>VZSZ01009371.1:0-101055 GCA_013398815.1 Ibidorhyncha struthersii | reverse complement strand
CGGCAACCCCGCTCCACGGGGGTGGCAGCAGCCCCTCGACGGCAGCTCCGCTCCCTGGGGATGGCGGGCACAGGTTGCCTGCGGAGCCTTGGCGCAGCGCCGGGGAGCGGGGCTGGGTTTGGGAGTTTTTGGTTTGGGGTGGGATGGTTTTGTTGTGGTTTTGTTTTTTTTTGGTCACCTTCTCTCTCTGCCAGCCCACCGACAGCCCAAAGTGCTGTGCACCTCCCTCCTTCCATGGGCCTCAGGTGTAAAACGCTGTGTTTGGGGGAAGCAGGTTTTACTAGAGGGAGCGGGAAGACAAGGTTTTTGATTTGAAAATAGTGGCATTTCACACGTGTGGATAGGTTTGCCTTATTTTCACCGTTTTGGTGACCAGGAAAACACAAACAAGAAAGAGCGAGACAGACACAAAACCTCAAGCACTTCTGCAAGGTTCTCAACCCCAGCAGCTGGGGCAGCTGATTGCTGTGCTCTGTTGGACATCTGGGGAGCTGGCGTTGTAGGGCGGTGATGCTGATCCCCGACACCTCTTGTTTGTAAATGGCTCTGCCCTAGCCGTGCTAAGCTGCCTTTCTTTGACTGTCAGAAACGACCTTCTGTTTCCAGCCCCAAATTATTTCTATCTGGTTTATGTTTATTTGATCTTCTATCAACATCGTCTTTCAGTTTAAAGAGCATTTTTTCCCTCCCTGGTGTGTTTCTGGGGTGGGATTATTCTCCCTAGTCCTCATTTTGCTGAAGTGAACAAGCTGTGCTCTTCAGCTTTCTGTCTTGAGATGGGGTGGTTCATGTAAAGGTTCTGCTCTGCATTTTCTATACTTGGAGTTCGTAATTTCTGGGCATGAGTGATGGGAACAGTACACAGTATGTCGGTTGAAATTTTGTTGGGACATTAATCCATAATTATCTCCCCTGGAGGAGGAAGACACCTCAGTTTATACCTCCTCAGATCTCACTTGCCTTTCCCAATGCTGCAGCACATCGATGTCACCCACTCGTTTGGCAACTGAGATACAGCCAGGTCTTTATCCTTCAGAAGTAACACAAAATCCGGTACTATTATTGTATGGAAATTGCACTTTCTGCCACCTGTTAGTCTTTACATCAGCTATCTGACTCAGATTAAGGACGCTCCAATGAGTGTCTGGATTGTCAGAAATACATCCCTTCAAGCCACAGACATAGCTCTTGCGTATAATCACTGTATGTGAAAAAAGAATCAGGCTCTCTGTTTACGTAGTAATTATCAGCCAACTTTGTAAGTGAACCCTCAAGAGAAGGGGTAGACATTTTAAAAATCATCCCAGTGGGTGTATTTCTGTTAACATGTGAGGGATCTGCGTTTGGAGCAACAAGCGAATGCCACTGAATCCACAGGAATGCTATGAAGTTTGTTCCTAAAATGGTTAGGGAAGCACTGACTAACTCCAGAGGTGACACATTCGGTGCCTCTTTAAGGATGCTCTCTACAAGCGGAGCTTTTTGCGATGGACATCATCAGATTAGTCCTCTGGGTCAATTACTGACCCTCAGCTCTGCCATCATTTATTGGCTTGCACGCTAATAGTCAGCATGATGTGATGGGACAGCTAGCCCAGTAGCCTCCTGATCATTCCTCCGGCTGCGTACATCCCACATCCCTGGGCTGACTGGCTCCTGTTTTCATCGTTCTGCACACGAGCATCCGTGCTCAGCCTGCCCGCTCAGCTTCTCGGTCTTCCATGCCCTTCCTTACTCTGTTTAATGTCATTTATTGTGTTTAATCTGGTCGTGATGAAAACCCAGCCAGTGTCAGAATCTGACTGTGTACAGAGGCGCAGATAGTCCCTGCGGATAAAATACAGACTATTACAGGAAAAGACAAAGGATGAAGTAAGAGTAAAGCGTACAAAAGGGCCAAATAAAAGACATGTCAATTCTGTGTATTGGGCAGGGTTATTTTACAGTGGATGTCTTATGGTGGCTGGTGGGGAACCAGGGAAGAGGAAAGGATGGAAAGAGATCAGGTGTGAAATGCACAGGTGCCAGGACACCGTAAGAGGGAGAGGAGAGATATGTGTGCACAGCCAGCGCTGGGCAGAAGAAATCTTGCTGTGGCTGTTGGAAACGCTACAGATATCCCTAACTCTTTGGTTCACCTGCTCCTCCATATCCTCTGTTGTTTGAGTCTTTGGCTGGTTCCTTTCTATCGCTGGTCCTTATCCTGCATCCTTATGTATGAGGCTGTATGAGAGTCCCCAGGGCCTGGCAGGGTGGGGAGTGGGAAGAAGGTGCCATCAGGACACTCGTTTTACCCTTTTCCCACCAGGCGTAGCAATGCCTGCTACACAGAGTCCTCTCCTTCCTCCTGAAAGATGCTAATATTCCCAGAGAATGAGTAGTAATACAAGGAAGGAGTAATTAAGAAAGTATTTCTTGAAGGGCTTACTTTTCCCAGTGTCAGCAGATGAAAGCTCTGTGATTTCCAGTCCCAATTATTTTTTTCTTTTTTATGGGGAAAGTATTCTTTGCAGAGAGAGGATGAAAACAGGAGAGAATTTGGAAAATTGTGACAAAATACTACAAAGCAAAAACTCTATAAGGAAAATTACTCACTGTAGGAGTGGAGGATAATATTTCCTCAGCAACAGAGGACTGAGAAACGAAGAAGTAGGGAGGCATAAAAAGAAAGAGAACACTTTTCACAGCAGTAAAGATGATAACTTGTTGCTCCCTACTAACGTTGTAATAAAAATGTCCTGGTGTTGATAAAAACTTTAATCCAGGATTACCACAGACACCAACTGCTTTTGTCTGTCATCAAGATATACCAGCCAAAAAAACCCTGTTTGTATTACAGTAGTGCTTGCACTCCCAAAGGCCCTGTTGTCCTACAGCTTGTCCAAACTCCCAGACTTAAGCTAGAACAAAGTAAAGCGAAGATGAAATCGTCTTCTTTTTACTGATCAAGAACACAATTTGAATGACCTTACGAAGTCTTGCCAAAAGTGAGCAGTCGAGTTAGAAACTAAATCTCTCTCCCTTGGATTCCACATCAGCGTCTTTACTGCAGGACCAGTTTTCCTCTCCAAACCATACTCATCATGCTAATCGAGCTGCTACAAAATCATTAAATGAAGATGGATTTATGGAAATATGAAATAAACATGCTGTTAGCACTGCAAGCAACCCTGCTTGTAACACAGAGCCTTTTTGATAGAATCAAAATGAGGAACAGCGAATGTAAACCAGCATGTTATGTTGATTATTTTCTTCGGCTCAGTGCAAAAGGTCACAGATTTCTTAAGACCAAACAGTCAGGTTCCATTTAGGTCAGCCTAAATGGGCTTAATTTTTAATCAGAACATATATAACTGATAATCAGGGCTGAGAAAGGCATCGCAGGTCAACTCTCCTATACCAAACTTATAATCAAAGTAGTTTAGAGACATGAATTATTAATCTATTGATACGAAGTATGCATTGCTACTTTTGAAATATCTTTATTAAGTGATGTCTAATGTAAGCAGAGAGGAACTGTAATACAGAGAGATACTCAGTGTACGGTTGGTATGGCATTGCCCAAAATGTATCTTTACAGAACAGAGATGTTCCAGTGCCTCCCATACCTCTGTACATCCCTTCATATACATCTAGGTGTGTCACTGAAGGTCTGAAGAAACAAGAAAGATATTGGTGACGCAGACATTTCTGCTCACAGCTGCTGAAAACAATCTTGTCTGAAGAACTGGAATGCTCAACTTTTAATCTCAGACAAAGATGTGCCTTAATAATATTTTTGCCCTTGAACAAATTACACCTTTTTTGGAAGGCAAAACCATGCACTGGTGTACTGGCACTAAGGAGATGTTTTCACTGAAGGAGCAGGGGCAGCTACTGTCCCTGTCTGAGACTATGCAGCTTTCTAAGGACCAAGGAGGTTTCACGCTACTTTCTCTGAGTGAAACAAGGTGTGACATGCCTTCAGTATAAGCACGCAACACGTACAATTTTTGGTGCATTTGTTTACCAGCGATTCTATCAGACGAGATAAGAATGAAGCAGAGAAGCTTAAAACTATTCTGTGGAGATACATGGAGATTCACTTTATTACTTGCTTCTCTGCTTCTCACAGGCACACGAGTATGTGCACTCAAAGATTTCTGAGTTCAGACCTGAACTGCAGTAAGTAGAATGTGCTGCAGCGTAAGTAGAACAAACTGTACAAAATCTGTATTCGTTATAAAAGCATTATGCTGCTCATTTCCACGGAGACCATGGGAGGGGTATTTCCAATAAAATAAGAAGCAAGCAGGGTGCTCAGTAGCAAAATACATTGTGATGGAATCCAGGCACAGTGATTATTATTTAAGACAATAACTACTCCACATGAGTGGAGTGATTTATCCTCATTTTTTAATTAAGAAAACTCATCCATGAATTACAAAGGAAGTATTCGAGTCCATCTATGAAAAGGATTGCAGTGTCTAATGCATATGTGGAAGGATTAGCTGAAAATTGTAAATGAGAGATTTTGATCACTTCAGTCGTATCAAGAAAAACAAACAAGCAGAGTCTAAATAATCTATCTGGAGTGCAAGCTTCAGCTATTTCCCCATTGTTCACATTCATCATACAGCAGAAATTTGGAGCTTTTTCCCCAGTTTCAGCCTCACATTTTCATTGCTAGTATTTTATTGCCCAGCTGGGGAGTGCTGTGTTCACACTTTAGCACAACATTCAAAACAAGCTGGTTTTGCAGGCTGGAGCTGTAAGGAGAGCCTGACGCATGACGTGCAGACGGGGTAAAGGCTGGCTGGATCCCTTGCTGCGCTCCTCGGGGGGGCACGGCTTCGTGCTGCAGGGCAGGCAGAGGTGACTTGAAACTCCCATATTTTGGGCAGTCCAGAAACGCAATTTAAAACGGTGTTGGTGATTGCTGTGATTTGCAGCAGCCCAACAGGGAGTGTTTTACGGCCGAGCACTGAGCTCTCTCCTTTCTGTTCCCATCATGGGCAGAGCACAACCTCTCTTGCGCCGTCTCCGGGCCATGAAGGGAGCGGTGAAGGGCCATGTGTGCTCTCCATCTTCTGCTCTTGAGCTGGAGGGATTCCCCAGAGGTGATCCGGATAGCAATGAGGGGGTCACACTTGATTTTGTTATACCTCTGCTGGAAATTCCCTCATCCGCACTGGGAATCTGTCTCCTGCATGCAAGCAGTGTGGAGCCTCTTGTGCTTTTATAACATACTTTGGTCTAATGGTGGGCTAAATTCCTCAGCTGCAAAAGCAACTTCATGCTCATTTACGGTAGAGTTCACTCTAGATTAGCTACAGCCACAGTTGTAATCCCTGTGGAACGGCAAATACTAAACAGATGACATTCATGCAAAAAATGGGAGTGGGAAAGGTGCATAAAGCACAGGGTTCTCACAAGCACCACGTGAAGGTCCACCATTTTTCTTTCAATGTAAACGATTTTCAGTTGCTTTACGTGAATTGGGACTTCAGTAATGTTCCAGAAAGTGTTTTCTATGGCAAGGAAAACGGGAGGTTTAATTAATCAAGTTATCTAGCTAGGACAGAGAAGAAGATGCTAACATAATAAAACATCCTGAGATCATTTGAAAATGAGATAAGAAACATTATAATCACATTCCTTCATTTTACACATATTTGACCTGTTGCAATGGCCATTGTTTGTACCTCTTTGTGCTTTGTATTAAAAAACCTGGAAACTGAGCCCTGACTTTTCCTCTCTTAGTTTACCTCTACATTCCTTTTCTCCAAAGCCTCCTGCTTTATACTTGAAAGTCATTGCATTTCTCCTGCTGCATAATTGAACACTCCAGAAACTAAAAAGCGACCTCAGCCAGCTGAGCCCTTATTGCTTTGCCTGTGCAGAACTGGTGAAAATATTTCATGAAAGTCAAAGCTGTGAATTTGACTGGGGTCTAGGTTTAATCTGAAGATTGAATTTATGCAGAAGCTGAGAAGAACCCGAGTGATTTTGGAAGCAGAAGAGTTCTCACGTTGAGTGAAAATCTAGGTGCAGTGACAGTGCACAGTAAAGGAAAATGACAGCTGTGGTCAGGTGTTTTGATTATTCAGGGATGACATATATGTACTGGAGGAGATTGCCTTGTGGTTTACTCCTTTCCTGCCCTCCAAAGATACTTCTCGCATTTTGGTTGTTGTATGGCCTTGCTATCGTGATATCTAGCTTTGCCTTTGTCAGTTTGAAAGCTTATAAAATCAGGGTGGCAACGACTGCTAAAGTGGAGGTATAGTACACGGTGTGTTTTTAATATGGATGTGGTCAGAATGACATTGTCACACAGCTAACCATCTCTGTCATGTCTGCCAAAAGCTTTCTGTGTCACCTCAAGGCGGTGAATTCACCGCTTCCCTCTAATGTAATGTAAATGCTACCAGTTATGACCTGATAACACCTGGCCTGGCAGCATTTTGCTAGGAAAAGAAATTGGTGCTATTTCATAGCCTTTGACTGAGCTCATTCAAAGTATGAGGTATTGTGTTTATACCTCTAGGACAGGACTCAAATATCATATATTTTAGACTTTTAACCTGGTGATTCAGACTACCTTTGAGTGTCCCTTGTCTACATTGTTACCCTAGGATTTAATCAGCTCTGGTGTTCAGACACATCTAAGGTAAACAGGCTGGTGTGTGCTAAGATTTCAGAAAAAAAGACATAGAATATATAATAACACAAATTTCACAATACTAAAATTCTAATATATTTTAAGCAGAAATAAGTCGTACTTCAACTTATTCAAGTGCATCAGCACTTTGAATAGAGTGAATGAGTACTGTAAGCAAATAATTCATAGAGAAGAAAAATTGAGTCTAGGATGAGGTAGAGTGGGGAAAGTCATTGTGAAGTTCTTATGAGATTAGGCTAGTTGTCTCATAAAACATTCCTCAAGCTGATTACCTTCCTCTGACTCTGCTGCTGCCGCCTGGTGTGTATTGCCCGCTGCTCTGCAGGCTGTGGTGCTAGTCAGAGGCTGAGGCAGACTCTCCACCTGCTTCTGAGAGCATCTTAGTAACTGCTTTGTCGCCTCACCCAGATCTTTGGGATGAGGTGGAGTTTTATCACGGGGCACGATGACTAGAGGGAAATAATTTACTGAAGTGAGGACTACTCTCCAAAAATGCAGCAGCAAAGTTTCTGTGCTACGAAGCTGACTAAAATGCTCCGCTATTTTCTTGTGGCAATAAATAAAATGACTCATTTGTCTAATCGTCTTGTTTTTTACGATCAAACTAGGCTGCATTTTCCAGAATATTTAGGATTGGTCTCGTGTATGCTTTGTGCTAAAACTGGATGTAATGTGTGCCAACGGAATGATGCCAGAATTTGGAGGAGCTTGCTTTATTGGTGTTTTCCTGCTGGTTCTTTTAACGTCATTTTAGTTTCGAAAAGCAGTAAGCTTGGTATTCAAGAGACAGCAAAAATAAATATTAATGAATACCGTTAAATTGATAGCAAACTAAATGATGTGGCAAAAATAATTGGCATCTGTATTGCCTGGTCAACTGATCAAAAATACCCCTGCAAACCAACAGAAGGACTTGGGAGGCTTTCCAGGAGGTCAGGGTGCTTCTAGGCAAGGGCGACCGCTATCACCAGTCTGGCTGTTCAACTCGTGGCTTCAGCACTTGGGGACGGAGCTACATGTTGTTGCACAGCTGCTGTCCTTCCCTTTGAAGATGGGATGTATAAAGTAATTCCCATACGTAAGGGTTGACTGTCATCTTGAGCCTTAGCCCATTGTTTTTACCCCGGTTTAGGAAGTGCAGAAACGTACAGGATTACCTGCAGGTGGTGGAGGGGTCCCCAGGGGACCTGTGTCAGGTTTCATCACTGAGACAATATGCAGGCTGGTTGCCTTCTAAATATGCCTGAGATGCCAAGTTTTTTCTCCATGGTACATTTTGTGGTTTTTTTTTAGGACAATGATGGAACTTCTGACAGTTCTCAGCAGTCAAGCTTCTGGTTCTTCTTCTGGTAAAAACATATATGAACTCAGGAGCAGAGTTGCAGATGGGATACCCAACACGACATGCATACATGTAAACCTGCTGAAAGGACGTGTGAAGTAAACTAACTATAAAACAGTAAACTATAACTATGAATCAGTAAATGGTACCTGTATATGTAAAGCTCAAAGTTAGAGCTCATGAGGAAAAATGTCAGACAAAATCATAGAATCATAGAATGGTTTAGGTTGGAAGAGACATTGAAGATCATCCAGTTCCAAGCCCCCTGCCATAGGCAGGGACACCTCCCACTAGAAAATGCTTCATTTAGTGTAACTTCTGAGTTTTTAAAAATGAAGTGCTTGTGGAGGTCTGCCAGACAAATACAGTTCCAACAAATGCTGCTTTATTTTGTCTGCAGACTTGTCTTTTGGATGTTTGATGGCCTCCAGTTTCTCTACGTCCAAGCTGAAGCTCCCTGTCTTTGTGTGTGGTGGGCCACGGCCCATTAACATCTCCTCTGATTAGCTTTTATGAAAAATGGAACTGCGGCAACAGAAAACAGAGGCAGGAGAAAGTATAAGACACATCATGTTTTTCAGTCTTGCCAGTTATTTTATATTATGGTGAAAATCTTTCACCCATCATGAGGTTTAGTCTGATATCCATATTTGTGTTGTCCTTTGTCATAGGCCATTGAAAGGTGCTTTGGAGGGGAGAAGTGGTTGCTCTCTTTTTTTGCATAGTCTGAATGTGCACTTGAGTCCAAGAAAATAATTGCCAATCCATTTTAATAAAAATGTGCTTTGCATGGAGATGACTCAATGTCTGAAGTCCAACGTTGGTGCTTTGGGCCTGGCTTGGCTGCTTAACTGTGATGAACCCCACTGATTGCTTTTGAATCTCAGTGTTTTGAGTCAAAATCACATCTTTGTTTCTCCCGTAAACTACCTGACTTCTCTGTCAATGTTCACGGGAGTGTATGTTTTCTATTTTACACCCCCAGAATTTTCCATCGAAGTTTGGCAACAGAATGCTAACTGAAGACTAATAACTGGGAGACTCCTTATGGATTATCTTATTCTGTAAACTAATAAGGAGAAAAATGAAAACAAAAGGCAGGTCAATTCAGTGTTAATTTATTTGACAGCTGCGGCTTAGGTATTATTTATGAGAATATTTTGCAGTGCAATACAGTATTGTATTATTGCATATCTGTTCAAAAAAGGGAATTACAATGTTGTGAGACATTGAAAATACTCAGCAAAATGGGTTGAGAGTAATGGAGAGAGATGTAAGTTTTAATTTTTTAAAGGATAAGTACCTTTTTAATTTATCAGATATGGATTAATTAGTTTTCTTTTACTAAATATTGCAATAAAATACTAAATTAAATATGGAGCAATATGAAGTTCAAAGAAAGGTAGTGACTTTTCCTCTTAATAATGTCTTCAGTTAAAAGTTTAATTAAATTATGACTTGGAGCTTTCTTACAAGGTTACCACTATGAATGTGCAGAATCCAGTAATGTCCACTAATGCACACACAGAAATGAATAGTGCATATATTTTTGCAGGGTAAGAAGGCTTTCCTGCAAGCCTTTCTTTCTGAAAGAAAACTATAATCAAACTGAATCTGGTATTTTCAAATGCATTTTACAACACAGAATTAATGCAATTCTGTAAAAGTCTTCATTTAACTTTGGCAGAGATTTATGGCTAATTTATATGTGGCTATATGATTTTCTGTTCCAGGAGGCTGATTTAAAACAGACGTTCAGTTTTAATCACGTACTCCCTCCTTGATCTTGTGAAAAGAAACTCTTCACTTTGTTTGAGTTGTGATTAGTATCTATTGTGCAGTTAGCTGAGTTATAAATTAGAACATACGAAAGTTTCGGGGGAATAGTATCTGAAGTGCAGTGATCTAAGTATTAAATAATTGCTTCTTTTATGGATCATTTCTTCTTGAACATCAGCTTTAAATAGAAAGCAATTACAATATGTTACATAAAAGAAACATAAAAGAAACTCATGGCATTAGTACCCATGCTAATATTTATTCTCCAGGTTACTCTTCCTTTTTGTTCCAGCTTTTCTGAGCGGGAGGAAAGGAGTTACAGGTAATTTGATAATCTGGGCTTCTTAAGTAGCCCCCAAATACCAGCATTTAACTGTCTCTTTAATAAAATAACCCATGAAATTATGAGAGATTTTCAGTGCTCCACCTTTCGCTGCCTGTTCAGAGCAACCTTCTTGCCTAATCTTACTTAATCTCTACCTAAGAACTAAGATCCCATGTCTCAGTCCCATGAGGAATCATTTCGTGGCTGAGGAGTACAAAGCATCACCCTTTAGAAATTTAGTGCCAGTATCTGGGCTGGTCCAAACTCATGTAGCTACAGTGATACCATATTTTGTATTCTGGATGAAGTTCAAAACTGCTTTTCCTTGTCTGCGTGTCATGTACTCATGTTAATATTTTTCCATCCTGCCAGTTTTTATGGCACTGATCTTTTTAGTTGCTATGCATCATTTGATTTAATTCCATTGCAGACAATGATTTATAACTGCTTTATTATAAAGAAAAAGTCAGAAAAGAAGAAGATAGATGCATGATTGTGAGCAGTGACATTAAACTGAGCTAACATCTGATGTACTTTTCAGGAAAACCTTTTTACATATGAAATGCTTAGACTGTTACCCAAAATTAAGCTGCATATGAGGTAGGTGGTGGCACCCCTATTGCTTGGTTTAGTTTCAGCCAGTTGATTTAATTATGCAGCGGGGAACAGTATATCAATGCAGTAAGGATGTTTAGGAAAGGTCACTCCACCTCTTATTTTGATGCTTTGGTGCATGGTGTATTTCAATGAGAATGTACCTATAAGCCCATAAATATCTATATACTGAAGATAAGCCTTGCAGACCTTGTTAATTCTGTTACTATTGGCAAAGCCAAACTTATCTTAAAAGAATCACGAGAAAATTGATTCATTTTAAAATTCAGTACAATTTTGCTCAGTTTTTTTGGATCCGTACTCTTCCCATCCAAGTATCTCAAAGCACTTGCATTGAACAAGCTAGCCAGTCTCATTCCCGTAAGGGCAGTGCTCTCTATGTGGTTTAGGAATGAATGTGTTCATCTATGTAATTTTCTGATAATGCCAAGTTACCCTAATTGCCTCCTTCTTAAGCAACCTATTTATATTTTTTCCATATACCATTCACTACTTCTGTGTGTTCTTATATGCTTTTAATTTTTCTGATTTTACTTTGTCAATCTTCTCTAATCTCCTTTAAAAATAAGGGGGAGGTGATCCTCAATTCAAGACCTACTTCAGATTACTAAACCTTTCAAGAGTGACCTTTGCAAAAATTTGACATTTCTTTGTTATCTCAGGTTTGTACCATAACCTGATCTCATAAGGATTATCCATTGCTTTAAACCCAGGTTGTGCCTGAGTAGTGAGAAGATCAGAACCTTGTGCTTCCCGTTTCTTTGTCCTCTTGAATGACATTTCCCATTTAAGATGCCACATCTCAGGCAGCATTATGGAATAGCTGGCCATTTCTTTTGCTGTCAAAACACAGTTTACATGACCATATTTTTAAGTGTTGAGGTATATAGATTTCAAAGTCTTCTATTGTTTCATACTAAAGATTCAAGTGCCGTAATTTTAATTCAGCTAAATTGCAGTTGCATATTTATCATATAAATATATATATAAACAAGTGAAATAATTATTCATATTTAAATAGCTATTTATGTTTGTTTTAAAGCCTGCTATAGTGTTCTGTTCCTTGAGTTTTACTCTGCCATGCAGCAGCTTTACTGATTCTATTACAGATGACTCCTTATGCTTCATGTTGTTAGGGAAAAAACTCCATTTTCTTGAAGTTTCCAAATCAATTCTGTAAAGAAGTTTTAAAAATGTAGGTAACGATAGATAATGATCAGAAAATGTTAACTGCCTGTCACAGGAATTGTTTATGAAAACAAGAGCGCTATGTCTACGAAGCCGTTGTAGCATCATGCATATGAGATTTTATTTCCATTGATTAGACAATGATGTCTTTTACTGTTCAAGGACAGGAGACAGAAAATATCAACTTTTCATAACACAATTTTTTAACTTTTTCATTTTAGCAGAAGCAGCAGAGAGGCAGTGGGATGCAAAACAGAGAAAGTAAAGAATAAATGTATGTGATTATAGATTTCAGTTAAAGCAATAAGAGCTTTGCCTAAGACGTGTCTACATTTGTCAGATCCAAGAGAAATGCTGTAGACTCTGATAAATAATTTGGAGCTGCAGTTTGCAAGGCTCACTCAGACTAAGGTTATCTTAGCAGTAAATTATTTCTCATCCATCATTCCCTCCATCTTGGTTTATTGCAAGACAGATTTGATAAGATAGGATTACTTGCACAAAGGATAGCTTTCCTCCATTTCAGACTGCACATCATAGTCTGTTATATATACTCCTTAAACTGAAAAGCAATTTTCTCTGTAGTAAATCGGTCCATATGGAACCAACGTTTGGAAAATAACCTCGATTTCAAACTCAGTCAATGGCAAACTAGGAGGCACGTTATCATGGCAAATCTTGCCTAATAATAAGAATCTCAGTGACAGAAAAATTTTGATTATTCCTATTTTAAAGGTGACTTTCAAGGGATAAAAATCTATGTTTATGCATCATGTGTAGGTCTTTAAACAAAATGCAGTCCTGGAAGTCTGCAACACAACCCTACCTGTCTCATCTAATGACACAGGGAAGAAAGCAGCTCTTCCTCCCTGCTGGCAGGTAGAATTGCTGGAGTAAATGGGCCACTGACAAAGGTACAAAAGCCACAACTCACTCAGGCTGCTGAGTGAAACAAGCCATTGACGAGCCAACACCAAGGAACCTTCTGGCTAAGTTGGAGAGCTGAAATGGCAGAGGATACTCTAAAACCTTTAGTAGGAAGCTCAGAAGGAAATGGCATAGCAGCTTGCAGGCACAGAGGAAGTACAGAAACAGCAACAGATTAATGCATTTGGAATGGTCGTTATTATTCTTTTGAGGAGTTCCATGGCTCAGGAACACCTCTGCCATCTCCAATTCATGGACATTTTAGGTTTCAGCCAACCTATGTTCAGTTCGCACAGCTTTTAGTATTTTATGCCAAATATGCCAGAAATTCCAATCTAATTCTATGTTGCATAATGCAGTACACAGGTGAGGTGGCACGGCTGTGTGCGAATTTAATCTGTTGCATACTACTCCCTGAAGAAATAGTGCATGTCCCCACGTGCAGATAATGCTTTTTACCATCATTATCTTTATTCAATATACATAAAGATATTTAACATTGCTTTTATAATGAGAGAGGAAACAAAACAAGTAATAAGTTCTTACATATTTGTTTGAATCCCATGTACCCAAGAATGAGTCCATACTATCTGTTTTTTAAAGAGACAGAGCCTTTGCAGCCGATAAATACATGGGGCTAAAGCCATGTTTAATAAGTCCTTATCACTGCAAAATACCAAATAGAAATGTTAGTTTCTTTTTCAAGTCCATCCCTCCCTCTGCTGCTCTGAAAAGCAAAGACATCCTCTTTTTATTGTCAGATGATGGAGTGAGAATAAGATTTCTTTAATGAGGAATATATCAATAAATGAAGAAGAAAAGTACCTAATGTCCTTTTACCACTGATATCAGGAAGGATTAATTTTAAAAATAATGAAAAGGTCACATTTATGACATTTCAAGCTACCACCAGCACAGAAAATATTTTCAGATAATCATCATATAAATCAATGTTAAGGTCTAATATGTATTTTCTTGAGCCACTTCCCATTAGTAAATTCCATGAAAATAGTGCACATATAATGTGTTGTTAAAATGAAGCTGGACACAACATTGAATTTTACATAAGGAGAGGAGTCTTGTTAAAGTTCAGCTGCCTTTTTAGTTCTCTTTCCATTTTGCCTTAATGAACCATGTTAGCACCCTGAAAAAGAACTATGCCATACAACATTAAAACCAAAAGCATTTAAATTGTAGGGCTTTTGTTTTGCTGATACATGTGTAAAGATGAAAATTGGTTAATTTGGATTAAATTGTTCTGCCTTATGGTTGACATTTCACCAACAAAGCTGCTAAGAACTACTCATTTAAATTGAAAGTGTTAGTTTCCGTATTTCAGAACTTAAGATAGTGGGTTTAAATGAGGAAAGCAGAATACAATGGAGAATATCTGTCATTAATTATCAAGTGACATAAATACCAGCCTACATTTCCAGCATTTCATTTGCCGTTTCCCACGACTCTTTATTTCTCATTAAAAACCTCAAGTGTTAAATCTGGGGTTTGTGAAATGGCTTTCCATGGTGCATCTTGTCACACGTGAGTAAAACCATCTATTTAAATTTCCTCCTTCAATTCCTGGGGTTTTAGAAAGACTCAGATTCCATTTAAAGTACTTTTTCATTCCTGTGTGCATCATTCCACCCGGATCCATCAGCCTAGATGCATTGATCCATTGAAAGGACTTTAAGATGCAAGTTATTTAATTTTTTTGTTTGTTATTCTGAAAGTGAGCACTGCAAAATATCTGGGAGCTTTTTAATATTTTCTTCAAGCACCGAGATAACCAAAACATTTTTGCTTGCATTTTTCTGAGTTGTATTACTGCAGCAGATTGCCCTTCAGGCTATGACTTTGCTCCTAAGTACTGTGGTACTCCAATAGCAGCATTTGCATTAGGTGAGAGTGGGTTCCATTGAGTCTGCAGTAATTCTTTATCACATTTTTCAGCTTTCTAAATTTCGATTCATGTTATTTTCTGCTGATTTTAAGACCAGAATTGACTATTAAGGCTAGTCTTATTCTCTCATTATCATTGGTCATTCAACTTCATCCGATTACCCTGTTATGAGGCAAATGTCTTGGCCTTAGAAGCAGCATGTTGTTCTAAGGATATCTAAAGATGGAGGATGCTCAGATTCTTTTCATAGCTTTTTCCAGTAGTTAACCTCTTTCCCCGTAATCAAGCAGTGATGCCTCATTTTTAATTTAAATTAGTTTTGCTTAGGATTCAGCTCCTGATCCTTATAATCCTTCTTCTGCAGGGTTACACAGCCTTTCCTATCTGCTGTTTTCTTTCCAGGGCAATATTTATGCACTGTAATCAGATCTTTTGTAAATGTGCTTTTTCAAATGAGCTATTAAGATCTGTCTTGTCTGGTCTCTCACAGTAAAGGATTTTCTCCAACTCTCAAATAGTTCTTGTAGTCCTTCTGTTTTCCCAATGCCTTTAGAGAACACTGAATCCAGAAGTGGACACATCATTCCAGCACTGATGTCTATCAATCAGTGTTGTTATCTTAAAGAAGGAAATCAGACCTTTTTGACATAATGCTTTTGCCACATTGACGAGTGTTATCAACATTTTCCAACTGGTAAATGCTACTTGATTTTCTATTGAACCTGTAATTACTTCAGCTCATACCTGGAGAAATAGTCTCCCTGTCTCTAACATAAACAGGAACTCCAGCAAACCTTTATGCTAAACCAAATAACCAGTATTTTTTTTGTCCCCTCCAACATGCTTAAGAGTGCCAAATGTTTAACGATCTACAGATTCCAAGTTTCCCTTTAAAAGTGATTAGCTTCCCCCTTCCCCTCTAATTTCTTAAAATCAGGTATGTCAAAATCTTTTTCTTAGGGCAGGAGGAGGGATCACTGTATGTGACAGATGATCTAAATTATGTGCAAACTCAGCAGATAATCTGCAAGTTTAGAAAGCAGAGATAGGGGCAGAGATAGCAATGGGCTGTCAGCCCTCTCTGGTCCCAGGACTGGAAGGAGAAAAGGCTTCTATCCATGCCATGATGTATTTTCTCATCCCAAGCTAGTTTCAAAAATCACTCCCAAACTCTACAAGCCACCTGCAGATATTCTGACTAACACTGAATAACATTTGATGAGAATCGCATTGATTTCTGCAAAACCACGCGTGCAGCACGGTATTGCTCAACGTGACTGAAAGTAAGAAAAATTTGGCCCTAAAGAAAATGACTCATGCTAGTCTCCCTTTGCAGTTATTTTAATAATGAAGTAATTAGAACTGAGCCTGCCTATTTCTCTTGTTTCTTTCTTCCCAGCCCAACGACAGCTCTGTGTTATGCCAACCCACTGGCACCATGTCCAGGTAGCTGATGGCTATCATCTTGTTAACAAGAGGATTTATGATTATTTTTCCCAAGTAGTTTGTACTCCACACAACCCTCTTACACAATTTTCAAATTGAAAGGGCTTAAGTACAGTTTTACTATTTATATATTAGATAAAATAATCTTTATAGCATTTATTGAAAGATGAAAAATGCAGAAAGCTTATAAATACTTCCTTGTATTGAACAAACCCCCCGCAGGATATGAACTTCATTGATCTGAGTGCTACATCTGTCTTATAGCTTGGGACGTGCAGAGTCCTGTGTACTTCCTAGCCGTCCCTTTGACAGAAAGGAATCAGTCTTGGAGAATAGTTTTGAGAAAGGCTCTGGCTTGGGCTTGTCAATGTGCAGGATCACAACATGTTCTTTGAAGGAGGGTAGGCAGAAAACACCCGAGGTTTGTAGAGATTCCTATTGAAATAACTCCTATTTTGTGACAGTTTTTATCTAGAAAAAGTAATTATTTTTCTAGTACATTTGTAGAAAACAACTCGATTGCCTTCCTACCTCTGCAATCCTGTAGTCAGAATTTCCTGACTGCTGAGCCCTTGAAATCAGTGGGAGCTGAAGATAAGATGTAGTTTTGAAATGTTGATTTTCTGAACTAGAAGTGTCTTTAACCAAAATTCTGGTGACATTTTGATGGCAAAAAAAAAAAAGCAGAAATGTGGATGGAGGCTGATGCATTATGCCTTTGGTAGACTGAAGCACAAGAATTCGTGATCATAAACCAAGCTAATTTTGTGATATTTTCTCCTGTTGAACAATTCCCTCTTCCTTCTCTCATCCTAATAAAATGAGCTATCCTGGCTTAGACCAGTGATCCATTTAGTTCAGCATCCAGTATCCCACCGTGTTCATAAGTACCCAGTTACATCACTGTCTAGGAAAGTGCAAGAACAAGCCAAGCATTTGTAATATTTCCCTCTTATTTTTTCTTAGCATTTAGTTATTTCACCCAGGCACCTCCTGAGCTGGATTGGTTTCTGTGTGTCCCGTAGCAGAAGCCTCGTCGCATGTGAGCAGCTCCCCTGGAACCTTGTCAGTTTTTAGCATTCACAGGGTCATCCCTTGAGGAGCTATGTTCGTCCACTACTCCATACGTATGTGTCGTGGTTTAGGCCAAAATTGCCACTGGGGATGTGGGGGACCCCAGAAGGGACCAACAGATTCTCCCCTCTACCCCTCTTCAAAAAGAGAGGCAGAGGAGGGAAAAAGAAACTTAAGACTTTAGAAGGAACTAGACTAATTTAACGAGATATTAATAATAAAATACAAAGGAAATTATGAAATATATACAAAACCACATCGAGCTGCCAAGATGACAATCACGACACCAGCTGGCACTGGGGCAGTCCCAGGCTGGACTCAGTGGCGGACGGGAACCGGATTCCGGATCCGCCTTCAGGATTGGGACCAAAGGCAGACGTTTGAAGAGAGTGAGAGAGCAAGAGAAGGAGAGCGAAAAAAGAGAGGAAAGAGAAAGAGCACTGACCCTTTGATCCCTCAGCTTTTATACTGAGCATGAGGCAGATGGGATGGAATACCCTGTTGGTCAGTTTTGGGTCACCTGTCCTGTCCGCTTCTCCCCACAGGTGGGACCCCACTGCACTTTTCCGCTTCTGACCCTCCAACGGGACAAATAACAAAGTTGGTTGCCCTTGGCTGTTACAGCAATAAGTATAAGCAAGAGCCTCTCCGCATACCATGCCTGGGCATCAACTATAAACATTGGTCTTATCACTCTGAGAGAGCGAACATTGTCTGCACAATATGCTGTTAATTTCAGTAGTTAGAAGAGGCCCAGCTAAGAAGCAAAGTTACTGAACAAAATCGGTCCTGTTTTACCTTAAACCAGGACGGTGTGGGACCACCAACTTCCTCCTAATCTCTGTTTTTAAGATGACCCCTAAGAGCTTCATTTGTAGTTCTAGTATGAGCAGAGGCAGTGAACTATTGGATCCTATCCACCCTTTCCACATCACTAATTATTTTGCAGCTCTCTGTTGTATTCTCCATGAGAATTCTCTTTCCCAAACTGAAACACATTGGCTTGTGAAGCAGTTTCTCACACAAAAAACAGTCTATGACTTAATTTGTCTTCCTGTGTTTCTCTGAATGTTTCCCAGTTCTGCCCTCTATGTTTCTTAAAGATGAGATCAAAACTGTGTATTGTGTTCATGATGTGGATGAAACATGGATTTATACAGTGAAGTTTTCCTCTTATTACATTTATAAGGGCATTTTCATTAGTTTTGGCTTTTCTCTTTGTCTTTAGAAAGAATGGGAGTGAATATTGGTAGGAAATACAATAACTGTTTTAGGAGTTCAGGGGAAAAGGTTGTGCATGTATCTAACAATAGTGTAACTGTTTATCCACTTTCTGAAATACTTGCTGTATATATGCTTAGGAGCTGAAGAGACCCTTTCTTGTTTTGGGCTGAGATATTTTTAAAGACTACTGAACACATTTTGTGTCTACAAGAAAACACCATTCAGCCTCACTAACGTTTCCTCTGCTCTATGCTACTGTCACCATGATCCCCATTGCTCCCAGCTGTGTTGAGATGCGTATGAGCGGGGGTCCTGCTCCATACGTTGGCTCTGTTCTTTGGAACATAGCGATCAAATACAAATTAATGCAAACTTGTTTTTCATATCAGCTCAGACGTATGCTTGTTTTACAAAGACATTTTTGGTAAAAGTAAAATGCATACAATAATGTGCAGATTATCCTTTTTGCTATATTAGTTAACCATAGGGAGTAGATGGATTGGTTTTCTTTCCATTATTGTAGCTGTATTTGATAGAAGATGTAGCACTGTAGCACAAATAGTAGCATAGTGCACATTCTGTAGTTATGTGGTTTAGTTTTACGCTAGATATCAGTTCTGCACAAGCTTTATACTAATAATATTTTACCTTATTGTTCTCTGGTAGGCAAAATGAATAATTAGAAATGTAATTCCAAGCTTCGCTGGCAGCAAGAACAGTGCTTGTCTCCTAAGCAATGTACTGCAGAGGCATGTCAAAGTGTTACTGATTCTTCAGTATCTCTGGCTGTATGATACTCTGAGCATAATTCTCAAGAGGATAATGAACACCAGTAGTTCTGACAGCCAATGGCATCCTGGGGTGCATCAAAAGGAGTGTGGCCAGCAGGTCGAGGGAGGTCATCCTCCCCCTCTACTCTGCCCTGGTGAGGCCGCATCTGGAATACTGCGTCCAGTTCTGGGCTCCCCAGTTCAAGAAGGACAGGGATCTGCTGGAGAGGGTCCAGCAAAGGGCTACAAAGATGATTAGGGGATTGGAACATCTTTCATATGAGGAGAGGCTGAGGGATTTGGGTCTCTTTAGTCTGGAGAAAAGAAGATTGAGGGGGGATCTTGTTAATGCTTTCAAATACTTGAAGGGAGGATGCCAGGGGGATGGGAGCAGTCTTTTTTCAGTGGTGCCCATTGATAGGACGTGGGGTAATGGGCACAAACTTGACCATAGGAAGTTCCATCTTAACATGAGGAGGAACTTCTTTACTTTGAGGGTGGTGGAGCACTGGAACAGGCTGCCCAGAGAGGTTGTGGAGTCTCCCACTCTGGAGACATTCAAAACCCGCCTGGACGCTGTCCTGTGCAACCTGTTGTAGGTGACCCTGCTCTGGCGGGGGGGTTGGACTAGATGATCTCCAAAGGTCCCTTCCAACCCTGACTATTCTGTGATTCTGTGACATGGTGGTAGTTCATTTATTTTCCTCACTCTAGAAAGACCCAAGCTCAAATCCAGTTTCCATTCTGTTCTACAGTTCCACTTTGAGGACATGGGAACTCTCTTTCTCTCGCTCTGATTTCCAAAGAATTTGGTGTCAATGAAAAAGGTCCCCCCCAAAGAACACAAATGCTACACTTTCTAGAAAGCAAATGAGGTTATGGTTAGCCTGTTGTGTGTTTTCCATGAACTAAATCTGTGAAGCTGTTCCAGTGAAATAAACGCCAGGGGATTTTCGTACAAGTGTTACTCCCAAGACATGTTTGGATCAAGCAACTTATGACCAGAAAGGGTCTATATTATCTCCTTATCTGCAGAGCTGGGATTATGTTGGAATTTATTCAGTATGTAAATTCACGGAATTAAACACATGGCAAGCTACATGTATTTCCCCTGATTTGCAGCAGTGTTCCTGAAAGGCTCTCCTGCTTTTATCCATGTTCTTCAGTATTACAAGAGGAACTATTTGTCTACAGTCATGTAGAATTTAGCTGAATTTCAGAACAGTTACAGAGTTCAAAAAATCANAAAATTAAGCAGGTACTGAGTTTTTAGGTTAATTTCAATAAAAACCTGCTGAAGTTCTTTAGAACCTGACCAGTTGAATAAGGGATATTAGCAGTCCGGATTTTCCACAAAGAAAAAGTTGTTTGCCATGGCACTGGGCAATCACTGTTTAGTTCACCAATTTCTATCCAATGTTTCCTACTAGCTAATGTCTGATCTGAAAAGTCATAAAATGTCTCTTGGGGACCTCAACTAAATATAATGAAAAATCAGTTCACAACATTTCTTTGATGTTTTGCCTAAAACCAATGAAGAAATATTAGTTAGAATGCTGATGTCATTCCATACTGAATTATTCTTTTGATGAAAAACATCAGCGCTATAGTTCTGCTTATTATATCATTTTGTATGCCCTATGCACATAAAATCAGAGATAGTATTGCAGGAGACATTGGCCTTAATTTAGTATAAAAGCAGGATTTTTTATACTTTCCTTCTGGCAGGGATAAAAAAAATATTTAAAACAATTTTGTGACTCTGGTTCAAGAATTGCATATTCATGTACAAACCAATAGAACCACATAACTTTGCTACTTTCTGAGGGTAAAATTACATTATTTTCAGGCATTATTTAAAAGGATGCTATTCCCAGTAGTGTTAGCAGCTGTAAAAATGCCAAGTGAATGAAACCATGCATAGGAAAATTGATGATATGTTATATCCTCTTTGAATAAGAAGATGTAAGCTACTTATCCCTGAACAGCCAAACATTGTAGAATCAGATGAAGATGGAAAGATGAGAGGATGAGGATGAAGTTTTCTTTTTCCTTAGGGTGGTAAGATTTAGAGCAACAGGCGAAATATCTGTGCTTTTGGATGGAAGTTACCAGATGGGTTTTGGGGCTCCAAATGAAAAGAAGAGAGAACTGAGTGCATTTTGATGAAGGATTGATGTCAGGTCTGTTGGGAGCAGTGTATAACAGAGCTATTGAGCTGCAGGTCAGCAGCTCTAAAAATAGAGAACTTCCACTGGAGAGGGGTGTTGCTGTTCCTTCCATGAGATGATTTTGGTGCACAACCAGTCCTCTCCCTCTGTCTCCCTGTGTGCCACAGGAACTAGCAAGACTGTCCAGAAGAGCATTTTGCCCTTCCCATGTACATGAGTAAAAGAGGATATCACTCATCAGGCCTATAAAGCCAAGGCTATCTCAGGTAATCAAATTTCCTGTTCTGAAGGAAATGAACAACAAAATGAACTGATATGCCTCACAAGTAAGTTTCACCTTATTAATTAAAAAAAAAAAATCAAATTCAGGCTTTTCATTTTACATTTGTGTTTTTAAACAAAAGTTTTTGAAGTGATGTCTACATGATCAAGGTAGGAAGCCACGTGTCAATTTTGCCAGTGCTCCAGGGCATCAGGGAACAGAGCCAGCTCAGGTCTCAACAGCAGGCAGGCAGGGCAGGACTTATTAACTGCACTAAACTACCCCTGTATCAGCCAGTGCTCGTTCAAAGAGTAAGAGCAGAGAATGGAAGCGGCAATCTGCATGAAAGTCTCTGCATGTGACTCTGGAGACCTGTGGCAAAATACTAAGTTTTTGGTGAGTCGTTTAATTTTTGCTTTAGATGATGACAAATTCTGTATTTTGAATCTATCCCCCTTTTTTTTTTCTGCAGAAAGTGAATGTGAACAAAAGGGAAAAGAAAAATTATAGGAGTGAACATAAAAGAAATGCTAAATTTGAAATTAAATGAAGTTCAGATAATAATCTGTCACTCAGTTTCCCAGTATTATCCCTTAATAACCTTATTGTCTCTTTGCCTATTTGCTTCTTATCTATTTAAAGCAGTTGTTTATCATTCACAGCCTGATTGGTTCATCATCTATGTATTTCCAAAAGAAAGGGAAGATAATATCCCTAGGACCCAGATAGTTTTTTCTCGTTTTTGTTCCATTAGTTGATGAGAAAGTGGGGAATTAGCATTAAAAAACCCCAACCCTTTGCTAGCACTAGATTAAAGATGGACTTGAAATACAGGGCTTGGAGCCAGATCCATCCTTCCCAAAGTTTGGATGAGCTCAGATTTGGGCTTTGGGGGCTGGCAAAATGCTAATTCTAGGCTAGCAAAGCATAAAGTCCAGGAAAAGCACAGCCTATTGTTCCACATGAATAACTGAGAGACACTGAGGGCCCCGTCTTTCAATTGCTTAACATATTTAGTGTGCAGAGTACTCTGGGCTCCTGTAAGCCCAGAATTAAGCACCATAAAGTGCTTAAACACATGTTGAGTTTGAAGAGACCAAAAAACCTTGAGCCTGGCACAACTGACCCCAGGAAGTGACTGCTGTGGACACCTACAAATGTGTTCAGCTTCACTCATGGAGTCGTTTAAATATAGTCAGTAGGTCTGGTTTTCCTAGGCAGTAAGTACATGCACGTGTGCTCCAAGAATGAGGAGTTATGGTTTGAAATAGCAGTTTTGGGGATAGTTAAGTAAGAGACAATAATTTACTTTGTGTCAGAGCATTCCCACATCAGCCTGTTTTTAGACATATTGGTGCTCTCAGGACTGGCGGCAGAGCTGCAGAGCCGTCTCGGTGTTAATCCAGATGTATGAACTGAAGCTCTGTCCCAGCTGTGCATGTGCAGGATGCTGCCACCAGAGCCAGCAGTAAATTGGTACCGGGCATTTGAACTCATGATGGGTGTCAGCCATACTACTTTCTGGTGTGCTGTTGGTCGCAGAAATCGATTTGCTTTGCTAAATAGATTCAAGTAGGCAAAGGGCTATGGGGTGGTAACCCACATGTATCAGCTTCTCCTATGCAGATGAGAGTAAACATCATGTACCAACTTCACAAACACCTAAATCTTGCCTTTGCCATGCGCCTCTCACCTGTGTTTCTTTGGCATAGTGTATGGGAACCCTTTGAGCTATTTGGCACACATTAAAATGGGAAATGTTACTGAGTTAAACACGAATAAAACTCGGTAACAGAGCCACTGCTGCACGTACCCTCCCTTCAGGTTCTCTTATATGAAATTAAATATTGATTGGTTATGCTGTTCTTGCACCCTCAGTTTTCAGGCTGGTCTGTAATGGCAATATTGTGTGTAATGTCTGGAGGGCCCTGACTGAAGGACAGTTTGATGGGTTCAGTTATCTTGTGAGACAGTTTGGGGTTGTATTATAGGTTTCATGATCTCGGTCAGATCATGCAGAGGCCTGATCTATCTTAAAATAAACCAAAACTTGTGGCACTTCCACTCGCATGCTGGGCTGTGAGTGAGGTGATGGGAGAGCCTGTTCAGCTGTGGTGTTGGTGGGGTCAGCAGCCTTGGGCTGATGGGGTGGGTGGACGGAGGGGACAGACACCGCTGCTGGCCTACTGCGGGCTGTCAGAAGCAATGAGGGGTAGGCATCGGGCAGCGTTGCCTTGTCTGAGGGGTCAGAGCAAACTGGGAAGGCTGAAACGCCCCACTACATCTCCATCTTCAGGAGTGGGATCTGTAGCAACTGCTGAACTACGGCAGCTTAGCAGTCTGAAGTAAACACAAATTATGTTTCCTACCCCGGGCTGTAGACTGCAGAGGTGGGAGAACTGTCACAAGACTGCTCAGCTGTGGTCTGAGCTGGCGCTTCGGGTGCAGGACCAGAAGAACAGCTGGTATTGGGCAGGCAACTGGTCCAGCCTAATCCAGGGAAATCAGCACTTTCTTCCCTAAAGCGGTACATATTTCTGTTGAAGCGATCAGCAGTGAAGCAGTTAATGGTGCTGACACTTGAACGAGGGCCCTGGGTTTCCAGAGGAGCACCCCACAGCCCACCCCACCGGGAGCCCTTGCTGCAGCCGCTGGCAGGGACCTGGCGTTCCCAAAGCTGCCACCGAGAAAGGCATGTGGCTCCGAGGTTCCTCCCTGCGCGCTCACAATTGTATAACATCCTCCTTGCAGCTAAAGCAATTGTTTACATGGATAATTAANTTTTTTTTTTTTTTTTTTTTTTTTTACCCATCTTTTAATGTGATTTAACAGCTGGAGATGAGGAGAAGGCAGCATCAGGAGAGCAGCCAACTCTCTGCAGACGGGCAGAGAGTGCTCCAGGGACTACCACTGGTCCATGGATGACAGATGGGAACTTATGGTCTATAACTTAACAGATGGATCACAGCTCTGTTTTTCACTTGCATGGAGAGAATCAAATGATTATGGGGCGGCTAAATAAAAGCAGCTAATCAGAAAGATCTGTGATTCAGTATAGTGATTTGGGAGGATGTAATTTGCAGGGATGAAAACCTTGTGTCAGTGACTAATGTGTAAAAGCAATGGCAAGAAAGATGAATTATTGCCCCGATTCACATTCTGTAAAACTATATTTCATTGGATAAGCATCTTTTTTTAGCCTGCCACTCACAAACTTTTTTTTTTTTTTGTGACAAGACATGATTTTGCTTCAGAAAGTGAAAATTTAATTTACTGTGGAGACTAAAATAGAGATTTTACATTTTGATATGACACGCTAGATATACATTTTTTTATATATATGTATTTATTACCCCACCCAAAACTATTTTCTGTATTTGCTTTACCAGCTACCACTAAAATGACAAAATCAACAAGAATTTTGGTGACCTCTGTCAGTCTCTGACCCTTTGCATCATAGTGGGACATGGAACATTGGTGCATCTGTCATTGCTGATAGTGTGCTGCCTTTTTTTTCTGCATTTCATGAATGCCTGTCATGGTAAGAGATACTTTTTGCTATCATTATTAATATCAAACATACGGCAACACGGAATACAGAAATACATTAAATACTTTGATGCCTGCATTTCTCAGTAACCTTCAAGACCTTTTATTATTACAGAACTTAGCAAAAATAAATGGGATGCAGCAAAGTCATTCCAGGTAATGGAAACCCCAAAGGGTATTGTAAATTCCCCCTTCCCTTCTCCCAATTTGCTTATCAGGCTCTAAGATAAAGTGTAGTTTAAGGCACGTCAGCTTTCCATGGATGAAGTTCTCTCTCTTTCAGGCTGTCATGGCACACTCAGAGTTACTTCTGAGCAGAAGTGTGGTTGCTTGTGCTTTTTTGTTTTTTAATGTGATGCTTTCTGATCCCAAGACCAAGGTGTTGAGTCCCTTATAATTTTCCCACTTTTGCTCTAAAGGTATGTTTTACTTTCATATCCTGTTTTTATACCTAGATTTCTGAAGGAAATAACACCTGTGCAATCCTACTGTGTGTGGATGTGCTTGTATCAGACTCACTGTAACAAGTTTTGAACTTGCTTATCTTCAACCCCCATTAGCAGAAGGGTGGAAACCTCTCAGCTGGTAATTTCCTACAAGACTTAGAAGAGCAGGTATAGAAAGGCTAAGAGGCTCACCCTTGATCAGACATCAGAATCCACAGAGGAGAGTAAAGACAGAGAAACCTGAAATTTGAATTTCATTGATTCTGCTCTTTATCAAATTGCTCGTCTTCAGAAACTTTCCCAGTGTCACCCGTTCAAAGCTTTATTAATCCTGAAAGCTGTTACAAGGCTTACTTTCAGCATGAAAAATGGGAAAAAACTGTGACTCCTGACAATTACTAAATTATAAAGAAACAGAACGCGTGCCCCTTTCACATGAACACTAAGTTCATCAGAGCTGCAGTATTGGAATGGACTCCAAAAGTTACTTGTTATGGTGGGTCAGAAAGGAAGCTGCACACGAGCATGGTGACTGCAGCAGCCGTGTGTGACATCCACAGTGAAAAATTAGCACATCTTTATAAGGGCACTTTCAGGGGAGAATGCAGTGACAAATAGCAAAGGTTCAATATTATAGACCTGCATAAAGTATACATTCATCTTCTGCTGATCTGTGTGAAGTTAACATTGTGTATTCTTATTCAACATATGTGTCATAGTTTATGGGGTGATTATTAAAAGAGGGAGGAAAGGAAGCCTCCAGGAGAACACATATATGAACCTAAGGAGAAGAAACACAAGAAGAACTACTTAAAATACTTGTTTAGTTAAAAGATGGCAGTGCTTGCAGGAAGAAAGAATAACACTTGACATGTTGTCATTGCAGTAGACTTAACACTGTCCTATTACTGAGCATAAAAAAAGAAAACCATAAATATGAAGCAGATGCCTCTCGCTTAATCCTAACAGACCATTAAAACCCTTTGTATTGCAATTTCAGATCCCTCTTGAACAGTGAAGAAAGCAGGTTGGGCATTACTGGATTTGTGTTGTGAGAGAGGAGAAATTAGAAGTATTTCATTTCAAATCACCTCTCTGTCTTAAAGAGATTTTTAACAAATTGCAGAAGTTGTTATACTCAGCAGCTTTCATGTTCTCTTTTTCCCCAAACCATGGCAGGCTATGTTGTATTTGGGAGTGGAATCAGGAGCCTCTTAGGAATCCAAGTATCTTGATATCCTCTCCTTGCATATGCCTGAGAGAGTGAGGTTGTTCTTGAATGGTTGGCCATAGTGAGAGTCCTGTTAGACCTTACTGTGGCATATTTTCTCCCATGCAGGTAGACTCTATCCAAGACACAATAACGCACATGAGAATAAAGAATGCCAGCAAAATGTAGGCTGGAAGGGACCTCTGGAGGCTGTCTGTTTCATACTCCTTCTCAAAGTTGGATCAAGTCCCCCAGGACCTCCTTCAGTCAAGTTCTGAAACTCCAGGATGGAGATGCCACAACCTTTTTGGGCCACCTACTCCAGTTGTACACACTCTTGCGATGAAGGATTTTTTTTCTTAAAGGTTCATATTCATTCCCTGATCTGCTCTCCCTTGCTGGTCGGTGTGCTTATAGCGATAGCTTTTGCACTGGGAGATTGTGCAGGAGTTTGAACAGAAGATCTCTAGAGCTAAAAGCATGAGAACAGTTACTTGAGCTGCGGTTGCTGCTTAGGAGTCGCAGCTAGGTAAGTACTATCCTTTGTGGGCACAGAGACTAGTAATAATTCCCATAGGGCTTCTGTGACTCAGGGCCCTCGTAAAACTTTCTTTTAGCACCATATCCAGACACTAGAGCTTTGGTAGCTAGAGATACATGGGATGACTGGAGCATTTTGCACAGGGATATACAAATGGGACTTTGGAATAGTTTTGACGGAGCCTCAAACTTTGTCAGTCTCTTGACCTGCACACTCAGGAGAGGAAGGAACAGAGCAATTCATGGTGATGGACCACATGGAGTCTAAAGCAGCACTCTGTTTAGGAGGGAAGTGGGGTAATCCTCTGTCCTGGTCCTCTGACTGTCCCAGTCAAAGCCATATATACCCTGGGTAATGGTAGGGAAAAAGGATTTGGCCTGTAGTTGGGCTTCATCCAATTTAACCTGAAAATATGAGGAATGAAAAGATGTTGATGGTAAACCTTACCCCAGAGATTTCATGAAAGAAGAGGGCTAGCTTTGCAAAGGGGAGGAACTACAGTGACTAATCCCTTGAGGAAGCTGGAAGAAATAGGGAAAAACAGCACGCAAAACAAGTCCGTGTCTGGACATAAATTGTCCATAGGAAGATGTAGCTGACCTATGAGACCAGAGGACCTCAGAGCATGTTGGCATTTATGGAAAGGTTCAGATGGATGAGCTGCCATGGAGAAGGTTTGAGTGTGCTAGTGCGGGCAGAGAGAATATCTGGCAATTTGACTAGGATGTGAACAAAAGGAAGGATGGAGAGAAAGTGTGGAGTACCAGGGTTAGCTAGCAAAGCTTTCAACTTTGCTCTGTGCTTTTGGGGCGCTTAGATGTATTGGCCTCCTGTTAATATGGAAATTATATTATTGGCATCCTGTTAATATGGAAATTATACCATGGCTTGCATATCTCTGTGGCATGACTGCTGTTGTTTACTGACAAGTATTGTTGGGAGTGTCTCTTGTGTGTGTTTTTTAATCCATTAATGCAGTTTGGCAGCTGGAGAAAAAGAAGGTCAGCCAGCTCCCCACAGAGTATGGGAAAATGCTCCTTAGACTGCAGTGGGAAGACAATTGCATGTTTAATACAAATCCGTGTAATTGAAAGGTCTACTGTGTTTGGGGATGGCGCCACTGGCAGTCATAATCAGTGGTTCCCTGAGGCTTTGTGGTTATATGGCATTATCTAACACTTGATTGTACACTTTACTGTGATGTGGGAAAATCTTCAGAGTGAATGGCCTGTAAAACTCAACATCCAGGCCCACTGTGACCTGGTATTTTCTTGAATTTCAATATGACTACTGCCATTTTCATGTTTGGTTCATCAATTTCTCTTTCTAATAACTCTGGAAAGGTCACATACAGTTTGTGTTTCATACATTAAATTTTTCTGCTTCCACATAATGAATTTTTGGTTTGATATGTATTAACTCTTCAGTAAAATATATTATTAATTATTCATTGGTCAAGAGATATGTTACCACCTTTTCCCAAGATGCATTCAGACTTTGCAATATGTCAGCAGTTTAAGAGTTAGCAAAGATCGATATAAATCCCCTTTTCTCCCATTGCCCAAACGCATTAGTTCATGCTTTTTCTACTGAAGAATGAAAGAAGTAACCTACTTATGGAAGCTGTTTTAATGCATTGTGAAACAAATACACAAGCACAACAAAAGTCTGTATTTCAGTTTGTTTCAAACCCATGTTCATTCCTTTGATCATTCACATAAGAGAGGGAAACAGACTTTGGAGGTACTTTCCACTGTGGGATGTTCCTTCCTAAGCCCACCTGTCTTACTGGGAGCAGCTGCTGTGCCTCTCTGGATCTGCCTCCTGTTCAATCCATTGCTCAGGTCACTTTCCTAAGGAGGTAGGGCAGCTAGCAGTGATGCATTGGTGACCATACAAGGCAGAAGAGGAAGGTTGGGGAGATCTACCGATCCAGCATTTAGGCACTATGATGGGGAACTCTCCTTTGCTCTCTGCTTGTCCCCAACACATCACATCCCACTGTAGTTCACTGCCGTGGGCATGTGCCTACCCTGGGTTCCCTTGCGGGTGAACTGCTTCGTTCACATGCTCAACAGTCAAGCTGATGCCAGCTGATGCAAACTTCACCTGTGAACACGGGCATTTCCTTGTCTGAATGTCCCCATTGTGTGATACTCTTTGTACGGCTGATTAAAATCAGTGTCTGTTGTGACCAGGCTGTATTTGGGGTAGCCTGCTGGTGCCCTCCCAAGGTGAACATCACTGCACAATTCAGCTCTTGTCCACGCACGCAATGTAACTTCTTTTGCAGATGCACCTGTAGAAGATGGCTGCTGCAGACTGTACTGCTGATGCCACATAAATGCAAGAGTTGCTCTTCATAGCATTGCTAAATCTCTCTAGGCATGATTGAGACCAAGTCACGATTTTTCATATTTTCTTTAAAAACTGAAATAAGATACTGCTGTGCTGTCTTCCAGGCCCAAGACTGACTGGAAAGGTAATGAAGGTTTAACCTCCCACACAAGCCCTAGCTGGTACATCGTGCACTCCCGTGCTGAGCGGATGCTCCCTCCTCTCTCCAGTGAGATCAGCACAGCCCCTTCTCTTCTCCCCATCATTTTAGGCACCCTAGTGGGTGCCCAGACTTTTGCACTGTGAGAATGGTTAATTTCACTGTGGAAATGGGAAACAAATGTCTACGTACTTAATCTTGTCTCCTCATTTATGTAGAATTGCCTCTGGATCTTTTTAGTAATAATTTTCTAGCATGAAACAGAACTTTTTTTTAATGAAGTGGAGAAAATACCCAGACAAATCTTAACTACTTGTAGGATGAATTCAGCGATGAAGGAATTCCCTAAAGCTGCTCTGTTCTGTGACTGTTGTTTCTAACAGTGTTTTAATCCTTCTTATGATGCATATCTTGAATGAAGTGGCACCTTTGTTCATAGTATTATTTGAAGATATACAGAGTCGAGAGGCTCTGCTAACAGTGATGGCATCACACAGCTTTTACAACCCAGCTTTTCAAGATCTGCATAAACTGCTGGAAATCACTTTAACAAAACATAATCCAAATATGTGAAACGAAAGAAGAGAACTGAGAAGTGATTTGCACAGAGAGTGAGCTGCCTGTTTAACACACACAGCAACAAGACAAGATTGCAGCAGCAGCGTTACTGTCCAGGTGCGCTTGAAAACATCCACCTTTGTTCAGATTTCTTTGTTTGTCTCAGATCTTAAAGAAATGTTAAAAAAACCCCAAAGAGGTAGACACACAGGGGAACGCAAGTGCTGGTTAACTTCTACCAGCAAGACTGATAATTCCAGTATTTATGAGCCAAGGAATTAAAAAGGTTGGTGTGAAATACCATGTGAATCCAGCCCCACTGCCTGTATGAAAATCCGTGTGTTTCTACCCATTTATTGCAACATTTTTGTTGTATAGGTTATCTTCTGTAGTTTTATTAACCTACAGACTAAATAGGTTACAGCCAGAAAGACAGATTTGAAGCATAGTTTGTCTCCTCTAAAATGACTTAGAGGTGGTTTCAGGCTGTACAGATGCCCCCAACTCTGCTGGGCACTTTTTGCTTTTGAGAGTGCCAGCTAAGTGTCTTATAGAACTTGTGTTACTAGCCAGTTGGAGAGCAGGGACTGGGGTGGCTATAAAATTGTTTCAGAAGATGCAAGTAAAAATTATTTGATTCACCCCTGCACGTGTTTCCCCAGATTTTTCACTGAGTAGCAGTACGAGGACAGATGTGACCTACCAAAAGGAAAAGATAAGGGCAGGGTTGTATTTTCAGGTATGACGGACTATCTTCCAATTGACCATACTCCGGTTTTTGTTTTGTGAGCCACACTCTTTCACAACGTTACCTGTCACACGAGCGATGACATAAGTAAGTGGAAGCACCAAAGGTTCCTCCTACGCTGTTTGCTCTTCTTCTTTCCCCTGCAGGTAGCGGGTTCCTTGCAAGGGCAGCGGGTGTTGCAGAGTGCCGGCTGCCTTTCCAGCCTGAGCCACACACGGTGATGGTCGCCAGCTCTGTGCTCTGTTGCACTGTCCTCAGTTTTGTAGTTTGAGATCTTTCCACTCCATCTCTCCTTCTTCATTTCTCTCATATTCTGCCCCTGCTGCATAGTTTGCATTTATTTGCATAAAATATCTGCTCTTACAACTGCTTACAGAAGATGCGTATTCAGTTTCCCCCTAACTCATTCCATGCATCATGCGCTTATGTTTTATATTCTTCCCAGTCCCTGGCGTCACTACGATATTGTTCCTCTATGAAAGTACTTTTTAGCAGATGAGCTATGGGGCTGCAACACAGCAGTGGTGTCAACCTCTGCAATTGTAACACCAGTCTCTGAGCATTGTTTGCTACGGCTCTAGCTTACGGCAGACATGTAAAGGTGAGTCTTCCAGCTTACCTATAACAAAAAAGAGTGTATCGTTTTAGCTGTCATAGTGACAAAGAGAAGAACCTGAAAAGTAAACATCAGTAGATCCTCAATGAGAGGAAAATAAAAAGAATTTCACTTCTACCAGTCTTAGCTTGGTTTCCTAGGTAAAGGAAGCAGACGTGATCATTTATTTGTTTTGTGTAAGTTTGCAAACTATGTGTACACTATGTAATCCTTTGCTAGTTCTGTGCAGGCTGGTGAATGCTTAATGAACAGAGAGCGAGGATAAAAAAAAAAGGCGGTGGGGGGAAATAGGGGCAGCTGTTAAAGCTGTGGTTATTATCAGCCAGCTGGCAGTCACCCCTGGGGCACTGGCCGGCCAACACGAGCGCTGCTGGGGAGGTGAAGTACAGGAGTTTATGTGAGTAGAAGGGGGATTTTTGTGGTGCTGTTTAGGGGACAAAGAGCGACCAGCCAGAGGAAGCAAAGATCATTAGTTCTATGAAAATGGTGCTTGTGGAGCAGTGTTTTTATGACATCCTGACTCACAGAGCTTGAATCATGATTTCGGAACCTTCGTGTTGGCAGAAAGAGGCGCTGATGGGCCCACATGTACAATCTCTGCTTGACAGCCTTTGGTTTTAAAATGTTCTGCAGTTTCTTTCTCTCTCACGTGTTCAGGGGGAGGAAGCATCAGCCCCAACCTCAAGCCCCGAGGCATGCTGTGGCCGTATGTTGCCACGTAGCATCCTTCACCGTCCCTTCCAGTTTTGACACTGTGTAAACCCCCCTGAAAACAGCTTTCTTACCAATTCAGTCCTTTGTCAGCGCATAAAAATGGATTAAGACAGAGAGAGTTGACAGACTGAACAAATACAAGGATATCACAACAGTTTCAATCCCTGGATTTGGGGAGCAGTGATTTTAATAATGGATATTGATGTCAGAAGTGAGAGAAGGTGTTTCAAAGCTGACAGGAGGCTGGTAGTTTGCTCTTTTTCACCTTGAAACTCTTTTTGATAAACGATAAAAATTCCCTTAAATTTACTATCACATTAAGATTGATTTTACTCTGTATTTTTCAAGCTGTCCTTTATTGCATGATTATGATTAAAATTGGAGAATAAAGCGTAAGGCCCCAATGATTCTTCTTCATCTTTCTCTGGCGTACTTTCTATGCCTCTCTTTAAATCCCTTGCTTTTATTTTCCTCCCCATTTTATACCTTGTACACGTAAATCTACTTACTCCTTTCCCTTAGCCTGAGTGCAAATATGAAATGGGCCCACGAGTTTGCATTTTTGCTGTGACTAGCCTCTATGTGTCATTGTTAGGGAAGGCCCCCACACTCTGCAGTTTGCCTTGAGCATTGCTAGAAATGATTGTTTATTGTTATGATAATTATTAGTTGGTAGATTTTTATCTCCTCCTGTAAGCTTCTGAAAACTGAAGACACAGTCTCTTTATTTGGTGATAACTGCTATTTTAGAGATATTTGTTTACTCTTTCATTTTTGGATAATATTAATGTATGTAATATTCATGTACATTTGCTTGCATATGTCTTTCATTTATAATTTCACAGTGTAAATGTGCCACAGAGTTAGGTCCCCGGAGCTTTACAAAATTAATCATCTGCTGCATCCTCACCTAAACATGTTGTGGTGTGTCTGCTTCAGTCTTCTGCAGCAGCGCAGCACTCTGACGGGAGAAAGGCCGCACTGACATGTGTCTGTCACCTCTGCTTGTGATGGTTTCTGTGGGGCATATATAGGGAAACTGCTGACACAACTAAGTGTGGAAATAATCAGGGAAGGAACTGGAAGAATGCAGCTCTGCTCTGCCATAGCCTAGCTGTCCACCATCCATCCTACAGCTCTCCTCTTCTCCCCTCCAGATTCAGCCCAGCTGGATCCAGCCTGGACAGTGTTAGCAGCTGCTAACAAGGGTCAAGGACAACATCCCCACCCAGTCGGACATCTGGGACCTTTTGACTTCATTGACAGGACATCAGCACATTAAATAGAAGAGCCATGGGAGTTTTTACTACTGTTTTGCCACTGTAAGAAAAGCAAGCCATAAAATTGAAAAAAACAAACTTGCTTTAGTTACTGGTTTAGTTATTATTTTCCTATAAAAAACAGACTATTTTTTTCCACTGCTTCATTTCTAGATTTTTTTTTAACCTAGCCCAAAATATCTTTCATTTCTTCCAGTACTCAGCTGGATGAATGCTGCTGCATGATTGCTGTCCCGGGCAATTTTTCTTCCAATAGAACCAGTTTGCTTCTCTCACTCAATCCAAAGGTGATTAGGAAAGTCTTCTTATAGAATGTGCCTTAGTTTGCCCTGTGCAATGTCCTTTTAGCACAGACATGGGAAAACTCAAGACTATGTTAGAAATTAATTTAATGTATTCTGTGTGTGAATATGTTAATGGGAGTAGGAATTCAGGCTTCAGCATGATGAGTTGTTAAAGATACTAAACTATAACAAGATTAAACATTTTATAGTGCTGAGGCTGTATTATTGCCTCCTCTGCAATGCAATCCTCCATTTTCTAACGTTCTTTTGTATTTGTTTATTGACGTCAAGTCTGATACGGACCTAGGCTGATGGTAGGGGAGAGACCTTCAGCCGCATGGCCATAATCTTACGACATAATGCAAACACTGAGACAGATGCCAATGGCGGCACTGAGCTCCCACGTCTGGGGGAGTCTCCCCCTGGATAGTGCTACCTATAGTTTGAGACTAATTATGAGACATTTCTCATAGCTTATTTAATAAATTCTGTTTTTCCAGGACTCTCATAATTGGATGGAAAAAGGTCCCTGAAGTCCGTGCAGACGGTGGTGCAGAGCAGGAGGGGAGGCTTCCCTCTCCCTGCTCATTCTGTGGCTCCACATGCCACGTATCACGCGAGAGTCTCTTGGCTCTCTGCTCCAAAGAAGACCTAGAGATGAGTAAAGGAGAAGGGAAAGGACTGATCAGCACGGAGCTTGAGAAATTCTAACTTTGTTTCTTCCCTTAAATGCCCGCTTCGGTAGCAAACCCTGCAGCCTGTTTGCCAAGAAGGAGCACGCAGCACGTGGCATTGCGGGGGCTGTGGCAGGTTGTTGCTAAGGTGAATTTTAATTTTTATTTTTTTTTTAGAAAGTAGCTTTTTCTGCTTTTACGATTTCCCAAACACTTGCTTAATGATTGTTTAGCAGTTTTAGGAAAATGCCTTATGCACACCCGCTTAATTCTCACCGCAGATTTCTAAAAATTGAGACAATTTATTTATTTATTTTTTCAAGAGAAATGAAAACCAGCTGTCAAGTAATTGTCCATTTTGTTTCTGGATTTCTGTGTAGCCATAACGGGCATCATGTGACAAGGGAAAAGAGACAGGCAGACAGGCAGAAGACTGTCTCATGAAACCCCCTTAATTGCCTGCGATTCCTCCATCTGTAAGTGCCCAGTGCAGCCAGCAGCTGATGCCAGATACTTTATACAGTCATCCCATGTTTGGGAACAAAACGATGGCAATACATGGCTGTTTTGAAACACACGGGTTGAAATTCTGGACTCAGAGAATACATGGCACAACTGTCGCTCTTTGAATCTCAAATGGGAAACCTATCTCGCACAGGATGGAAAAAAGCTGGGAACAAGCTAAAAACCAGGCAAACCTCGGGTCAAAACTAAGCTTTGGGAGAGGGCTGGCTGATGGGTTTGGCTTCAAGCAGGGCATGCTCTGCGCCTAGGGAAAGGCCGGGAGTAAGAGTAACAATAACCGAGCCTAGCTGTATTCAAGAATGTGTGATTGTAGGGGTTACTGAACATGGCTCCGCAAATCCCCTTTGGTACCAAAGAGGATCTAAACGTACCCTTACATTGCAGCTGCTCTGCAGGTATTATGATTTCTAAGCAAGAAGTGAATGAGGAAAATGTTTTATGGTTCTACTAAATTGACCTTTTGGGTGCAAGGCAGATAAGGGTGGATATGTGCATGCTGATAAGCATTCTTTTATTACAAGAATAGTTATTTAGATAGCTGCTAAATTTTATGGCTCATAAAAAAGGCCTGTTACAGGATGTTTTAAATTAGAGATGGGCTGCAGACCAAAAGGTTTTATAACTGATAGGTTGCAGTTAGAAATTCAAAACATCTCACAAGACTGTTTTCTAACATTGAGTGGAGCTCTTGAAAAGTGTTTTTTTTAATGAAATCTTGATTTCTCTTGTTTACAAGAGAAGCTTGTGGAACATTTCTGAGGATGTTAATGTCTCCAAAGTAGCAATTTTTGGAATAAAGCATTTCAATTTTTGACTTTGAAATGATTGCTTGAGTCAATTGAAATATATTATATACAATATTAAAGAGTCAAAATAAAAAGAAAATGGAAAGAAAATATTTCCATTGATCAGAAGTTAACCTTTGCCTCTAAATTTTTCCTGTGAGAAGGTTTAAGCCTTTGGATTTAGCTGTGGCTCAGAAATGTCAAAATTCTCAGTGAAAGGAAGTTTCTCCAAAGTACTGCAGGGTTTTTTTTTCCTGTATTATAAACCTGAAAGAGATGTTATAAAACAAACAAGTTCAGCTTTGTGCACAATCACAAAACCAAAATGGGCTTATTATGGTCACTCAAGTATCAGTCTCCTACATAGTTTTAACAAAATACTCTACGTGGTACCGTTCTTAAAAATTTTGAGTGACCACCAAAATTCTTTTTCTGCAATGTCATTGAAGTTAAATTATGACTTTTAAAATAGAGTTTGGTTATATTCATAATGTGGAATTATATGTTTTGGATTGATAAATTGTCTATTATTTCAGTTTATGCTTTTTTTTTTTTTAATTTGAGTATCATAAATTATATACTGGATGTGGTTTCTTGGAGGAATTAGCTATCTGTAGGAAACCAACGCAGAGGACACATCTAAGCACTGCAGAATGTGCTGTCATTGTATGCTATACTGAGCAGAAGGAAGAATGATTTATTTGTACTGTACACTCACTCAAAATTCACTTATTTGCTACTTTAATTATCTTTTTTTGGGTAAAACATCCACACATTTTAAATGTCTTCTTAGTCAGTTTATACAGTGCCAGGCAAGAAATTATGCCATTAATGGTATAAAGAATGAGTCAGCTCTAGAGGATACATTTTTATCATTTTTGTGTTTGAGGTAATCCATCTGCTATCTTTAATAATATCACAAATACAGCAAATGTCTATATCAATTTGTGTGAATGTAATCAATATTTCTGTGTGATTTTAGTCACATCGTGATTTCTTTGAATACATTAATAATACTGCCTTTATTCCTGTGCGTTATATATACCTATATTTGAAATTTATATCTGGAACATATTTATAGCACATTTTACAGATTTCTTTTTTCTTTTGGATCAGTGTGACTTATAATAAAGTTCTAGTAAGGATCTTCAGAGCTGTAAGCCTGAGCTTTCTGCAAATATTGGGCAGGTATTTATTGTCTCAGAAAATTAATTCCATGAATGCTCTTGTTAGTAAACTTTTTTTAAAGTACTCAAGACTATTATAACATAGAGTTATTATTGATGATAACAGGATACCTTTATTAAGAGACAGTGATAAGCTTATTAGTGCATGATAAAGAAATTTAGATAGTGTAATGAAGTGATTAAAGTCTAAGTTTGATCTTGGAAATATATTTTTATTTGAAAATAAAATACATCCAAGATCCCAAAACAATGGCCCACGATGGGAAAAACAGCAGTATTGTAAGGTTAGTATAATTTCCAAGAGAGTTTCTTTTGTGGTAGAAAGGAGACGGATTTTTTTCACCATTTTCAAATTTGCCATTAACTTACTATTAGAAGTCACATTAATAGGTAGAATCTGCATTAGGTATTCGCTTAATGTGCTGGGTAGCGAGGAAGTAGCAAAGATCTAAAAAATCCCATTTTTCCAGAGTGCAGTGATATAATTTTCTTCTATTGTTTTGCAAAGCTCAGATACCATGCAGAGATGGATGACTTTAATACCCATCTAGCACTGACATTTACAGAAGTGCCATACTTGAGACAAATAATTGGACAACAGGCTTTGCACTGTTAGCCTCAACTCCCCAAAAGACACACCATTGAAGAAATATATACACTCTTCTTCTGAGGACAAAGGGGTCTGAAAGTCTGTTAATGAATCACATAAGAAAAGGGGTTTTGAAGTCTTTTGACTGTAATAATGTCTTCCCTGCTGGGAAGTTAATAATCTGTTGGCTCTCTTGCTCTCTTTTGAACATTAGTTTGAAAAGCTTCCATTATTGTTTTTGTCCCTAGCTGGGGAGAAAGCAAATTCTTTGACCCTACTATTACAGAAAAAAAAGTTTCTCCTTTTCGTTCATGAAAAAAATAGACAAATATTTTTAAAGACCAACCTTCCACCTCTGCCCAGCTGAGTGACCACTGGGAACTTCAAGTCCATGCTCTGTATGAGATCTTGTGTTAGGCCATACTCAATGGCCTTTTTTCCCTTGAAACAAGAGGATCCTGGATAAGAACCAAGGTTGCAATATTGTACTAAAGCACGTGTCACTGTTCCTTCACTACCCAATTACTCAGAAACTTTATATTAGAATTGCTGTGAGTGTACTTACCTCAGTCTTTATTGTAATATAATATATATAATTTAGTATATATATGAAATAAATTTTTTTTTAGTTTGGTAGCAACAATGGTGTATCAAGAACTTGGATGTCTGCAACACAGATAATTAGGAAAATGTCAATCAGTGAATAGTGATTTTTTTTTTCCCCATAAATTACAGCAAAAGGCCTAGGATTCAGTGCACTGAAATATAATTTTTGTCCATCAAATGATACCTATTATTTCCATAACTTATTAACACATTTTATCTCACATTTTCCTTCTTCTGGGATTTACCTAAATCACATTAATATGATTATGTCTCCTGCCTAAGTGGTTCTTATACCACAGTGGGAACATGGACAGGACAATCCACAGAAGTTGTAAACTGGCATAGATACAGAAAAATACTGGCCTCCTTAATGGGATCTCAAGATACAACGGATGGATGATTACTCATAGATGACCTGATTCACAAAACCTGACCCACCTTGGGGGTCCTATGATCATGTGGATGCTGTTTTTTTTTTTTGTTTGTTTTAAACGTATTCCAGGATTTGTAGGATTTCCAAGTTTAATTTAAAGCACTCACAATTCTAATAAAAAGACCATACTTTACATTTTTCATTAACAAAGCATCTGAGATATGAAAAAAGATTCACAGAATTCTTGTTTCAAAATCCGGATTTGTCTCAAGCTCTTTATATTTGGAGTGCTTGAATCTTTTCTTGTGATGTGGGTCCATGCCCCTGTAGCAAAATTTTTGCTGACTAATTTACGAGAATTTAATTAAGCTGTAAGGAACCTGAAAACTAGTAACTGTGAGAACTGAACATTATGCTGTCCTCTTTCTTGGGGCAATTTATGAATTCACTTCTTTTGGGAGCTTCAGAAATGATACAGTCAACATTTTTAAAAGAGGATATTCAACACAAAAAAAAAAGCATTTTAACTTGGGGAACTTTTATGGTTTGTTTCGGAATGTTGATTTCTTAACTGTTTTGAAACACCTAGAATTTTCACATATCTCTTGTCTCTCCTCTTGAGATGTAAGAAAAGGGAAATATCTGTTTAGATTTCATTACCCTAAGGAAGGGACTCTGAGCTAAATAACAAAAACTGTTTTGCAAAATAAGAACTAGAGCAATTTTTACCCTCTTAGTATGTGGACTCCAGTAACTTTTATGAAAAATCAGCTCTACACGTTAGCCCATAGGCTAAACTCGGGGCAAAACTCAGGGCAGCCATGGCTGGGCATGCAAAATAGTGGGATATCAGCACTTCCTAACTACTTCTTTTTGTAGATGTTCAGCACTGACTGTGTGTAGGAGTAAGTCATGTAAAGAGTAAGATCAAGTCAGTCCTGAAGGCAAAGAACAGTTAAACCCAAGACCAATTAATATGAGAGAGAGAGTGCAGCAGATACTGCCGCAGCCTAGACATTGGTGTAGAGCATCCTGTCTTATGTCTTGGTCTTGTACTTAATGGTGGCTTTTACTTAGCAAAATAAATTCTTCCCTTTATTGGGTTTAAATTAATTTAAAAATCTTTCATATTTCAGAAATGGAGTTTGAGTACCACCACTTTTCACGTAACCTTTTTTTGAGTCAGACTCTGAGCAGATGTCTATGAGCAGATATTATGCATTTTCAGTGGATGTAGTGGCGACAAAGCAGCATAAAAGTGCATGGAAGATTTGGAAGCCAGGAAGCTAGATGCATGCCTTAATTGTCACACAGTGAAAGACTTTTGTCACAACAAAGCTTTTAGCATCCAGCAGAGAGTTCATGGATAGTCTAATTTCTTATTAATCAGGAAAGTGCCTGTTATATTATTGAGTGAAGTGGGGTTCCAAAAATTAACACTGTTTAATTGCCCAGCTGGAATTGTAAACAGTTATCAAATCTGACTGCTAATGTGACAAATCCATCTTTAACATGGGTTATCGTGCTTCATCTCGGGCAGGATAAAAATAAAAGCTGTCTTTGACTGTAGAAGACAAAGAGTCAGTTGAATGGCTGTGATCTCAATGCTGTTCTGCTGGATAATAGTTTTGCAGATGTTGAAATAAATAGGGAAAATATTAAATTAACAGGGAGTGAAAAGCTTGTTCTACAGTTTTCTTGTTAGACCAGTGCTAACCCCATTGGTCCAGTTCTGCTGCATGTGGAAGTGCTTGATACTTTCCTTTGTAGGTTTCATAACTAGAAAATCTGGAGTTTATGTTCACTTGTGTGGGCTATTCCCGCACACAGGCATGACCTTGAGTTTGTGTCTTTTTCGGAACCAAGTGACGTAAGATGTGAGAGCAGGGATCCCTGAGCAGGTCTGCCCCTGTGTTTGGGGTCAGTCCAGAGGGTGCCCTCAGCAGGAGAGCAAACTTTGCCAACCTCCTTAATTGTTATTTTGTGTCGGACCTGGCACCCTGTTTGTGGGCAGAGCACTCCCAGGAGCTACTCTTGCCTCTCCCTCATGACCAGTCTTCCTTACTGGGGATGGCAGAGAGTGTGGCACAGGGCAGGGGAGGGCAGGGGGGCAGACAAGCCCCCTCTTGCCTTCCCAGAGTCAGTGGAGACTCCACAGGGTATGCAGAGGACAGGGGAGCTTGTACTGGGCTCTGCATGCAGCTGCAATGCGGTGAGACTCACTCTAGCAGTGAGAGAGGAGGTGATTTGGGGCTCTCGAGCTTGCTGCAGGTGGCCCTGCCAGCCATTTGGCTGGCCCAGTGCAATCGCTTGGTCTGCAACTGTGCCGGTCTGATTTCCACATCCTCCCCTTCAGTCTCCCTGCGGGAGGATGGGATCGTCTCCAGCTCAGAGGGAGCAAGCTCTGAAGGTACTTAAACTCGGCCTAGACATTTGTCATTAGGATCTCAAAAACTTGGACGTACCTCTGACTTCAGCACCGGGGAAGCCAGAGCACCAGTTGTTGCTTGACATATGAAGGCAGACGTAGGACTCAGAAGTAAATAAAATATCTGATCATGTCTGATTCCGTGTCAATATAGAACCAGTTCTATCATGGAAATGTATGAAAAGTGCGATAAATTGACAGTTGGATAGCCCTAAAGGAACTTTAATACAGATTCAGAACAAAACCTTCTGGAAGAGTGAATTTTCTTGCCCCCTGACTTCTTCACCCTGCCCTACGTCACTACATGTACATCTGCCCTCAGGAATTTTCTGAAGCACATGTTTTGTTGTTGTAAAACATAATTTAATTTAATTAATTTCATTTCATTTAATTCATAATTCATAAGGAAATTTCAGTTTTTACCCACTTCACACTTGTGAAATTTTTCAAAATAACCAGATTATCCTCCTCAGATGTTTTCAAAATGAGAAGTTTTGTGTTTTGTTGAAACTGTATTTTTGACTTTATAATTCAGCTAATGGTAAGATAAACCTTTAAAGGACACTCTCAAAATAAAGTATTTTAAAATTATTTAAAACACTTTTTTTTTCTGATCTCATATGAATTTGGGGAATATTATTTTCATAAGTTTTTTGTCAAGATTTAGACTTTTGTTGGAAATAATGGATGGAAAAAAAGATGGAAAAAATTATTAGACATTTAATTTCTTTACCTGTAATGCAAAAAATCCTTTATATTTTTGTGCTTCCAACACAGAAAGTTCAAAATTGTTTTTAATTTATTTTTCTTGATGACACATACACTATTGTGAAGCTCATAGTATTCCCATATTTATAAAATTCAATAAAAAATTCTCAGATGGCTAGCAAAACTTTGCAATTGAAACTGATGTTTCCTGCTACGAAAAAAAGTGTTACTTTTCAGTGGTAATCAAAGGATTGGTGATGGATTTGATTCAACCTTCGTGCTAATGCACTTTAATTTTCTCCTTTTTGATATGTTGGGTAACTTGCACATTACATAGCCCTGAGGGAATCTGAAATCAAATCCTTCAACAATGATAGAAAATGTATATTACTTTCAGAAAGCTTTATATGGGGCTCATCAGGAACAAAGTATAAGCCCTTCCAGTTGTGCTATACTGGTCAATCCTTTTACAATTACCAAACAACAACTTATGAAAAGATGCAGTAACATTTCTGCCATTTTTTTTTTTTTTACTGGAGACACAAACGTGACATGAATGCTAATAAAGGGCACAACTGTCTCTGTGGTGAATTATTCTATTAACATAGACTCTCTTTAGCTCCTGTTACTAAGAGTTAGCATGGACACAAGGAAGTAATCTCTCCTCCCTGTCTTACATCTACTGTTATACCTTTGGTGTTTTCTGTTGTCTAAAAGCAGCACTGGCCACACTGACCACTGCTTATTTGAGGGTTTTTTCCCAGAGCATATCCCCTGACATCCCTTCAGTAGATATTTTCAATAAAATTCACATTAACAAGTGTATACATACCTTTGCTGCTTGGATCACACACATGTTTAGGGCCCCTCACTACAAGAAAGATACTGAGATGCTGGATCATGTCCAGAGAAGGGCAACAAAGCTGGTGAGGGGTCTAGAGCACAAGTCTTATGAGGAGCATCTGAGGGAACTGGGGTTGTTTAGCCTGGAGAAAAGGAGGTTCAGGAGAGACCTTATGATTCTTTACAACTACCTGAGGTGGGTGTTGGTCTCTTCTCCCAGGTAACAAGTGATAGGACAAGAGGAAGCAGCCTCAAGTTGCACCAGGGGAGGTTTAGATTGGATATTGGGAAAAAATTCTTCACTGAAAGGGTTGTCAAGCATTGGAACAGGCTGCCCAAGGAAGCTGTTAAGTCACCATCCCTGGAGGTATTTAAAAGATGGGTAGATGTGGTGCTTAGGGACGTGGTTTAGTGGTGGGCTTGGCAGTGCTGTTAATGGTTGGACTTGATAATCTTATAGGTCTTTTCCAACCTAAACAGTTCTACGATTCTATAATTCTATGTTCTGATTTTTCCAGAAAGAGCAATGGTCATCTGATGTTGCTCTACATGAACAGATGCAAACTGTAGGGTAATTTATTTTAGTCCTGTTTTAATGCAAAGGACGGCACAGAAGTATGTTCCCAGAGTGAAGAGAATGAATGTGGCACATTTTCTCAGTAGTTACCATGTTTCAATGTCAGTTCAAATGATAATTTTCCCCTCTGCAAAAATATATTCTAAAGTTATTCTACAGGGAGAGTTTATGTTATCTTTTGAGCCATCAGTCACTGATTATAATTTCAAAGCAGTACTAATAGCTATTGGTACTCATTTCATCATAAGTTTGACCGCAGGGATTTTGTCTGGGTATGTACTAAGACAATCACTGAGTATCACTGCAGATGATAATTTTATGTTAAACTTCAGTTTAGCCAGAATAGACTCGATGCTGTGTCTGTGCCTTGGCAATGATAAGAAAACCTTTGATAAGTATGATATTTTTCTCTACCTTCAGAAGGAGTATCAGTGAAATGAACATTTGAAATATAATATTGGTGAGACCAAAGCAGGCATGTCAGTGGGCTGCATGCAGAGACCCTTAATGATTCCTGCTGGTTATGAATAGCGATTTGGTTATGCAATAGAAGAATGTTTTAACAGTTTGCCAGTGATATTGTCCTGTTGAGGTTATTTCTTATTGTTTAATGGAACACTTGTAATCTTAAAATCTGCGGTGTATTTCTCTCACGTTTTTCCTGTGATCATACATGCCAATGATCTCTGGAACGCAGTTATGATTTGTGGTTCTCCTGAGCTGCACGCTTTCTCCCTTTCCCAGGGAGACACACTAGCTCTGCTGCTCACAGTCTTCAGATTAAGTCTCAGCATTCATCCCTGGCTCGTGATGTTACATTAGAAAAGCAAGAAACCTCAAAGATGGCAGTCTGCAGGCTACCAGGCTCCCCTTCTCTCCTCATGAGAAACCTCCAGGTTAACTCTTGCTCCCACACCCTGCTATTTGCCCAGCCCAGGTCTCTACTACCATACCCTGTATTAAGCGAATTCAATGTTTTATGTAACCATCTGCCAGTAGATGAGTGGAGGGCAGTTGGGATGAATGAGGGAAGATCCTGTGGGTTATCAGCTGTGCATGACACTCCAGTGGTAACTATCTGAGCCTGTGCTGAGCAGCCTGTACAGCACTGGTTTGTCCCACCAGCTCCTAGCAGCTCAGTGATGGTGCAGAGTGCCCTTCCCATGAAGGCTGCAGTGCTGAAGGCATAATGAAGCCATGAAGGTCTTCATTGTCCCTCTGGCATGTGACCAAGGGCTGGGTGGCCCTGTTGCTGAGGGTGCTGCAAAGCTGGCCCCAGCACTGACAGAGCCCGCCAGCTGGTAGGGGCACAATCTTTGCCTAAGGATGGGCAAAAATGTGCAGTTTCCTGGCTTTCTGTTTGCTCGTGGAGACAAGATAAACATTACTGCCCAATACACATTTTGTTCCTGACAAGAACTGAAAAGCTCAGTGTTGTTCAATGGATGACACTTTTGTCCTCCTCATTGACCTTGGCCTTTGCAGCCAGCACCTTACACACGGTGCTGGGGTGGCGCTGATCTACAGGGTCTTCTAGAAGGGACCCCAGGAACCAGAGAAATGGGCCTGCACCTCTTCTGGGTGGCTCTGAGCATGCACACCCCCCAGGGCAGGGAATCAGACCTGGGATCCCCAGGACCATAGGATGAGATAATGTCAAGAAAAGCTTTGCAAATGTGCCCCTCGTACCCTAAATTAATTATGCTTTCTGGGAACAGCATTCAGCCCTAAACTGAATAGAGGTCCACTAAAGAAAAGAATGTGCCATTGATGATTGGAGGCGATCTTCCAAAGTGTTTAGGCAGCAGGCTTAGACATAACAGCAATAAAGCTTTTCCAAAGGAAAACCTCTTAACTAAGACCCAGCTAAAGACAGACACTCCCTAGGGTCTGTCCTTGGTCTTCCTTCTTGACCCACTAGAAAATGTAAAGTTTCCAATTTCTGGATGTCTAGGCATGCTAATGTTTGCTACAGTTCCCATAGATACTCTTGCAGGATACCAAAGCCCTGTCTTAAGCAAACTGGTCAACTCCCACTGTGCTCACCTTCCACATTGGCAGGAGCTGGGTTACACTCATCTGATAAAGGTGTTATATGTAACAGGACTGTATATTGTCAGTATAGATTTGCATAAAGAGCTGGAAATTCAGAAACTTGTCCTTAGGTGTTTTTGAAAGTTTTCCTCATAATGAGGAGAACCTTGATGTAATGATAGAATTTAAATGGTAAAAATGGAAACTGTTGCTAGAAAGCAAGCACTTTATTGTAATTTTATATTTTCAGCTCGATTGCAGAATCTCTGTGAATTTCAGTTTTCACAATCTGTGTTGTCTAATAGTTTTCAGATCTTCATCATCCACATTCAAGTGTATTTTCTTTTTCATCACAGAGCAAAAAGGTTTCTGCCTGTTTTTTTTCAGCTTTTTCTTAAATCCCCATGTGCACATGCCAAACACTGAGGCATAATTCTGTCATCTCTAAGGTATTTTAATCTGCTTATAATTTAATTAAAAATATTTGCTGTGGATTTGTTCAGTGATAATGGAACATAGGCCTTTGCATTCATTTCACGATTTAATTGAAATCAAGTTCTGTCAAAACAAGAAATGATGTTGCCTAATAGATTCTGGGCACAGATTAGCTGACCTGAGTGGGTGTGTTTCTTCAACAGTTCTTCTGTTTTCTCAAGAAACTGCAAATCCCACTGCTAGTTCTTGGGATTTTCCCTCAAAAATGTTCCTGCTCTGTATATGAGCACAGACAGGCAGATTGTATGCCACTTCACAGCTTCATTTCTTGGAGTAAAGCTGTTTGATTTGCATCCAGATAGCAACTATCCCAATACACTTTTAGTAAGCAGCTCACAATCCACAGAAATATGCTTCTAGGTCTTAGTCTTTCCCCATTTTGCTCAATGTCTTTTATATCTTGTGTAACGTAGTCACAGTCCGTCCATTACAGGTCTTTTAAATTAACAGAATTCTTTGGCTCTTCCTCAGTCAAACCACAGCACTGCTTCAAAAAAAGTGGGTAAAGCTAGCTTCTTCTCCTGTTAAAATATAACATGAGTGGACTGGGTTGCATTTAGCATCACTGAAGTTATCTATATGTTCTGTGGAATAAGGGAAACCCTTCTGTTAGATGACTAGACCCCATTTGCATGTCTCAAAGTACATCCCTCCCTCCTCTGGCAGGAGAAGCAATTTAAGCAGCTCTGACTCCCTCCCCTTGTTTCTCCTGCAGCACAGACCAAAGCCCAGACAAGGCTGGATTGTTCTCCCCTTGAGATGACCGACTGTCCATTCCACCTGGAAAAACTCCTGCCAACGTCCTTGTTGACAACAAAAAGAAAATGTTTTCACAAGTCAGTAACATGTAAATGTCCTTCAAAATCTGATGCTTTTTCTGGCAGTGAGTAACACCTTTCTGGACATTCCCACTTGCTTCCAGGGAGCTACTTGCAGGGTGAGATTTAACACAGTGTGATTAGGAGCCAGGGAAACTAAGGACAAGAATTATGTACTGGACAAGTATATACATCCAATATTTTAAATGTCACCTTCATTTCATTTCAAAAAGTTTCTTTGACTATGAACTGAGGATGAATTGCTACATCCTCATTCCCCCGCCCCAGGCAAGCTTCTCTTTATCTGCTTTGAAGCCCCTAAGGGTCCCATCTAGTGTGGTGGAAAAAGTCACATCATCAGAACCACGGTAGTAATTGAAAATCCTTGACGAAAGGTCTTAATCTGGAAGACCTTTCTCTTGTGGAGTTCCCCGGCAATGTTGAATGAAATTGTTTTTTGACTTGTCACACCAGCTAGTCTTGTGGCTCAGTTAGCTCAGTCGTGTGGAAAGTCTTCATATACCAGGGAAAGTACCCAGTTTATCAGAAAGTCTTTTAGATGAACTGACCTCTGGTGAAATAGCCATTGAACTACAAAAGCCTATTACATACTCTGCTGTATATGACGATAAACCTTTAATTCTCTGCCACAAACAGAAGGAAGGAGTGTGAAGCCATGCAATGTGTAGCTAACATTACTTTGTTAAGCTCTTGCAGGGAAAAAGTGCAAAACAGCCTCCAGAAATAACAGTGAATTGGTCTAGCAACTCTGGATGTTAAATCAGACAATTGCTTATGGCAGCATGAAAAACCTGCTCACCTAACTGGTTTTATCACCTACGGTGTGGGTGTAAGAATCAATAGGAACATTTTCCCAATATTGCCTAGTGTATTGGTACAAATCAGTCTGAGCAGGTCTTTGGCTTTGTAAATGCAGGCAGCTGTCAGTCTTCAGTGGGGGAGTTGTGCTTCATAACAATATATGAATGTGGGAAGTAAATCTGTCACCTGTCAGTCTGTCTGAAATGTGCATAAGGTTCCTCACTTAGCCAAAGACTGTTAATTGCACACAGTGACAATGTGTGGCATTTAAAAAAAAAAAAAAGTTAAGCATATATTTGTGGGAAAGTTAAGCAGAGAGTGTATTCTACCCCTTGAAGAACAAGAGATGTTGGTGGAACCGGTCTATAAAATAAAGCACGCTGATTGTTTTCTTGACAAGCAAAATTACTCAGATCTTGGTGGAAAGCATTTCAACATTGCAGGGCAGCAAGAATTTTCTTTCGCGGCTCAGTGTGATACGCATCACAGATGAATATTAACAATAATTATCAGTTTTATGTTCTGTTAAGCAAAAATCCACTTTTTGTTCTCATTTCCTTTCCACATTCACACATACTAATTTTACAAAAGGATAGATTTTCATGGAAAATATTGGATGCCGGGATGAAAGTCTAAAGAATTTTCTGACATTTCTGTAAAAAAAGTAAAATCAGTTAAAATATTCAATATCTAATCACGAGATGAACAGGTGGTCACAATTCTTTTACTGTTGTATTTTCTGCAAAGCACCTGGATTCAGGCCTGGTTGGATTTTTAGCTGGATTCCATGCCGAAAGAGTGCATTGTGCATGTCACGACCCTGGCAGACTGTATCCTATTGTGTTCCTTTTCCATCTGGCATTTGATCAGCGAAAAAACCCTCAGGAGGACCACATTTTGTGCTCTGGAGGATTCAGCCCTGCCTGGTGTACTGGTTTGTAACCAACACCTACCAAGGCAGCCTGGATACTCTTTTTTTTTTTTTCCAATTTATCCAGCATTTCCTCTCTCTTGCCTTGCCTGTTCTTCCAGAGCGGGCCATTTGCATTAATTTGTATCCATTTATACTGATTTATGAGTCATGTGTTTTATCCTGCCATATCCTGTTACACCAATTAAATCTTTGTTCTGGCTAAAACCTTACAACCCCCCTCATCTTATTCCCCAAGTTTTCTGTGGACTGACGCACTTCCTTCTTCTCCATCCTTCAGCCCTCTTCTGAGCAACCCAGTCTCCCAGTCTCAGGTTCCTTGTCTAGTTTAAGCTGTTCTTACATGTACCCGTTGGCCTCTTGTCCTTTTCCTATGACTCTTGTTTAAAGCCCTCCTCAGTAGCTTAGTGAGACAGCGTCCATCCTTAACCAACCTCTCATGAACATCTCCCCATTTTTGAAGAAGTAAAGCTTCCCGAGAGGGGAGACTCATGTCCACCTCTTCTGGTGAGACCGGTGAGTCTGTCAGCTCGCAGCAGAGCAAGCAGTGGCCACCTGAGCACATCCTCCCTCCCATTTGGCAGCTTGGAAAGCAGAGTGTGAAGTGTGATTCAGATCCAGCCCCCAGAAGGATAATTTACTTGCCTCAGGATGGAAGCACTCACCAGCACCACCAGCACCACCCGCTTTGGGAGAGGACGATGTGGGATGTGTAACTTCTCCCATTTCACCACAAAGGGTTGCCCCGAGACAGAATTCTTTACCAGTTAAGTGGTTCTTTCCGAAGGAGAAAAGTTAATGCTTTTCTATCCAAGGTCAGAGGATAAATATTCCTTGAGGAATAACCCATTCCTCTTTTGTTGGTACTGCTCCATGCCCTGGTAGATGGCAAGCTTATTTGGATCCCTTTTAAATAAAAAAAAAAGATTAAGTAGTCCTGTTTCTGGGTAAGTACTTCCAATATGGTGTATTTACCACAGACAATTTGCTAAAGCCTGTAGAATTTTGCCATCTTTGTAAAGACAAATGGATGGGAATAAGAACATTGATACCAAAATTACAAGCCCAATCATGTACCTTCTTGCAGAGAGTATATTGATTAGTTGCAGAGGAAAAATGTAAGAAATGGCCTAAAAGAAAATTTTATAAATTTTCCATCAGTTTAAGCTTGGGTATGGTTTAAATTCATTTACAGCTAACATATCTATAGTGATCTGAACAGATATTTTTCATCCAGTTGCCAAAATTTATTCATTTGCTTATTTGATTCTCTGCTTCTGGCTAAATCAACTGTATCCAACTGTAAAAAATGCTATTACCATTTTGTCATTCAGTCAATTTGGAGAGGTGAAACTGTTGGGAGAAATCTTGATACCATTTTCCTCCTAGAGATTGAAACTGGAATGCTTAAACCAGTGCTACCAAGTAGCTATTTGCTTTCATGAACATCAGACTTTTTTCCACTAACTGCCGCATGAATTACGCTTCAATGAAGTCAGTATGTCTCTTCATTAAAGATTATCTCTGTATCATTTCCATACAGTTCAAAGAACTCAAATATCATCACAGGCTTCATAGTAAAGATTTATTCCAGGTAGGGATTCAGCCTTCAGCAACACTTTTTGATTTCAGCTCATTTGCAGCTTGCCCTAGTGCGCAGGGGGGCAAAACCTGGCTGTGCAGTCCCAGGAGTGGCTGAGGATGCCCAGGGATGGAGACCAGCTATCTTCCTGCTCCTTCTCTGACTACAGGAGGGAGTGAGGGAGGGAGATGTTGCTGTTTTCCGTACCTCTGCCAGCATCCTGGAGTGTCAAAGTGGCTTCTACAGCTCACACTGTCATTTTCATGTTCCCATGGGTGATGAAAATACTCAAACTGTTAAATTGTCTGCTGGTTTTCTCTATTGCCATTTTAGAACAGATAATCCTATGATGAAAAAGGGGTCCTCAGCAGGACTTGGGCATGTGGTTAAAATGTGACACAATAAGAGAATGTCACTGGAGTAAAGGTGCTGGAATAGCAGTCGCCAGCTTTATAGTTGTCAACAGAAGAGATGTCTTCAGTGCATTTTAGTTTCTTTCCTTTCAGCTGGTTATTCAGTTTGTTAAGTATTAATAACATTTCTACAGTATGAAAGCTCATCTCTTTCCATGCCCTACATGTTCAAATGAAGATGACTCTTAATACATGTGTATAAAGCCAGGTGTTTCTTCATCTCAGAGTGAATATGCAACTGAATATAAATCAAAACACATACAAAATATCTAATTAAAGCAGACGTTTAGTCAGTCTAGGAAAGTTAAATCCCTATCCTGAGATGGCTTCCAATACTGGAATAATGACCGATTCCTCAAGATCAGCTGCTTGCATGTGTGATCTTCATCCAAGTTGATGGAGAAGAAGAGAAATACTGGCATTTATGGGCACAGAGGTGCACTGGTACCCCTTTGGAAAGATTTACAGGGTACCAAGCCCAAAGTGAGTGAAAAAAACCCCAGAATTAGTGATGTTTTGGTCACCTTCAAATTGTGTCCTGATGAACCTTGATGTCTTATCTCTATCATAACGTAGTATCAATTACTTTTGAACAGTGAGGGAAAGGCAGGATACAGATGTTAAATTGCTAATGGAGGCAGGAAGGTCATTAGCAAGTCCATTAATCCATTCCTTTCTTTCTAATATCTAACACAAACAGCAGTTAGAGATGATGGTGGAGGTTTCCCCTAGTATATGAGTGGTGTGGCCTCTTATCTGAGCAGCACTTGCTTTGCCTTCGTCGAAAGCTCCTGTAAATTTTTACAATTACCTGTGGTATTTTGTCCTTTTATTAAATACAGCTTCCATCAGACATAGCTTCTCTCATGCCCCTGAGATATACTGCATCAGAATTGTACCCACAACTCTTGTTTATGACCTGGCCAGGAACTGTCGTGGATTGTGATGCAGAGCAAACAGCATCACAAGAAAACCTCTGTCATAAAGTGTGTGTTTAATGCTTTAGAAATGAACTTGACTGCTGCAGATATTCTGAAGTATCTGCCTTTGCAGAATGCATAAGGGTTGTTGCCTTTGTCTTTCCCTTCTGTTTATATGAACCGCTATTAAAAGAAAAACTATTGGTTCAAGCACCCTGTTGCATCTTAATCCTGTGGTTTTGCTTTGGCAGTCTCTGCTGTGAAGCAAGGAACACTGTCCCTTTGCCTACATTTAGGATTAACCTTGATCCAGTTTAGGGAAACTGACAGTAGCTGTAGCCATAACTGTGCAACTCCCTGGCACAGCGAAGTGGCATGTTGTACATCTGGGGATTACATTGACTCCTGCCTTCTGGATTTTTGATTGTGATTCATGAAGAGTTTGCTTTAGCAACTATGCTGACTGATTGCAAGCTGGTGTGGATCTCTCCTGCATGCTCAGCAGCACAGGTGTCCAATATTGACACAAATTTGGTCTATTGAGACATTGCCTAAGGAGTCTAGTCTTAATTCTTCATGTAGATGGTCTCCCAAGCATTTCCAATATCTGCAGATAAAAGTTGTCATTTACATGAATAACACAAAAGCTTTATGGCACCTCTATTGTCACCTGCCATAGCTGATACAGTCTTATGTATAGAATGTGAAGCCAATCGCTTTCAGTTCATTTCCCTGGAAAAATGCTGGAGACATCACTTTATTGCCCTGCTTCTCAAGTTCATGGCCAGTGACGGCAGTGATGGTATTTCCATCCTTTATAAACTGTTTTGAGGCCAAATGGTGAAAACTCCTTAAGAACTAGGCATCATTATACAGTGAGCGCTTCGTAGCTGTGAAAGTTTAAGGTTTTATGCATTATTTGCCAAAAGAGAATGGACATGTGGGTTTGTTTCCCTGTATTATTTGTATAATATTAACACACAATATGATTTTAAGACATGACCTGCAAAATCAGGGACAGAGAACACTGTGCTTGCAGATGACATTTAATGACTGCCACAAAAATAATAGCTGGCTGGAATTCACTGCTTGTATTCAGATAGCTGAAACAGCCTGAGTGCTGCTGACTCGGGCTCAGGGACTGTTGCCAAACTAGAAGGGGAACTTAGAAACTTTTGGTTATAGTAAGCCAGAAAAGGCTATTAGTTCTCCAGTTTCGCTAAGTATCGAGTGATGTCAGTATGCAGGCATATGGGAACAGCTCCTCCCACACCACATCTCTGGTAGATCCTACAAAGTTCTCACAGTAGGGTAGGAAGCGTTACTGACAACATCACAAGAAATTTCAGCTTGCTAAGTCCCACTGAGGGCATTGGTCTCCTGGCTTTTCAACTTACCACCTTGATGTCCTAAGGTACTTCTCCTCAGGTCAACAAATTGTACATCACGTGAAAGGCAAAAGTAGACTTCTGTTTCTTTATGGGCTTTATTTTCAGAAGTCAGCAGAACACTGGATGATGGGATAGGTGTTCAGTATAGGCTATGTCTGGATTAACAAACTAATCAGAGCCTGGGACTCTGGTTTGTATCGTTAAATCGTTAACACTGGAGTTTTTTTGCCCATGTCCCTAATGTTCTCCGAAGCGATGGCCAGGCCAGCTTGCATCAGCAGCCAATTCAAATAATCTGGAGGTGGTGGATGAACGTGTAGCTGTAAGGACTTGAGCTATGCTGTGATACTTAGTTTCTGGGACAGAAAACTGTCCCCCGACTATCTGAGAGAGCTCTGTAGCCATAATCATTATGACTTCACTGAAAAAGTCTTTGCATCTCAAAAACACTCCTTAGAGGAACCAACCGACATTATTTTAGAGAAGAATTTTAAGCTTATTGCATAATACCTATGATATTAAATACTCTTTGTATTACTATGGCATTGCCTGTAGACCTCAGATTGAGACCAATGCTGCCAACCTACTCTCCCGTTGCTGAGTGCTATAACAGCTCACAGACTGAGCTGAGGAAATTCTGATCTCATCTGAGATCACAACAAAAGGATGCAGTTTGCAACAAATAATAATAGTAAAAAAAGATCATGTAACAATTGCACAGCTTGAAAAAATCATGTTGTTCCAAGTATATTTTTTAAATGAAAGCCATTTAAAAAAGAATGAATGATATCATCTTCTATTCTTCTCTTTTTGTCTTTCATCTTTCAGTAAGTAAAGAAAGTTCTATAAAATGCCAGCAGAGTCCTCTTTATTATCTTAAAGCACATTAATATTTTATTTGTGCCTATTTAGGACATTTTTTTTTAACCTAAGTTATACTTTTATCAAATTTTTTATAGTTTTTTCATTCTTTGATATAAAATGAAGTTAATTTTCAAGAAAAGTTGCTGTGAGTGGGCTTAGATACAAACAGATCAAAGCAGTGTTGCTAAAAGGCTTTATTTCATATAACTGCTTTTATTGAATACATTACTCTTCCCCCTTTTTATAATGTATAAATATTGCTATGAGTTTGGGATTTGTTTGATCTTTAATCATCTTTGCAGGTAATTTGCCAGATTTATTAGCCATTATATGTAACCTTAATTTGGCAAAGGAAGAATAAAAGAGAATGAAATTCAAAACTGTGTAATTAACTAATAAAGGCTGAGTTTGGGGCCTCCAGTTCTACATTCAAAGAAGGAATAGAACCTTCATGAAGAAACAAAAAAAGTAATCTTTTGTTCTGTTGTGCCCTGTCCTCTTTTCATGCCTTGATAGAACACTGTATCTCTTCTAAATGTTCACACAGCTAGGATTCTTCCCTTGCAGATGCTCGTGTTGTGACTGTAAATGTAAACTGAACATTTCATTTGTGAATAATACTAAGTTTAAATATGTCTGGGAACTTGGTTATGAAAAGACATTACTAAAATCATCACAGAGTGTGTAGCAGATACAGTTGAAGTTACCTTAATCCCTCTAAAGCAACGCAGACTCCATTAAATAAATGGTTTCTTGCTTATGAGAGCATTAATACTCAGCTTGTATCCCTGTGACATGTTTGCAAAGGGTAGACTTTGCATATACCTCTCCTACTGGTCTTCGATTTTCTTTTGTTCCTTTAAAATGTTGAAAGTCCCCTGTTGGGTTTGGTATTCTAGCCGGAAGAGAAAGAAATGGGGACCCTCCTTCCCTATTACAGAAGTGTGACTTAAGGAGAGTTAACAAACTGTGGAATACCATTACATTTCACACAGTGGATTTTTTCTGTAGTGTTCAATGGAAAATGACTGACTTTTTCTGGTAGTGGGTTGAAAAGCTGGTAACCACTCACAGCGCTGAAATAACTGATTGAGGTTTGGTGAGATATTTCTTCAATATTCCTTATTGTCAGGGTTGCCTGTAGCTCGGGATAAATGCTTTATATCCCACATACACCCCTTTTTTTACAGGAAGGGGCCTCAGGTTCCTGGTTCACTCAGCAAAAGTAAGCACAATTTTCCTTGCACTTCTCACTGTTACAAAGGGGTTTCTTTGTCCATTCAGAAAGGCATGGCGATGGTGACCTAAAAACTATCATAAAACATTTATGCCTCCTTCAAGTATCAGCTGCTCTGGGTCTTTCAAGTACTGAGTAATTCAACTGTTTATTGTCTTAGTTCATTTTGCCCCTATGCTATGCATTTTCCAGCACTCACTTGAAGCTGAGGAAGCTGACAGAGGTCTGCCTCTTTTGACAGCTGAGTCCTAACTGATCAGCACTGTATAGCGTGAGCCATGGCACACCACAGGGCTGCCAGATGGCTCCTGCAAGTCACCAAGCCACCCGTAAAAACTCAGACATCTACAAAAGAAGAGAAAGGACAGGAGAGAAAAGCATAGAGAAATCAAATAATGAGAGATGGAAAATTATCCTTTTGCTTAGCTGAGGTGAAAATGTAATACAAAACTGAATTAACGGACATACAGCAGATGGATCAGTGGATGTCAGGGAAGGGCTGTCTGAAGACCATGTCAAGCTACTGAGCAGTGACATGTATGATGGTGCTGGTTGATGTTTTAAGAGATGATGAAATAGATGACACTAGGGAGTTAGATTTTGACCTCAGTAAGCCCTTTGTCTCATGCTGAAACAAGGTATCTCAGGCTGACACTGATAAAAAGCTCCATTAAGACACTGGAAGCAACTGAGATGGGCAACTCTGATGCTCGTACAGGGGCGTTCTTGTCTGTGGCATTACAACTGCAATGCTTCATCTCAGAACTACTGGGGCAAAGAGCAACAGCAGGTGTAGGATTTGAGCAACTCACTGCTGCCCTGGTTGCTCTAAGACCATAATTTTAGGAAATTTGCTGTGTATAGACACTAATCCCACTGTATTTCACCTTCACTTACCAATACTAAGTATTATAGGAGGTAAACATGACTGTATGCTCTTTTAAACTATCATGAAACAAAGTGGATTGAGTATAATTTCTCTTTCTCAGCTTGTCTTTGTCGTAAGAAATGATAGCTGCAGGACCTTTTGCTTGTGTTCATTTCAAGATAAGATTGTTTCCATAAAGGATAAACACCCTGTTTTCATCTCTATTCAAAGTAAAAGTGTTTCTCACAGGAATGGCTTAGTGCAATTTATTGCTGTGCTTCATTCATTCAGGCTTCAGTCCTCGGACACAGATTATATCAAAAGTTGAGAGCAGATTAATCTGTTCTGAAATAAAAATATAGGAAAAAGAGATGCAACATTAATCCATTTTTGTGACAAGGTCATGTTTCTAATCTCACGGATATTTGGTATGGCATGTACATAAATTAAGGCTTTTGCATTTCAGTCTCCCACACTGGAGACATTAAAAACCCGCCTGCGTGCAATCTGCTGTAGGTGACCCTGCTCTTGGCAGGGGGGTGATCTCCAGAGGTCCTGACCATTCTGTGATTCTGTGATCTGCTAAATGGGTGCTTCTAGTACGGCTTCCTCAGGGAAAGCAAATACGCATATTTTAAAAAGTTTCTCATATAAGTCACTGTGGGTGGATGTAAGGGGAGAAGAAGTAATATGGCATATTAAGCTGTATGTATAAGATCAGCCTCTTATAGGGAAGGAGAAAGATGATTCTGCACTGTTTTTCTTAATAGATTCAATAAAATGGTTAGTTGAAGCCTAGAAAGAACAGGCAAAATGGCTGAGGACTCTAAAAGCTGGACATCAAAGAAAATTATTATGGTCTCTAAAAGATGAGAGATGAAGACAGGGCACAAAAGTAAGACAACTTTAGAAATAGAGGCAGTTGCAAAGATGAAAATCTTAAAGGGAACATTACTTGCTGAATTTTCAATAAGTCAATCTAGAAGTGTTTGTGGGGCTGTTGGCACCTCAGCCTACTGCCTTTATCAATGGCTGGAGGCAATTCAGAAGGGACAGGTGAGGAAGGAGGGGAGGAGGTGTTGCCTTTCATGTCAAGAAACATATAGAATGTGAAGAGCTGTCTCTGAAGAAGAACCATGAGCAGGTTGAAAGACTATGGGTAAGAATTAGAGACCAAGGCAACAAAGGAAACCTTGTGGTTGGTGTCTACTATGGGCTGCCCAATCAAGGGGAGCCTATTGACGAAGCCTTCTTACTCCAGCTACAGGAGGCATCACGCTTGCAGGCTCTCCTCCTGCTGGGGGACTTCAACCACCCCAACATCTGCAGGAAAAGTAGCATGGCAAGCTATAGGCAATCCAGGAGATTCCTGGAATGCATTGAGGATAACTTCTTAAGCCTGGTAATAGACAGGGGATGTGATACTGGACCTGTTGGTTACCAATGCAAGTGAGCTAGTCGGTGACATCAAGACTGAAGGCAGCTTGGGCTCCAGTGATCATGCACTGGTGGAGTTTGCAGTGCTGAGGGATATGGGTCAGGAGAAGAATAAAGTCATGACCCTGAATTTTAGGAAAGCAAACTTGAGCTCTTCAAGGAGTTAGTCAGTGGGTCTGGCTGGGAAACTGGCCTCAGGGACAAGGGAGCAGAACAGAGCTGGCAGATCTTTAAGGATGCTTTTCACACAGCGCAAGAGCTCTTGATCCCCAGCTGTAAGAAATCATGAAAGGAAGGCAAGAGACCGGCAAGGCTGAGTTGAGACCTGCTGGTCAAACTAAAGGGTAAGAAGGAAATGCACAGGCAGTGGAAGCAGGGACAGGTATCCTGGGAAGAGTATAGGGACACTGCCTGGTTGTGTAGGTTAAAGATGGAAATCACAAGTTAAGGTCTTATGAAATTCTGTTGTCAATACTAACAAACAGTTCTCATTTATGAAACATCCAACTCAAGTGCCTTTTTGAACACTTTGTTGCATATACTGCTGCATATGCAACAAATATGCATTAATACAATTGAGCTGTTCTTTTCTAAAAGTTGATATTAATTAATTTCCTATTTAAAGAATAAAAATTAAAAATGGTAGTTGCCAAAACAGCCATTTCAGTGTTTTAGAGCCAGGACATCTTTATTTCAAAATGTTAGTTATGGTTTACCCCTGGAAAGGTAAAAATAGTAAAAAGTTAAAAAAAGATTTGGTGAGTTGATACAAAATTCGTCCTTTTTTCTGTCTGTGGATGAAAATCTTTGAAATTATTTTTCCTTCTGAAACAGACTGAGAGAAAACATCAAAACCGCAAAAACTCCCATGGGACAATGAAGCCATCATCTGTCCAGACCTATTTACCCATTACATATTGTAACTCTGTAAGCACAGCACCAATGATGTACACAAAGTCTCAGACACTGTCACACTCTATAATAATGGATAATGCTGAACTTTTAATGGAAAAATTTGTAGCCTCACAGCTGGCTCTTGGGATACACCATTGTGGAAGTGCGCTGCAGGCTCTGACCTTGAAACTCTGTTCCTGACCTGTACCATCATTAGCACAAACGGAGAGGTTTGGGCCTCAGGCAACCACCAAGAGACCCTGATTTCTCACAACAGGTTCTGCCGACTTTCAGCACTTTCCCTTTTCATGTTGTGAGTGAAATATAGTCTTCTTAGTCATGGTCTTCTTTACCATGGGTGTAACAGGTCTGCACAGTTTTCAGTTACACCAGCCCACATCAGTAACTTTGGTTTACTGTACTCACATTTTATTTTCATCTCTGAATAAACGGGCAAACCATACTTGGGAGGTGTGTTTATATCTGAAAAATGAAAGTCTAGGTAATCCCATCAACCTGATGGATTAAAAATTAAAATGAAAATATGCAGACAGTTGAAAAGAATGTCTTTTTTCTTCATAACAGATGAATTGCAAATCCTTATGCTGTGGTTAATCATTCACTGTTAATCTCCCTTTCTGGGACATTGGTTGGAGGGAAGCCTGTGGATATCACCCATAGGAAAATGGATGAATCTAATAGAATATGGGAAAGACCTAATTAAGAACAAAAGCCTGTCATGCAAATTCAGGAACTGACTGTTCTCCAGTAAAAAAGTGTTGTTTTGCTTCTGTCTTAAGCATTTGAAAACAGTGCTGCAGGTACAAACCAGACAGCTTTACTAGCAGAGCATGAAAATCCCTTTTGCCTCCCCTTTTCCTTTTAAACTGTGCTATTGAAGGCTGGTGAACATCAACACAGCAGTCAGAAACCTCCTGTTCATCAGTCACCTGGGCAGAGCTCCAACACTTCACAGGTTCGTGCTTCCTCCAAGCATTCCTGGAGCAGGAGAAAGAGGCAATGTCTTTTCATTTCCCATTACCTGAAGCCCTGTTTTTTTTCCCCAGCAATCATGTAGCTCTGCTGCTTGTAGGGTATAGCCCAGTGGGGATTAAACTAATAAAGAGTACCAAGCACATTCCACAAAGACAAGGTGAACTCAGTTCCTATTTCTGAACACATAACAGAGCAATTGGCTTTCCTGGGGGAAAAGTCATGTTATAAAACTTGAGGGCTGGATGCCTCCAGTTCTAATGTGAGTGTAGCTAGAATATAGACCTTTGCAGCAGTGCCAAGCGCTACTTCACCTTTACAAAATTCCTTTGGTGACTAGTCCAATTTGAAGAAAAAATATTCAAATCCAGGGTGGAATAAAATATAAGGGGAGGAGGCAAAAGAAAATTAAATGACTTTCAGACTGATCAGTTTTCTGATTTTTTTCACTGGCTACTTTTGGACATACAATAGAAAAGTAATAGTTTGAGGAATAGCTTCACAATGGTAGATAGTATTCGATGATTATTATTTCCAAGAATCTGGAAGTTGTCCCTTTGGGAGGGAACACCTGTGGTTGCCAAATATAAATTATTTATTTAATATGAATTTGAAAATATGGGAAAACTATCAGCACAGATTTCAGGTTTTGTAGTATTCTGTTATTACAGCTTTTTGCCAAATCATCCCTGCTAGGAGAGCCGGGACAGAGCTGACAGTCTGATGGAGATGAGACTCCCACAGCTCCATGCCCCCAGGTCCAACCAGCAGTGAGGCTGAGTGTGTGTTCCCAATAGGCACAGATCAACACTGATAGACACACAGAGGACTCACATGAACACAGACAACACCAGTGGCCCCATCCTAAACCGTTTTCTGGGTAAACAGGATGGAGCGCTGCTAGTGGAAATATATGTATATGTACATGTACATGTACATGTACATGTATATGGTCGTGGTTTAGGCCAAATCGGCCACTGGGATTGTGGGAGACCCCACATGGAACTGACAGATGTTCCCCTCTCCCCCTCTTCAAAAAGAGAGGCAGAGGAGGGAAAAAGAAACTTAAGACTTTAGAAGGAACTAAACTACTTTAATGAGATATTAATAATAAAATACAAAGGAAATTATGAAATATATACAAAACCACATCGAGCTGCCAAGATGACAATCACGACACCAGCTGGCACTGGGGCAGTCCCAGGCTGGACTCAGTGACGGATGGGAACCAGATTCTGTATCTGCCTTCAGGATTGGGACCAAAGGCAGATGATTGAAGTAAAGAGAGCAAGAGAGCGAGAAAAGAAAGGAAAAAGAGAGAGAGAGAGAGAGAAGAGAGAGACCCTTTGATCCTTCAGCTTTTATACTGAGCATGAGGCAGATGGGATGGAATACCCTGTTGGTCAGTTTTGGGTCACCTGTCCTGTCTGCTCCTCCCCACAGGTGGGACCCCACTGCACTTTTCTGCTTTCAACCCTCCAACGGGACAAATAACAAAGTTGGTTGCCCTTGGGTGTTACAGCGATAAGTATAAGCAAGAGCCTCTCCGCATACCATGCCGGGGCATCAACTATAAACATTGGTCTTATCACTCTGAGAGAGCGAACATTGTCTGCACAATATGCTGTTAATTTCAGTAGTTAGAAGAGGCCCAGCTAAGAAGCGAAGTTACTGAACAAAATTGGTCCAGTTTTACCTCAAACCAGGACAGTATATGTATATGTATATGTATATGTATATGTATATGTATATGTATATGTATATGTATATGTATATGTATATGTATATGTATATGTATATGATGTGTATATATATGTGTGTATACATATGTGTGTGTATATATCTATCTATATATACATGCAATGAGGCTGCCTCCAGCAGCTGGGCTCAGACACTCAAATACGCCAAGAAACTGCCCCTGGATCCCAGTGTCCCCATCTTGGTGGCACCATGGGCACACAGGACCTCTGAGCTCTGGTTCCACCCCAGAGGCTGGCTCTTTTTGCTCACTCTGGTGAGCAACTGGCCCTTCTTAGCTCCTTATCCCTCTGTTTTCCCTCACTTCTCCTCAAATCACCTAGTTCCTTCCCTTTTCCTGCCTTTTCTTCTTCCCCTAAATATCCCATAGTAAGTACTGTGCAATCCCAAAACGCTCTTCCTCTGTGTCCCATAGTGTGTCCCACACCCCTAGGCAGCAAACTCAGCAGTCTGAAAGACACTCTGGCATTGACTCATAGTGACGGGTTTCCTGCCTGGACACTAGGGCTGAGGGTCTCCTGGGACAGTCCTGGGAGGGGTCTGGGCAGGGTGTCCCTTCCTCTGAGTCCTTAATTAGTTTTGTCACTTGTGCCTATTCTCCTCTGTGCTTGTGGAGATGGGCCTTTGATGGGTTGTTGGCTCCTGTGACGGGTATGGGAGTAGCCTGGCAGGGTATTACTTGGGCTCTTCCCACCATGTCTCTGCTCCTTTGTGGGCGTGCGGAGGAGCTTTTATCACATAACCTAACAATCCCAGCTACAGATTTTTAGCGGTTGTATACCTAGACTTAATTATTGCATGTGTTTAAAGTATGGTCAGTTTTGATATTGAAGGTTATATTTTCATGAAAGCATCCAGATATCTTGTAGAGGATATGTACTGATGTACTGCAAGGATTAAGGCTGTGCTTGATCTCCGAATTTTAATAACAGGTAAAGTAAAATTCATTCCAGGATTTCATCAGTTCACTGGAGAGATCCCTGTATGCAGGTTAAATAAATCACGAAAATCCAAACATAGAAAATTTTCTCATTTTAAAGCCTTAGAATATTTTTAATGAAAAGAACTCTTCAAGATGAAAAGGTAAAATAAGATAAAATAGATATTAAATACTTAGATGTTTTTTACATGAAATGCTCAAAACAGCTTGAAGCAAAATGCTATGACTTCATTTCATTGGCTGAAAGTTTTAATGAAATTTGACTCAATTTTTAGAAATGCTTTTTTTCTCCCTGAAACTATGAGTTTTCAGTGAATTTACCATACATCCAAAAAAAAAGTGCCAGGCTCTAGATTACATCTGCTATCATAACATTTGTCTCATACAGAACAATTTGTCAGTTGTTCCTAATGACTACATTTTCTTTAAGAAATGTTCATTGCATTCAGCGGCCAACTTGTTCTCTCTCGGCAAGAAAATCCCTCTTTGAAGAAGGTTGCTACCGGCTAAATGCGAGATCCCACAGGCTGTGCAGTCCCAGCCTCCCACCAGAGTTGCCCCCAGGCTTCAACGTGGGCTGTCCACCACGTTTGCAGAGCTGTTTCCACCTCATGGGAAGCTGCAATCCTTTCCTCTCCCCGCTGACTGGCCAGGTTTTGGACTGTGTCTGGATTGGGATCTTCTAGGTCCTCTCCTATTTGTAGGTGTTCTTTTATAAGGAAACCTTCCTACATCGTTTCAGGAACACTGATGGAGATGTCACCTTATTTCTGCATGTTCCTAGGACTGTCTGGCTGAGTGATCCTCCCCCTCCAGGGTCTGCAGAGACACAGAGTTGTCGGAGATCTCTATCTCCTACCCACTCTTTCCCTGATTTACAACATAACATAAGACAATGAACTAAAACTTTAGTGCTTGCAAAGTTACATCTTCTTAGTCATGTTATTGTTCTAATCTGTTCCCTCTCTCTCTGAACATACAGTCTGTCCCAAGCAAACAACGTAATAATTTCTATTTTATCTACTGAGCTACTCCAAATTAGACTGACCATTACATTAAGTTCCTCACAATTTCATTCAGCGTTTCTGAGAAGAGCTTGGTGGAAAAATGGCACAACAATAGCTGTATAAAAGCCAATTTAACAAAATCCAGCTGTTCCCTCATTTTAGCACTGTGGTCTCCACCATTTTGTATGAAATACTGCTTTTTAAAGCTACCTCAAAATAGCAACATAAAAATATGCACTATGATGTCACTACACAATAAAAAGAAAGACCCCATAGTCCTGATTTTCAGAGAGGCTGAATGTTGCTCACCCAAAATAGAAATCGAGATTTTAAAGGGGTAGGTGTTAAACTTTTTTAAATAATTTTTATTTCAGGAGTCTGGTGGTGGTGGGAGTAGAAAGGCGTTTTGTGCAGAGGTTGCGTGGGACAGTTTTATGACTCAAACAGTTGCAAAACAGGGCAATGTAAAGCAGGTCCCCACAATGACTTCGCTGGTTCCCTTGCCCCTATGGATCTGTGCTGTGTAATGTGCTTTTGCTGCCTTCACAAAGGCTGTGGCTGCACAAACGTCCCCTCTCCCCGCTCCCCTGTCCTTAAATTTTCTCCTCATTGTCCGACCCGTTTGTTCCTCACTGCTGGTGGCAGCAGCAGCAGCGGGGAGCACTTGGGTGGAGAAGGCCCCATGGAAAAGCAGCTGCTGTGGGCTTCATGCTGTTTAATCCTTTCCAGAGCTGGTCTCTTGTCTCCTTTTAAATGCTGCTGCTGTCAGTCATGGAGCCAAAGCAGTGGTCACATTAAATATCGGGGGGGGGAGGGGGAAGAAGAAATCCTAGCAGAGAAAAGGCAAACAAATAAATGAGGAAGCAAAGCCCCAAAGAGAGAAAACAAGTGAGATACTCTTTTTAATCTGCTAATGAAGCCCCACAGTTGGCCTGTTTCAGGTGACAGGACCTATCTGAACTCTGGGTGGCCTGAAGCTCGTACTGCTGTTTGGCTGCAGCAAAGGGAAGCACGGAGTTGCTCATTACCCCAGGTCCAAGCGTTCTGTGTCACCTGGAGAAGCGTGTGCAGCTGCTGGGTGCTGCTTCTCTGTCCCCTGCGTGTTCCCGTGGGGCTGCGTTCATCCATGGGCATGTGGAGCATAACGCTCCCCAGGAAGAAACAAAATGTCCCAGTATTAGGAATTTTCTTACGGGTCTTTAGCTGCTTTGGCATTTAGAGACCAAGAAATTGCTCCCACTGGGTGCACATTCCCAGACCCGTTTCCAGAAAGCGGCCAGTGTCTGACGCCTCACCGTAAGGGGCAAGGTGCTTCACAACAACCAGATCACGTTACTCTGGCTGGGGAAGGCTGCTGCTCCTTCATTTTCCTGCTTGGCACGTGTCTTTGTGTACACATGTGTGTGAATGCACTGTGTCGCTGAGGGGCTTAAAGATTTGGGCAATATTTTCCGGTTTCTAAGGTTCAGGGCAGCCTTTCTGGTCATTTCTGGAGAGAAGACAAAAGAGAGAGAAAGATTTGAATTAAAAAGAAAGAACTTTTGGGATTAGCACAACTCTTCTTTGTGAAAATACAGGAGACGTTTCATTTTTGTTCCTGTGAAGGATGGAATGAATTCCAAAATCTCCCCAGTTGTCATGAAACAGAATTGCTGTGCTCTGACTGGCTCTTGCCATTATGTTATGAGGGAGATTTCTCTTCAGCTCCTGGTACTTTGGAACTGGCTTTTATCTAGAAACACAAAACTTTATATACTTTACAAGCTTGCAGCCTATCCTTGTAGCTGAGTTTATTACAAATCTCATTAATTTTGAGCCTTTCTAAGCTCTTTGGCTGAGTGGTATTCTGCAGCTTGGATATTAAAAGACCCCATTCAGAAGCTGAAGAAGCTTTGCTTTTCAAAGCTGAAGTTCAGAAATCGGGGAAACGGAAGTCTTCACTACAACAAGCAAGTTAAAACAAAAATGATGCATTTAAAGTCAGTTGCAGTTACGTCTTACAGATCAACACGAGGTGTGTTTTTTTTTGATTGCATTACACTTGTCTTGGGGCCATAGAGCAGGAGATAGGAGCAGAGCTTTTGCATTGCGCTGGGTCTGAGGCAAATAGTATCTTAAAATAAAAACCCACTGGAAGTTCTGCTTTGTTTGGAGCAGAGCAGGAGAGAAGTAAAAGAGGGAAAAGACTAAGGAAGAGCTAAAAGTGTCTTTACTTGATTCTACCAGATGCTTGGTCTTTCTTCACAGAGCCCTTTTTGTTTCTTTCAATCACCAGCCATGAAACCTGCCTAGCCTACCCAAAACAAGTTGCTATAAGTTGCTATAAGCAGTGAGCAGTAAAGCGTTCTCTATCTGTCCAAATACTCGGAGTATGTGGAACTGGTTACTGGAATGTCTTGGTAAAAAAAGGCAACACAGCAGCAGTTTATTGATGCTACACTTGAATTTTTACAAAGGAAGAAAAAAAAAAAGCCTGTTTTGTGACACCAGGCAATAAGCTATATATTGCAGTCACTGGCTGAAATGGTAAAATAAGAAAGAGGGAACTGGGACAGAAGGAAGGGACCATAAGTGACATCCTAACACTGAAACACTGAGACAGTTAGGAGAATATTTCCTCATTAGGGAGAATTGTGACCACTCATATCACATGAAGATGTTTGGTACCCAGGAAAACTCTTTTCCTACCCTGTTGTACTTCTGGGGCAATGGCTACAACTGGTTGTCTAAAGTAAAGGTCTTTGCATCAATCCCAGCTTTGCATCAGGAGTTTGAGCTTCTGCCTTGAAGTGGTAGGCTTGATATCTTTGTGTCCTCTGGTCATCTCTTTCCTCGTTTTGTCCCTTTCTTTGCTCAGCAGACATCAAAGATGAAACCTGGAGGAGGTCTGCCTGCAAATAAAACAGTCACGCTGACTGAGTCACAGCTCAGAGAGCACTTCTTTTGAAAGGGCAAGCAACCGAGCAAAGCCCCAACCTGGACTAAGTCGTCTGTGAGCAAAATGGCAAGCAGCAGCCACCCCTCTCACTGTCTGCCCTTGGCCTGCTGGAGAGAGAAGCACAGAAAGCAGTCTACTGAAATAATACACTGCACTGATATTGTTCATACTCACTAGACACTCTGGGAAAAAACTTGACCTCTGAGAGACCTAGCGAAATGTCATGTATTGGCTAAGTGATCTGGAGAAAAGACAGATCATGGAAATGCACTTTCTGTCCTTTCCATGAACCTCGCATTGCAAGCACTGCTGAGATGCGAAATTCATAGAATCACAGAATGATTTAGGTTGGAAGGGACCTTAAAGATCACCTATTTCCAACCCCCCTGCCATGGGCAGGGACACCTCCCACTAGCCCAGGTTGCTCAAAGCCCCATCCAGCCTGGCCTGGATGAACACCTCCAGGGATGGGGCATCCACAGCTTCCCTGGGCAACATGTTCCAGTGCCTCATCACCCTCACAGTAAAGAATTTCTTCCCAATACCTAATCTATACCTACCCTCTTTCAGTTTGAAGCCATTACCCCTCGTCCTATCACTCACTACATGCCAAAATTTCATGTCCCATTTGAAGTAAAAGATTGAGGGCATAAATGAGATTTAAGCAGACCCTTGCTGGGTCATACAACCAGGCTTAGCTCAAGGGATGACTGGCCCAGTACAGCCAGTAGCTGTGCTACGGGCTGAGCTCTGACATGCATATAATACAAATACTGCAAACACAGAGGTTTGGAACACTTGATAAATAATATTCTTTTTTTTTTCAGTGAAAATAATTTCAAAATGAAGTAACTCCAAGTAAACAAAGGTTTTACAATCATGGAAAACACACAGTGAGGAAATCAGCTTCAAAAATTTTTAAATAAAGTTGCCAGGAAATTAATAAGTACTGCCATGCGTCTGTAAAACTCAATTGTTTTGTTAGTCTTCTGAAAGATAATGTTATAAACCTTGATGTATAGCTAGAAAGCAACCAGTGCTTTCCATACAGGGTGTAGAATAATTCCCCTCTGATTTACCAGGTCCCCAAATTTATCTTTTAGCCAGCAGTTATTCTTATGCTACTTAGGGATCATCTGTCTCCCATGTATTGCAAGAAAGTGTAATTCTAATATATCATAGCCTCTCATAAAAAGATTGTCCTTCACAGAAGAGCAGTTCTGAAGATGAAGTGTCCAAAAGTATTCTAAGATTTCCTGGTAGATGTTAAAGCAGCCTTACAGAGCTAAAAATAGTTTTTCTGAACTTGCTGAGAAAACAATTAATGTCTTCATTCATAGCAATTCTCATCCCATTAGACACTGGGGAATCTAGTTTTCCTTAGCTAAGCTGAGTCTTTCCTACCTAGAATGACTCTTGTGAAATGACATGCAACATCAAGAATTGCATTTACAGTTCTTTTAGTTCTCTGATGACTATAAAGATGGTGATCCCAGGAAAGTGTCATATTTGCAATATTCATTCAGGCATGTGTAACAGTAAGATTTAAGTAAATGCACTTAATTTCCATTCTGCAACACTTGACTTAGCCTGATATTGGTCCCAAAGAGAATTTTTTAAAGACAAAGCTAATTTCTTAATTTGTTCCATTTTAAGTGGATGAATTTAATTCTCATGAGCTGGAGGGAAAAGCAGTTTAAGGAAAGCCTGTATCAGGCAAGCACAGTTGGGAAAGCCCCAGCACTGCCAGTGTTTAGTCTTCAAGAAAATTCCTGCCAGACTCAGTGATGAACTAGACTGAAACTCCTTCCAACTACAGGCTGGTGGGAACGTGTGTGTTGCTTGTTGGTACAACACCTCAGAGAAGTGAGAAGCCGGGAGAGGACAGTTAATTCCTCAGAATTGCAGCTCCATTAAGATGTATTTTGTGAAGAGCACATCTTGCCTGGTGCCCTTGCAGTCAGCATCCGCTCAGAATTTAAAAAGCAAAAGCCATCAAAATCATGGGAATGGACCCCAAGCAAAGCACCACCTGGGGTTTGCCAGCATGAGTTTCAGGGTGCCTCTGGCTTCCTTCAAGAAGTGAGCTTGGAGATTTTGCCCCCAAAAGGTGGAGACGCACCTGTGAGGTCCTTCCTCTGTGAGTTCTGCTAGTGAGGACATGGAAAATGTGGAGAAACAGTGAGGAGGAAACTGTTCCCTGAAGAGAGATGGAAGAACTGATTAAATCCTTCAAAAGGAAAGACAAGTCCCTCCAAAATCCTCCCAAACTGTTCTTTCAGCTTCGAACAGGAAAGCTTTATTATGCCCAGGTGGGCCTTGCCTTAGCATCAGTGTCTTCAAAGAAACAGGCAGCCCTACAGCTTCAGCTGTTGTGCTGGGTTTCACTTCATTTCCAGAGTGTCTTAGGTAGCCTGAGACAGGATTCATGATTTACATTCCTTTGTTAATGACAGAACAAAATAAATTGAAAAAAAAAAAAATAGAAAACTGATAGTTAAAAAAGCCTTTGTTATTGATGATTTACCTTTTAACACTGTATTCACTTGTAGCTGTTGTGCCATGTGATTTATTGGGATTTTCAGTTTTTTCCTTATTGTTGAATCTTCTTTAGAAAAGATGCAATTTAAAGGTTAGCGTTGCTGAAGGCATATAATAGCACAGTAATTGAGAAACCAAATGGAAAACACGTTTCTATTTCAGCCAGTCAATCTGATAAAATGAAAAGAAAACTAGTTAAAAATACCTGATGGCTTTAAAGTTGTACGTCACTGGAAGACGACACAAAAAAGCTGAGTGAGTGTATCTGCGTGATTACAATTCTCCACACAGGCACATGGGATCCCTGTATTATTTTATTTATGCTGTATTTAGGTATAAACATAATTAACACATTTGCTAGAATAATCCTTGATCTAATAAAGAGAATATTTAATTTTGCAAAGAAGTAAAATTATACATAGAAATTACGCTTTTGCCATTCAAGATACACGTCAGAAAAATGATTTACCTTCTTAAATCTTTTTTTTATTTCACCCTTTATTTCTAATATATTCTGACGTCTATTAACTTAGTGCATAGACTCCCAAGGAACAAATTAATTCCCCATTAGTTAAGCAGCTGGCCATGTGATATTTGTTATGTATTTTGCTTTAGAGAGGAAAAGAACAGAAACGTGGGTTTTTTTTAACTCTGTGGGTTGTAGAATCAGAAGGATTTTTTTTTTAAAGTCCTTTTCTTGAATAATAATACCTGTTGATTAGAACTATTAATACTTTCCTTTCCAAATGTAATTTAGGAGCTATCGTTAATCTGGAATCATTTTGGCAGGAAAGTCAATCCTCAGGTCGCGCACTCAGGACATATAAATGAGATTAATTGCCTTGTCCTCTGAGGCATGAGGCAGATGTGACTGCCCCCAGGGCTTTGCCGTTCAGGGTAGAGGAGTGGAGTGCAGCAAGGTGGCATGACACAGAGGGTTATCTGAAGATAAGAAGGAAGATCAGCAAACAGAGGTGTTCTTCGTTTGCTCCTGAGGGAAGCAATGCTTTTACTTACAAGTGCAGTTTTACTCAGAGAACTGACAGTAGCCCTGGTGTTGTCCATGTCCTATGAAGTATTTTTCTAGTAACTTCCAGACTGAATTTGCCTCAGTTATTTTCCTGTTCGGGCTTTATGCCAGGATTCAAAGCTGTCTGGGGAAGAGTCGCTGTGCAGACATGGATTTGATTGGCAGAATGCTCCTTTAGGATAGCAAACCGTGGTATGATAACTCCTCAGAAAACTCATTTTTTAAAGAAACAGAGTAAATGCATGGGAGAATTGTTTGGAAACAGGAGTAGAATAGGAGAGTGTGTAGCTTGGGAAGGAAAGAGTAGAAGGAAAAAGTTACAATATGGAAATATTTCTTGACCTCAAATACCTGTTTGCTGTTTTAGAGACCGCCTTGCCTGCAGAAGTGAGAAGGTGTAATGTTTTCATCTATATCACCTTGAAAGAAAAAATGGCTGTCTGGCTGCTGGGCTACAAATGGCTCCTGAGTGAAGAAAAATATCTAAATGGTCCATTAAATGTTTCAGGAAGCCTTAAATGAATAAAGACTCTGAATGAGTAATGTGTACATGTGCATATATATTTTTTTTTCCTCCAAATAACAGAAAACTGTATTATCTTTTACTTACTGTTCTTTCTTACTCCTGTGATAGAAACTACTGATATTATTGCTCACAAGGAAGAATTAATTCCTTGCATAAGGAAATAAAAATTCTAAAGCAGGTATGTTTAAAAATGCAGCCAGTAAAATGCATTGTTCATACTCAGAAATAAACTACTAAAGACTATGCATTTGCAAATCAAGGTGTAGCAGTAATCACTGCTTTCAGTCTTGTGTTACAAAATTAATTTGGAGACTGTTGTATAACTTATGTTTGTGATTTATTGATAAGGCAAAATCCCTTAAGTGTCCTGGCTGAGTGTATTTATAGAAATAGCAGGAAGTAGAAATGTATTTTTGTCAGTCAGATAAGCACAGAAAATTGTTTGCATACAATGCACATTTCTTGAGAAAGAGTATTAAAAAAATGTCCCAGTACCTTTTCAAGGTAGACTTGACATTTCAGTCAATTTTATTGCTATGGACAAGTGCAAAAGTCTGTAGAATCCTTAAAATTCGTGCAAGTTTATTTCACCTTTTAAGAAGGCTTCTGAGGGTTAATAAAGGAGCCAATGTTCCTGCTCAGTTGAGACCGAAACCATCGAGAGTATTGGTGAGTTGAGCTTCTCCAGCTAGTCTGAGACTTCAGTTCAAACACGTCTATTGCTAGTTCTAGGTTTTCTTTTCTTTTCCTCCACAAATTTTCTTCATTCTTTTAACAGTTTTGTGGGCTGCTAAATTAAAGAGAATGGAGCTGCTTACCATTATAAGTTTTGAAACAGAATTTATGTTGTGCAGTATTTTAGATTAAAAAATTGTCTCCTCCAAATGTCTGCATATGCATTTGTCTATGAATAATAAAACTAGTTCAACACAAATCATTCTCATCTCTGCAGCACTATGAACAAGATTTCTGTATGGGAAGACTGAGCTATATGAAAAAATGCAGAATAAATTTCAAGTCTTAGATTAGAAGTTTAATTTAGAGGAAAACAAAAATCTATATATTTTTCTACTTTGGTGACAATTGTACAAACTGAATTGATTTAAATTTGTTAGAAGGTCCACCTATGCATAAACCAACAAGTAAAGACGACATGTATGTGGTCCTAAAGTTTATAACAACATAATTAATACAAAATGTATGAGATGTGACACCACAGATGCCTTTTTTTTTTTTTGACAGCAGATTTGGTACAAAGATTTTGCTGAAGAAGAAGAAATTATTTGCTTGTCCCATTTGAGATTTCTTTGCAAGTCAAAATCAATAAAATCATCATCATTACTGTCTGTTTTCTGATAACTGTCTTCTACACTGAATATTAAAGAGCTTTCAGACTGAAATAAAAGACATTAGAATGGTGAGAAAATTCTTTTATATTTTACTCAAACATGATGTCTCTATTGATTTGTCAGAAAGAGCACCTAGAAGGTTTATTGTTCGTCAGAGGATTATGTCAAATGATAAAAAGCTCTTTTCAGATTGAATGAATTAAGACAAAGGATTTGAATACACTAACCTTTATTGTCTGCCTCTTTAATGCTTTATGTTGTATTTTTCACATTTTTTTTCAGAGACATAGAATATAAGCAATTCGTGCCCTGCTTCTTATATGCATAAGGCCTTTATTTGCAAAGGTTGCAGAGTATTTTCACCTGTCTGACTGGATTTCAAGGATTTTCTGAAACCAGCTGCTGAAACACCCTTCTACCATGCTGATACCTTATTACCATTCTCCACCTCAGCAGCTGAACACTGTCTGTGTTTTAGAGATGACGTTGTTGCTAGCAGCTGGTATAGTGCTGTTTTGGATTTGGGATGAGAATAGTGTTGATAGCACACTGGTGGTTTTGGTTGTTGCTAAGCAGTCAAGGCCTTTTCTGCTCCTCACACCTCTCTGCCAGTGAGTAGGCGGGGGGTGCACAAAAGTTGGGAGGCGACACAGCTGGGACAGCCGACCCCATCTGACCAAAGGGATATTCCGTACCATGTGATGTCATGCTCAGTATACAAAGCTGGGGGAAGAAGAAGGAAGGGGGGAGATGTTCAGAGTGATGTCATTTGTCTTCCCAAGTAACCGTTAACATGCATGATGGAGCCCTGCTTTCCTGGGGATGGCTGAACACCTGCCTGCTGATGGGAAGCAGTGGATGAATTCGTTGTTTTGCTTTGCTTGCGTGCGGCTTTTTCTTTACATATTAAACTGTCTTTATCTAAACCCATGAGTTTTCTCACTTTTACTCTTCTGATACTCTCCCTTGTCCCAGCTGGGCGGAGCGAGCGAGTGGCTGCGTGGTCTTGCTTGCTGCCAGGGGTTAAACCACGACAGTATTCTTGTTCAATGTTGGCTATTATTATTTTTACTCTGTTTTAAGGAGAATCACACCCATAAAAATGGAATGCTTTGATGTATGATGGTAGCCACCATGAAGTAACCTTTAATTCAAGACAGACAGAAGTTAAAAATGAAGGAAGAATTTACTTGCTGTTGTCTATATGCTAACAGTACAGCATTAAATTCAGGAAGAAGTACAGAGGAATATAGGAATGTAGACCTTATAGTTGTCTATTTAGCAGTCCCCAGCTCTGTTTTGCCCAGCTAGTGACCCCTGAGGACACTTGTGTAGACTGGTGATTGGAATCCAGTCTTTAACCAAAGCTTGTGCCATTTTTTGGACAGGGATTTTACTAAAGAAAATCCTGATTTGGGATCATTGATAACTTTATACCTTGACTTTCTAAAATTTTGAAATTTTCCAAGCTTCTTCTATGATTTGTAATTTAATAAGAAAGGCAGAATTAAGGCCTACAGTACCTTCATCATCACCTTTCCGTTAGAAATATCAGTGACCACTGGGACTGATAACGGGAGCCACCTCCTATTTATCCAATAAACTGAACTCGTTAAAAATTGCTCTGGCAGTGCACTGTAAGGAAAGAAATAAGACATCCATGGGTTAACTCTCCCTTCTGCCTGGCGGACTGTAGTTCCTTATGAGCTGAAAATTACGTTTAATATTAAGTATCAACAAACAAGTGTATTTATTCAATTGCGGAAATGAGAATAATACACAGAGCAAGATGAGGCATAGTGACACTTAAGACATTTTCAGACTAGGATATAGTGTTTTCTGAGCTCAAGAAAAGCTGTTAATAGTGAAAATATAAATGTTTTTCAACAAGAGCATCATCTTTGTCTTTTTATTTCTGGTGCAAGAGGAAGAAATAACCAAGGCACACCATATCACGTATTCAGTTTATTGGCACTAATTGGACACTCCCTCTTTCTTCTTTCTGAGATGGAGGTAATCCCATGAAGGCATGAAGAGGAGGAGTGATCTCCACTACGTTTGCTGCTGTCTTGAAACCTAACATGATATAATATGCAGTAAACAGAAATGCTTAAGTTGACCTTCAGCCAGCCATCAGTGTTACGTATTGATTGCTCCTAATCAGAATGAGCAAAGCTGAATCTTTGATGAAATTCTCAGCAGTGAATTAGATAGCATTTTCTTAGTTTCCTTGGACAAGAAGAAATGAGGGAGAACTCTCAGGGACTTTGATTAGCTGATCAACAGGAACAGGCCAAGCTAAAAAATCTAGCCCATACCCACTCCTGATGACACAAAGAACAAATGGAAATGGGGATAACAAAGGAGCACTTTCTTATGGTTTAGCTGCCTCTTTTCTTGGTGTCTAAGCAATCTTGCATTCAAAGGGTACCAGCAAGAGCACTTGTTTTTTTAAAAATTTATGTTGATTTTTCAAGTGAATAATAGACTCTTTTGACCTGAGAGGACTATTAAAGGAAAGCTATTTTAAAAATTTCCACTCAAGGGTTCTGCAGCAGTGTAAATCAATTAAAATGAATATGTTGCTAGAGATGCCTGTTTTTGTCTTGGCATCTCTTAGTCCATGTCTAGTCAGCAGCAGATGCAAACTCTCTTTGCATGAGTGATGAAGGGTGAATGAAGATAAAACGTAATTTTAAACTCGTTCTACCACTTTGACGTCTCAGCCTTGTTTACCAGCATGCTTTTAATCTGTGAGGCAGAGCAGAAGCATTGTGAGGGCCACCTTCCCCTTCTGTACACTGTGAGGCAACATTTTCCACCAGTGGGTGATTTTCTAAGTTTGCTAATACTCACAGTTATGTCAGTAACATGTGTTTTTTGGGGGTTGGAGGGACAGGTGTAATGGTATGACATGCTCTTGTGTTCTTTCATTTGCAGTAAAATACATTACACAGAAGCGGTCATTTTCAACATATATGAAGTAATTTTTTATTATCTTCACAGTCATACATTACACTTATGTATACATATATACATACACAGTCATACACTACCTTTCACAGGGAGAGGCCCACTTTTGTGGCATACTGCTTCCGATCTGCTTAGCTGTGACCCTTAAATGCATTGATGCTATGATGTTTAAAACAGGGGATGAAATGGTTCTTACACTAACATTGCACAAACTCTGGGCAATGATTTGCTCCTGCCACCTGTATACATTTTGCGTAATACAACAGCGCTTTCATTTGGTTTGAGCTTGTGGATGTATCTGACATCTTAGAGTGAGTTAGAAGCTGAAATGCCGTAAGATAGTGAGAGAATGTTGCTTTCACAGCTGCATTTCCCTGACTAGTTAATCACAACCCGCCTCCCTCCAGCACTGCCTGATATGAGTAACTGGACATATCTAATGACTATCTGGTAATTAAAATTTGAACTCATTTGCTAGACTAATTTATTAGTTAATATAATGTGAAATTTGACGTTAATATGTCCTAAAGGCTAATCTATTCAGATTGCAATACATAGATTTTAATAGTCTAGTGTGCTTTGGTAATCAGAAGGAATTATGTGATTATGGCTTGTGGCTTGAGCAGTTAAAAAGATTGGTTTTGAGTGCTCATTTCAAAGTTGTTGGGGTGTTTATGGAAAGGGATTCCTATAGAAATTATGTCTGTAAAATCAGTGTAATGTGGACCTGCCATAAATCACTGGTCTGTTTCAAGTAAACTGCCACGTCCCACATGGTTTAGGATGGGAGAGCTGCTTAGCCCCAAATTGTCACCAGTGTACTAGAAGTACTGCTCACACCTGATTTTTTTTTTTTAGTTGTTGCTTCTTTATCCAACCAAAGTGTAAAGGTCAGAACTCAGAGAAAACTGAGACAGGAGAAAATAAAGAGGAGATATGGGATGTGTTTAAGTCATATCAAGGTTACTGATAGGCATTTTAGCATCATTCAGAGAGCTTATAGTAAATTGCTTACCCATTACCCTGAAGCCTCTGGTTTCCAAAACACAGTTCCCACTCTATAGTACTGCCCTTCATATATTTCTTCTAGATGTCATTTTGCCTTAAATGGTACAAAAATACACTTTGAATGGACTTTGTTTTACAAGGAAATCTAGATTGCTCTGTACAGCTTTCTAATCTTCATTCAGACAATTTTTAATGTCGTCCACTCATTTTATATTTTGTAAATTCTAAGTGTACTTTTATCCAGACCACAACAAATAATTTTGGGTAGCCTCAGGATTAATCTCACTCTCAGGAGAACCCTGCTGTAATGAAGTCAATGAAGTGATTGATGATTACTTAAAAGATCTGTCTATTAGGTGGCTTTTAATATATGTGAAATATACTTTGCTGGCCCCACTCTAATTCACTGTTATCAGAATGTATGTGGCACCAAGGCAAATAGCTTACAATGTCTATCACATTTACACAGTTACCTTTATTGACCAAACTTGTAGTCTCCTGAAGGAATTAAATCAAGCATGTTTGACAAAAACTGTTTTCTGTAAGACCACGCGGACTGGCACCAGTTATATTTCCTTCCTTTAATGTTTTTGTTGAGCAAGAGCAGCAAAGAGCTTTCAGCTACTTTGCAGAAAGATCATTTTCCTGCAAGAGAAACTCTCCAGGCAGAAATCTCCAGAAAGAGCTGGGCTCTTTCTTTTTGTGCCGTGAACCTAAAAATGGAGTACACAGCCTGCAGCAGTCGTGGCCAGCGTGCAAAATATCACAGCTGATTGGGATTTTAAACAGAAAATGTTCAAGTGCTAATTATCTTTAATCAAATGGGCTAGTCTGGAGATGAGACCCAAATACTGAGAAACCTACTGAAGTGATCATGCCGCAGGAGCGACAGATACTTCTAGTGGTCCTATTCAAAACAAGCCTGGAGGCTGATCAGCTCATACTTATTTAGCATGAAGGACTACTCTCACACAGAAGACTAATGCTGTTTTAAAAAATACAACTAGATCCAGGAGGAGACACTATACTACTTCCATAAAAAAATGCAGGTTTTTTTCCCATAAATACAATGTTAAAATGACTACAGAACTACTTCGAACTTTAAAGCACTATCAAAGCTGCTGCACAAACACAACATAAAGGAGGAAATCTAACAATCAGATTAAATGATGGACACAGTCAAGGATGTTAGAGAAAACACTTCAGATTTCCATTATTTTGTGCTACCATTCGTACTGGTGAAGAGTAAGGAGTACCAATAAAATGGCTTCATTTTCGCTGAACAGGGTAGGGGGCTACAGACCCATTTAGTAGCTGCTGAGCCACCTCCTGGTTTCCTTGGGCCAAGACCATAAACACCTACTGCACAACATAGAGGACAGATCATAGTTAGTACCAGCCATGACATGACAAGTCACTGCTTCTCTACTCATGTCGCTCACGTTACTTTGCAATCCAGGGACAAAAAAGAAATGAGAGCGTAACACTTTTCTAGGAAGAACATACAAATGAAATAGTAGGGTAAGCAAACTGTTGCTCTTTGGACCAACGTGTTCAGCTCACTCAAATATACTTAGCACCTAATGTTGCTTTTGGTACATGAGCAGATCTGCTTCTCCAGGTAAGGTCTATCAAGGCTAGGAATTCCTCTGAAGTACATTTTTACCTTGCATTCCATTTCTACCTGCTCTCTTAAGGTGCAAGACACAACTTCTCCAAAAGACACAAGGGCACAGCCCTGAAAATTGATGACTTGTTCCTCAGGGGTCAGTACGGGCTCCAGTCCTGTTTGATATATTCATCAGTCACCGGATGAAGGGATAGAGTGTACCATCAGCAAGTTTGCTGATGACGGAAAACTGGGAGGGGTGGCTGACACGCCAGAAGGCTGGGCTGCCATTCAGTGTGACCTAGACCGGCTGGAGAGTTGGGCAGAGAGAAACCTTATGAAGTTTAACAAAGACAAGTGTAGGGTACTGCATCTGGGGAGGAATAACCCCATGCATCAGTACAGGTTGGGGGCCGACCTCCTGGAGAGCAGCTCTGTGGAAAGGGACCCGGCAGTCCTGGTGGACAACAGTATGACCATGAGCCAGCAATGTGCCCTGGTGGCCAAGAAGGCCAATGGCATCCTGGGGTGCATCAAGAAGAGTGTGGCCAGCAGGTCGAGGGAGGTCATCCTCCCCCTCTACTCTGCCCTGGTGAGGCCGCATCTGGAGTATTGTGTCCAGTTCTGGGATCCCCAGTTCAAGAAGGGCAGGGAACTGCTGGAGATGGTCCAGCAAAGGTAAAAAAAAGACGATTAGGGGATTGGAGCATCTTTCTTATGAGAAAGGCTGAGGCACTTGGGTCTTTTTAGTCTGGAGAAAAGAAGACTGAGGGGGGATCTTATCAATACTTATAAATACTTAAAGGGAGAGTACCAGGGGGACGGGAACAGTCCTTTTTCAGTGGTGCCCAGTGACAGAACAAGAGGTAACGGGCACAAACTTGAACACAGGAAGTTCCATCTTAACATGAGGAGGGACTTCTTTACTTTGAGGGTGGCAGAGCACCGGAACAGGCTGCCCAGAGAGGTGGTGGGGTCTCTGACTCTGGAGACATTCAAAACCGGCCTGGACGCCATCCTGTGCAACCTGCTGCAGGTGACCCTGCTCTGGCAGAGGGGTTGGACTAGGTGATGTCCAGAGGTCCCTTCCAACCCTGACCATTCTGTGATTCTGTGACACTTTTTATTCTGACCTGGTTCCACCCCTGGCTATAGCCTCCATAACATCTGTCACTTTTTTCTCGTGTATATTACTCAGATTCTATCACACGAGCACTACCTTTTTCTTTTCAAACATCTGCTCTTTCAGTACTTCTCCCTTTAATCTATTCAGATTTTAATCTAATTTCCACTGTTTTATTGTACAGTGTGACTTACCATGAGCTTCTTGTACACAGCCAATGCACCAAAACCTGCATAGAACATGTTTTTGGTGGATTTTAAAAAAAGTGTGAAAAGAGTAAATGAATATTTTATACCTGACAAAATTTGTACAACTCACTGTCGGTTTTACTTACAAGTTTTGCAGAAAGGAATGTGTATCAAGCCAATAACTTCAGTTCAGTAACACACTACTTCAACTAATTTTTATTTCAACTGCATCATCTCCTCCTATTCACAGTTTATCTAAATAATAATAGTGAATTATTTATAAAATTGGAAAATCTTCATCTAATTTGTCCTGGCATATTCAGATGTTTACATTAATTAAATTCAAAATGAAATGCCAAAAGAAGTATTTAAAAGCATCCAAATGATCTTGTTATGAATGACAGTTATACCTTAACGTTTTGAAAAACCTCTGTACCTTGAGTGAAATCTTTGCCCTACCAAAATCAAAGGTAACACTTCCATTGCCATGGTAATGGGCTAGAATTTCAATTAATTTATTCAGATAGTGCTTTAAGCTACACAAACATTAAACCTTTATGCAAACTAACAGTAGCTACAGGGATGCTTTTAGTTGTCTGATTAGATGCCTTAAAATGCTTAAGTGATGTAGGATATTAAGTCCTAGCTGAAAAAGTCATGACACTTAGAATAGGGTAGTGTAATCACATTTTTGTTTGACCTAGCAGCCTCATAAAATCAACCAAACCAGTCTCTTTTGGATCTCATAACCTGAAACAAGTGGAAACACTTAAAGGTTTATCTTGCTGAAACAAAAAAAAACTCAGGCTGAAAAAAGGAAGTTTTACAAAAGGGTAGATTATGGGTTACACAAAGGTAAGTCTGGAGCTGCCTTACGTTAGACACTGCTGGGAGAAAGTGGAACTCACTAGCTCAAACCTGCTTCTCCCACCACAGCACCCTCACCACTGTACCCTAGTACAGCCTGTGTAGTTTGCACTTGACCTCTTTGTCCAAGGTGATCTCCCATAAATAAGATCTACTCATATGGCTATGTCTGCATTAGTGGTTAATGGAGTCAATCAGTAGACTGAAGCAGTTGTTGCAGATGCTCCTCACATCTCTGTCAAAGGCGGTTTGGAGGGTTTACTTTGTCCTAGGCTTGATCTGCTCTTTGGACCAGAAATTTGTACTTCCCCAGTGATGTAAAGTTTTCAGGAGGTAAATCTGTCCCAAAAATCTTTTTCTCAACTGTGGGGCATTCTTGGAAGGGTTATGCTGTCCTGGTGTCACGCAGACAGCATAGACCACTGCCCCTCTCCACATAGGTGCACCGTTGCCCGGTCTATCCATACCCATACATTCAAGAGGGACTACACCAGACTGCCCCTGGTGGAAAGTATTCACCTGCCTCCTTTCCTGTCCAAAGAAAATGTGAGGATCTTTTTGAGAGTGGAATAGCTTCAGTAAGAGGATCTGCCAGGAACCTTGCCCCAGATATCATAGTGCCTTCTGCACATGCAGGTTTAGCCTCCTGCCGCCTGGGAGCTGGGTCTTCCCGCTCTTGGTGAGTGCTCTAACAACTATATACTTTAGTGAAAGAGGGTAGAAACGGTACCACTGTTCCTTTAATGTTTTATGAATCTAGTTCACTCATGTTTTAAAAACTGAAACTGTGAAAAATTCATTGCAAAGTCGTGAGCATTTCCAAAATGATCTTAACTACATTTTTTTTTACCATAGCTAGTGAGCAAAAAATCACAGTGAGCAAAAACTCACCAAGTCCTAATTATTGATTTAGCCCTCTGGGAAAGTTGAAAAGGGGTGAGTTTTTTGACTGTTAAAGACAGGATTTCAAGTGTTTTTCATGCTTTCCACACAGAAGAGTGATTCTACCAAGATCAGTCTGCATCAAGATGTTGTAATTTTTGTTTTCTGCTGTGTCTGAGTCTCAGACTCTGCATGTTGCTTTATCTGATGGCACAAGCAGTCCTGTTTGGAATGACAGTGTCTTCTCTTGCAGTCTTAGTATTGGTGCTGGTAATGTCACACTGATGTTAGCTGGGTGACTGTTTCAGCTGGGACGTATCAGGAGTTTCCAGCAAGTAGTTTATAGCCTGCTTGCTTGGGGCGAGAAAAGCTGAAAGTCACGTAGAAAACTGAAATGGGCGGCATTTTTTTTTCCAGAGAATGTCAAGAAGTTTCATCAGATCTGATCCCCAGTTATGGTTTCAGCTGGACACAGCCCTGAATGATGCGCATTGACAAACACCTTGGGCTGTATGTGCTGCCTCTCTGCTTCCTGCTCACCGTACACACTGGAAAATTCCAGCGAGGAAAGTTCCTGCTGTCCACACTGCTTTTCTTTCTTTATCTTTCTATTTGTTTATTTACTTACATGATCACCAGTAATCAGCCATAGCTGCTGTCGGCAGCTGTGCCAGTTCAGCCTGACCAAACGCATACCCAAGACATTTGCCTTACATAGCCTTATATCATTTTGTAATGAAGTCCAGCTCTGAGTTTTTTCCTGCTGTGGGGAGAGCTTAAAATATAACTGTCTAAAATGAAACGACCCCAATTTGATTTATACAGTGTACTGAACATTTACCTGAATGCTCCTTGCATTGCAATCCATACCCAAGAACTAAATATGCCTGCCCTTCACACAGGTGGTATCACAGTCCTTTCTCTGTGATTCCAGCAAGCCTGTGCTAAATTTCTACAAGTTCTGGGCATATCAAGTGTTCCACAGTACAGGATATTAATCAAAGAGCTAGTCAAGTGAAGTAGGAGTTAGAGGCATTGATTTATCAGAAAATGATTAAAAACCCCATATTTAGTTTGAGTAGATGGTAACTAACTTGAACAAAGGAATACCGTTAATTACTGTTAACTGTGCAACAATGTATTTGAGCAATACAACAACATACAATGGATAGGAATTTAAAGACCTAAGGGGGTTGCTGCTAGAAATTAGATCATAAAAGGCTATCATAAGGAAAGGAAAATATAGGCTAAATATCTATCTTCCAGAAAGATTAATTGAAACTAAGATGTAGTGTTCCAAAGATAAGAAATGAAAAAACTTATTTAAGATTTGGGAGCAGATCCAGCAGAAGCTCATAGGATAACATGAACTGCATTGTTTATTGAGCTTTTAACATGCATCTTAAAGAATTCTATAAAGAGGCAGTCTTTGTTCAGTCATTGCTAAGATAGAGTTGGATGAGGATAAACAGATATAATTGCTAATATGTGGCCAGCCAATCTTCATGGTAAGATAAATGCAAACATAAGAATTTGCAGGAATAGGTTAGCAAAGTACCTTTATGATGAGCAATGCAAATCTTTGTTGGTCACCATCAAATTTTAGGAAGCATGGACTCCTGCAGAGAAGAATAATAGGTTCAAGGTAGTTCAGTGCAGTATATCATTCATGCATTATTTCTGTTCCTTAACAAATATAATTGTTGTCAGTAGCGTAACTTATGGGAGGAGTTCAAAATCTCAGCTGAACAGCAGGCAGATCAAACCAGATAAGTAACAAATGGAGATAACATACAGAAAAATACAGAAGGTTCAAAGTAGTGAATTTAGGAAGCTTCTTCAAGATGTGAAGAAGAGAAGTGGAAATCTTCTGCATCTTGCTAAATGTGCAATCATTGCTTTGGAACTTGATGTTGACCTGTGGCATAGAGCACAATAAAAGACATAAAAGAGCCACTTGAGTCCAGCTGGAAAGGATTGCACGCGGACACAGGAAAGGTTTGAGCAAAAGGGAAGTGGGATGTACCATGTTGCTTGTGAGCTTCTAGCACAAGCAGGTGAGGGGAATACAGTTTTCCCAGAGAAGCTAGAAAAGGCAACAAATTCAAAAAGAAGAGAAGGTGAGGAGACAAGTGAACATCTTCCTACTCTCCAGCGGGAATTTAAAGAGAGTATCCTAGGTCAACATTACTGTGCACGTACTCTTTCCTCATGCTTCTTAAAGCATCTACTATTTTCACCAACATCAGGTGACAATAAACATAATTTCCCAACCATGAGATGGTTAGAAAAGGTCAGAGTCACCCTGGGCATAATCAAATACAACTCCATTGCAAGTTATAGACAGCAGACTTACATCAGCTAATATTAGATTTAAATTTGCTTCCATTACTGGAAAAAATGATTCACAAGATTAAATTTCAACCTCAGTGATGTAGTAGGACAAATATATCTTTTTAGATGTTTCTTTTGAAGCTTTCTGAAGAAAAAGTCAGCCATAGGCAGTTCTTTATGCCACGCCACTCAGAAAAGGTTAGGTAGAAAAAATCCAGTACTTTCTCATACTCGTGACTGTAGCAAATTCAAGAGAAGTGACCTATTGCAAAGATCATTTGAATAAAGCCGTTTCCCCAATGGTATTAATGAAAGTCTCTTTGAACTATGAAAAATATGACTATACACTATATGCTCTGAGCCCATAATACAGCATTAAAATAATCAGCTAGTAATTTACTGCCTTCCTTCAGGACCAAAATAATGTTTGTCATACACAAGAACAGTTTATCTTACCAAACTCATGACATGTAGAAATTAAAGAGTTAGTTCAGTGAAATGAGTAGCTAGATCACTTACTATGCAAATCAGTAACGACAAGCTTCAGCTGATATTGTATGACCATACACGTAACACGCTGAACAGTTTGCCATAGTTCATGAAAAGGAAACAAACAGGAAAACATGTTGTTTTAAAGACAGTAAAGGGTACCTCTAAAGTATTAAAGCCAGGAGATAATGGATCTGATTTATAAAATGCAACTGCATAAGAGTCAGGATTGATGCAACCGCCCATCAGGATTTAAACTTTTTTTTAATTGGAAGTATTGTTTCATAAACCCAGAATTTTTTATCAGACATAAACTTTGTTGCATTGATTACAGGATCATTGATATTGGAAATTTTTGAAAATTGTAAACAGATCTTCTAATTTTTTTTTTGTTGTTGCTCAGAGGAATATTTTTTTAAACATAGGCTAATGCTAGAGATTCTACCTTCATATGTAATAGCTTTTTGAGACTTTGAATCTATGCCTCTATTTCAAATATGAAAAAAAATCGGAGTGTTGTTAGTAATCCCAGAACAGAGAAAAGTCCAGTTCTAGATGTGATTCTGAATGCCTTTTATTTTCTACCAAATGGTAGGTTACACTTCATGGCAAGTGTAAGCATTTAATATTATTAAAAGTTTCCTATGTTCCAGGTTAATAATTTACAGAAACCTGTTTACTAAAAATAAATATTTTAGAGGAGTCTGAACTAATTATTACAAATCAAATTCTAATTTATTTATATTAGTATAGCGTTTTAGTCTTCCAAAGAACATAGCAGAAGGCACGCAGACACCTGTATTTTTCAAAGAGAACCATCACAAAAGACAGTTTATTTTGATACAAAATACTGCAGTGTCATCTTTAAAATGTTCTTTGGTGGAGATGGTACTGCCAGGAACTCTGTATTTTTTTAGCCATATATACTTTGTAAACTAAATAATACCTCACAGTAAAGGTCAGCCTTTCTCTCTGTGACCCTGTCTCTCTTACGTACTGCAGTGCGCCGTTGAGAGTAGCCAGCAGCTGGTGACTCTTTATGGTAAGGTTAACTTGCTTCACGCAGGTTTAGCACATTTCATACCAGCATGTTGTGAAACTGTGACTTGAATTAATAGGGAGAATCTTAGCTTATGATGTTCTGATTATTTCTGTGGAGTTTATTGATATCTACCCCAAAACCAAGATGTAAGTTTTCTTTCTTGGTAAGTGCCTTGCCAATTTAGTAAACTAAAATATGACCCATTCCAGGAGTAGTTACCTCTGTTTGTGATGTCGATAAGAGTGGCATTTTGAGCAATCATCACGGTCTACCTAAAAAATGGTTCTTTTGAGCAAAGTAATATGAACTTTTCCAGGCTTATTTCCTGTTACACATTCTGAGTTTTATCCCCCCAACCAGATACCTTGTATTACCTCAAATGAGGAAATTAGTTTTTCATACCAGTTTAGATACTTACCCACTATTAAGCACTCTGGAAGGTTTCCTCTTTTTTTGTTTTATTTCTGTCAGTGATGGTTATGAACTTGGGGTCTGGAACAGCCGTCACCTAGAGGCATGGCTACCTTGCGGGATGGAAGTATGGACACACTGCAGCTTTTGCATGGCAGGACTTCTCTCTTTTTGCCATCTGATGTGTCTTGCAGCCTTCTAACGTCAGGCCAAATTGTTCCCTGTGCATACAAATTTTTCTCTCAACAATCTAGTTTGAGGTATGTTAGCAGAAGTGCTCTTAGATTTGTGATTATTTTGTACTTTTTCCCCACCAGCATTTGAGTGTTGTTTACATGAAGGATTGTTCTTTTGTTCTGTTTTCTCCCCCTCTCTCCCCAAATCTGCTGTCTTCCTGCTGAGCAGTAGCAAGTTTTTTGGTATACCCATTTCCAGCCTGGAGAACTAATCAGCAATGCTTTTTCTGACATTTTCAGAGTGTAATTTGTGTAGGGAGTTGGGAAATTTCTTCCTGTGCTCTCCCTCTCCTCTGACTCCTTTAACCACATAAAAAGTCTGAGGGCTTGCCACCGAAGATGTCAGCATAGAAATGTTGTCAAAGTAGGCACACTCACGGGCTCACCCAGCTAGACAGCCACCATTTGCAGGACTGTGCTCCTGAAAGGCAGATGAAAACAGGTAAGGTTTATTCCAGTTAAACAATTGGCTTGGTATTATCCATGGGGAATCCTGAGAGATGCAATCCAATTAGAGATATTGTTCACCTGAGCAGTACCCTAAGATGATGCTCCTCCTTACTTTCAATTTCCTTTGTCGTATCCTTTTCAATATTTTTCTTAATCTCATGAATGCCAAGATAATAATAATAATGGCTTGCAAAAGGTGTCTGATCCTACTTACCCTCTTTGTGACAAATGAGCAATGTCCTTGGGATGGCTACTGGTGGCTTAAACAACTCGCTTGAATTTGGACAGAAATGGACTAACAAGTCTGTTGGTGGACCGACACCAATGTGTCTCCTAAACCTAGAAGCATTTTCAACAACACTGGTTTTGGCTTGGGAGAAGTGAAAAAAAAGAAGACTAAAAAAGGTATGAAGGAAATGTGCTCTTGGACTTCCCCCTATAGCAAAGGAAGCCCACAGCAAACTGGTGAAAATAATGGTGAAAATAATAGAGCTTGATGAAGATTACTTCTCTTTCCAGATATCCTGGTTTCAGATGTCTGCAGGGTAGGAAGTTCTTCATATCCATTTGCCAACACACACCGGGGTGTGAGCATGGACACAGTTCAAGTAGGGCAGTGCTAATTTTCCCTGGGGGTGGTGTCTGAGGAAGGTGAATAGAAGAAAGCAGAAGCAAGCAGGATGGTGCTGCAGCAGAGAACTGTGTTCTCAGGGGTGCCATCACACAAAGCTCTTCATCATGCCCATCATGCCATCATGCTCTTCATCATGGTCTGTCCTGCTCTGCCTCTTCCAGACCACCCTGCCCCTGAACTCTTCATCTTGCTTGTCTTGGACATTGTCGTTTATTTCCTACCTCACTTATAACCCGGTACTTGAAAATATCTTCTGCTTTTCTTTAGGCCTTTAGTTCAACTTGTTTTTCTCAGAAAATTTTCTTTCCTCACTAAATGACTTTGAGCTGAAAACTATATAAAGAAAGCCATATATAGTGGAATTTACATGACTACTGTTTTTATAAAACATTGTTTTTTTCTTGTTTATTTCCAAGGCTGGCTTTCCAAGACAAGGACTGTCCTTAGTCTATGTTTGTACAGTGTCTTACACAATACACTGCCACCATCCTTTATATACTCATTCTGCAGCTGCCATTATGGAGCAAGCACAGAACTAGAGATCTGCTAATTGCTTTAGAGTCCATATGGTCTCACTGCCAACATGCAGTAATTTTTTGTCAGTCAGGTCTGATTCTGCTTACTGCTTTCTTCTTGGAGCTCTGGCCTCTGTGACAGAGGAAAGATGGAGATGGAGACCTGTAATTAGAAATAGAACATTTTTCTGCCTGTTGTAAGATCATGGTACAACCTTCTGAGCAATGAATTAGAGTGAGCAGGAAAGCTGATGAAGCCCCACTCAAGCCTGGCCTAATTCATTCAGCATGAAGTAAGATGCAAAATCAGGGAATAAGCAGGTAAACATTTAGAAAAAACTTAAAGGTGCCTCTCTTACTGTAACCTAGTTTTCCATTTTTTTCAGTTTATTTCTTTGATCTTAATTGTTTGTCTTCCAGAAATGTATTAATGTTGTTACATTTAAGAAATGTTCAATTAAATTCTAAATATTTATGAATGTTTGCTTCCTACCTTTAATATGCTGTGCATTGGACAACCTGTGTTTGAAAAGTGACTGCGGAAATCAGGTTCTGAAACCTGCAGAAAAGATCGACTGTGAAACGTGAATAATCAGATTGCAAATTGGATTAAAGTTGGCAGAGCCTTCATGACCACAGGCTTGCAAACTTCCTGGCCATAGGATCATCACTTCTGAGTTTCATTACATCTGTAAGAACTTTGTAGTGCTTTTTCCCATTTCTGTGGAATTATTTTTGACTATTGTGATTCAATCATTTTTCCTAAACTAAATGAATTCCGAAGATTTCAGCCCACATTCACTGACCGAGTGTATCTAAGTTCTCCCAAAATACTTGGTAAGTGCAGTCTAAGGAGCCACGCAGACTCATTTAGCAAAACAAGCAATCAATAGAACTTGATGGACTTCTTGGTGGTTCAACCATCCCACCTGCATTGCATGAAGCAAGTGCCTGAGAACCAGGGCAAGTTGGGAGGCAAAGTGGACACTTAAATGGAAAGCAAAATGTTCTCCTCTTGCGTATCGTTGTTGCAAATCCAAAAGAGAATTCGCTGTTGTTTTTTTTTGCTTTCTTATTGACAGAGTCAGTGTTGAGTGAAAAACTTTACCGTGTTGCTTCACTGATCACTGTAAAGCCCACAGCATAGGATTATTCTTCTTGCGATAGTTCCTCTTAGAAAAACTTCTCTTCGCAGACAAGAAAAATATTTAATTTAAATGATGTATTTTAGTTCCTTTCGTAATAGCTCAGTGGTATATCAGGCAAGATTTTATCAGCACATCCAGTGAACTCACAAATAAAACTGGTTCCCTGTTTTCATTAGACAACAGGCAAATCGCCTCATTTATTTACCTGCTGTATTTATGGTAATCAGTGCATCTTGAAAGCATCTCTGCACATTCCATAATGAAATTCTTTGCCTCTGGGTGTTTGAGGTCTTGTTTGGGTCTTCAAAGTTTTTGCAAAAATAATGGACTGGCAAGTTGCTTTGCTGTTGTGTGCTCCAACTAAATGTGCCAGGATTTGAATTGTTTTGAGTGCTTAAATCTCACATGTCTGCAAATGCCCTTTACAAAATTCAGCATTCAGAGATCTGTTGTTGCTGTTACAATACTCTGGGGACAGCGTTTACTTAGAACAAAACACCCTGGAGGAAAGAAATGCGCTTTTATCTAGTCTGGAGCAAAGAACTGGATTGTGCTTTGGACGCTGTCTGTGCAGGGGAGCTGGCAGCCAGGGCAGCAGGGACGCCGTGGTGGCATGGGCAGGCACGGCCCCATCTAAAGCACTCCAGGGCCCCTGCAGAGCACTGTCTTGCTCACTTCAGGGGTAAACGCGTGCAAGATCTTTTGCAAGGCGGGAAAAGGGATGAGTTTTCTGCCTGTGTGGCCTGTTGCATGGGTTTTGGTAAAATATGTGGAGCCCAAGTATCAAAGTGTTAATGAGGTCCTACTAATGGGCAATCAACAGTTAATTTTAGTAATAAGACTTCAGATTGCTTTGGTCTATTGCCACGGTCACTGCTGGATATATTTTATGTTTCCTTTTTTTAATTAAATAGACTGAAAATCAAGGGATATAGTGCTGAAAATGAAAAGCTTTAATAACTTTGCATTAGCCTGTTAGCTGTAAGGAGACCTTCTAAAGAAAATTCCAAGTTTAACAACCCTTTGTGTGAGGCAGAAGCACTTCGGGGCCGGGGCGGGGGGGAGAAGGGATTCATTTATTGAAATGAACTGTTGTTGTTGCAGTAGCTGTGGGTGAGGTCTGGTCCCACCGCTCATTCTGAAAGCTAATTCAATAGAGGAGTCAGAAAAGGATGTCAAAGATTGAAAAAGATCTTCTGCTTCTGCTGCTGATTTTTACTTGCATTCCCTTTGCTGGAGGGAGGCCCAGCACAGGGTCACAGCATTTGCAGTCCTGCACCAGTACAGCTGAAGCACAAACATTCAGGCAGATGTAGGGGAGGGCCAAAAGGTGCAGTTCCTTCTCTGTGGACACTCCTCATGTGAACACACCAGGACAGGTGACAGCCACAAATATATTGCAAGCAAATTTTACACAATTTATAGTGGGCCTTTTAATTTTTCACTTTTTTTTTACCTGCATCATTCCTTCCTTTCATCATCTGTATCTCTCTCCCTTGGTTTGAACATGTTAGTTTGAAATTAATTTGGCCCCCAATTTTCAGTTGGTTCTAAGATTCGTTCTTTCAGTCTAATGTTAAATTTCGTCGCCTTTCTTTCTCTCCATATTTATTGTGTCTTTCTGGCTTCATTTCTGTTTTGTTGACTCCAGCTTGCCTCCTTCTGCTTCTGCAGCTTTTATTCCCTTCAGTCTCCTCTCATGGCGCATTTTCAGTTTCCCACAAGGAAGAACTACCATGAAGGGGAAAATCTTTACTTTCTTAAGGATCCTTTTCTTTTAGCAGCATTCACGGGATGAAACATTGTCCTTTGCAGAGAGATGAAGACCTGAAGGTCGTTCCACTGATAAAAGAGCCCACAGGCTGCGCTACCCGTGGAGGACTTAATTTCTCTTCTTTTCCCCATTACCCTTATGGATATGTCTATGCAAGTTTTGTCTTTTATTTCATGATTCAGAGAAGCTCTCATCCATGTCACCTAGCAGCAGGGCTAGGGAACTGTAGCATTTGTTTTGTTATAACAGCATGGGAACCCCTCACTTATCTCAGCTGACTGCAAGTCAGGTCTCTGTTGAGGAAGGAACAAATGTTAAACAACGTCTTGGCACAGTTTCTCTTGCTCAAACCTTCCTCACTCACTCAAGGCTTGAGTGACAATCTGTGACTCCCCATTCCTCAAACCAGCAGAGCTCCAGGCAGCTATGTAAACGTGTTCAGAACTCAGCCACTGCACAAATCTTAATAATTCTCAATTAGTGCTTCTTTTCATCAAATATTCCTTTGCTGAATGAACAGTCTCTGCCTTACATAAATCAGAAGGAATAGACTGCCCCCAGATTTGGCTCCATTCCTCATGGAAGTCAATAGCAAACTAACAAAAAGCAGACAAGGAAATCTGTTGGTTTGAGTCAATGCTGAATGGTTGCTAACTATAAGTGAGTGCCTGGGCTTCTGTCTACATATGGGTGTCTTGGTTCCCACCTCGACAACATTTCACGCTAAATACCATCATGTATAATCTGCTTTGGAGTAAAACAAAATAATTGGATATATCCTCTTCAATATTTGAATGTATTTTTATTCCTATACCTACACTGACATATAGATTGCATTGGGACAGTTTGTTACAGGAGTTGAAAAGTAAGCTAAAAATGTAAAATAATGAAGAAACTATCTAGAAATGTTTTTAGGCTTATTCCCATACAAATGAGATGTGCTCCACCACAGTGTGCCAAACTCTCACTCTGCAGTGGTGATAAGGGATTTAATACCATTAGCCATAGATTCTTGCAGGACCTTTAAGTAACAGAAATGAGCATGAGATACTGTAGCTGTACAGGCTGCATCATAAAGACCTCAGTGAGAGGTATTCCTATAAGATTTGCTTCAAAAAATTATAGCATGATACAAAGTCCAGGAGAAATATGTTTTTAATGCAGGAGTCTCTTAAAAGCAAGGGAGAACCAATCTGCAGAAGATTCTACAGAATTTCTTGGGGTCTCACTAGGATGGCACTATTAGCTGTAGCTGGGACTTCTGCACCTGTGTGGCACAGATGACAGTCTTGACTCAGTGGAAATTTAATGGGAGTAGAAATGCATCACACAGCAAGGTGCTAGTGCTGTTTCAGACAGATTAAATGCCCCGACTAGATTGCTAAGAGCTGAAGCACTATGTTCTGTTCAAAAGGAAAAATGTTTCAGGGGTGAACAAAACAACAGTGAAGTGGCTTGCTTTGAACGATAGTTTTTCTTTTCCTTAAGAAGCAGGGTCTGGGAGGTTTGCGAGAGAGGAAGGTTTGAAAAAGAGGAAGGTTTGAAAAAAAAAATCACATTTTGTAAGGCGGAGGGATGTACTCAACATGGAAAGATCACATGTGACTTCCAGACTACATTCTTTTAGAAAATCATTGCTTTGTGTATATCAAGTGAGTATGGGCAGGATGAAGTGCCATTTGGACTAAAGAAGCTTTAAGGTGTATTGCCTAAGGCTTTTCCATATCTAAATTCACTTCAGCTCTTTCAAAATCCTCGGGGCATTCAACAGAGCATGTGTAACGTTGCAAGGTATAGTTGTGCAGACTGCTCCATGAGCCTTCTGAAGTCAAAATTCTGCGTCAAATCTCACCTCCTTCTCAGTATGTCATGCTATAACCAAATAAAGGCATTGAAACTGTTCAAGGGTTAGGAATTGTCCCTCTGTACCGAGGTCACATAAAATGAAATGTGAAAGGATAGGAAGTGAGCCCAAGGGATTGAAGAGAAATTCATGGCCTAGGGCAAGGGAAACCAGTGGAAAGTAATGCATGCAGCTATTGGTGGACTGCCATTCATTTATGGACATATTGTAGACAAGAAAATAATCCCTCAGTCTCACAAACACTGATATTTAAATTTCCGTTTTTCTCCCCTCATTTACAGACCCTCCTCAAGAACCTGTTTTGAAACAAATAGAACTCCTTGGACAAGAGTTTCAGAAATGAGACTACTTTTGCAGATCCTTGCTTGATAGTCGTTAGCAAGGCTGTATTTCAGACACAACCGCTCACTCAACACTTTCTACAATTATAGTTCACTTACATATCTTAGTCTGGCAATTCTAGATTAATGTGCCTCTGACTAGTAGTCCATTCTGAAAAATATTGTAAAACCAGTGACAGATGTCACAAAAAAATCCCCCACCTAAAGACCACAGAAATCCCTCCTCAGAGATAAAGGCACCAGCTGGGCTGAAATTTCAAAATTATGTTTACATGGAGTGATTTGATGATGCACAAATCTGCATATACATGTCAGAAAACCTTTTAGAAAGTTTTTGTATTTTTATTTTTAATGGTATTTTCTGATTTTAACATATTAGCAGTTTCACAATGTGCATGGTAATTGCAGGGTATTTAATACATTATTTTATATAAAGCTTGTGTCTCAGTCCATTAATGTGAAAGATTTACATCTCATAGTTGTGGTATGACTTGTTCCAAACCTCAGGCTGTTGCCCTTGACCCATTTTTTCCTTCCTCTGTCCTCAATGTTTTAATGACTTCATCTGCTCTTGTGAAGCCTTTCATCAGCTGTCTACACACTCCATGTGTCTGGCCGTTTCACTTCACCCCTCCCTTTCCCCACCTGCATGCCCAATCTGTTAGCGTTAAAGGTCTCAACTTACAATGATAAAACGGAGGTGATTCCTGAGCCCACAAAGAGGCGACAGTCCAGGAAACACACTTCTACTGGACCTTCTCATCAGCAAGGCTCGAGAGCTTAGTGCCTCCTCCCCACTGTGCTGCTTTTTTCCTTCCTTCTGAACAACTGGCATATCTCTAATGTCTCCTCCCCTGCACATGCCCCGAGATATTACCTTCTGTTTCATCACTGAATTCTTATATTCAGGCTCGTGCCGATCTTCCAGCAGTCATGAAAGCGTAGTGCCAAACACAGTGCGTTTCCAGATTTTTGCTGTGCGCTGGGTACACTCTAAGAAGGACACCTTTCACCTGCTTTGCCCACAGATCACTTTTTATCTCTATCTGGGCTCCTGGAATGACCTCTCCATGTGCAAGAGGGAAGTTCATTTTGCTCCTTTATATCCTATTTTTAAATATTTTTTTTTTTTTGGTGCTGTCACCCAGCTATACTGCAAATGTTCTTCCAACCTCATATATTTAAAAGCCAGCCAGATGAAAAGAGGCATATGTAACAGCAAACACAGCACGTGTGTGTGTGCTGATAAGATTAATTCCTTGTCATCCCCTATAATGTTAAATCTAATTTAAATTGCAGCCCTTGGGGCCTGCAATTACATTTGTCCATCTGTCAATAAACTGCCATTTTGGGTTATACTGTAGTTAATTGTAGTTCATATACAAAGCTTTTCCCTCACTTTTCTTCCATACTCCGCTCCCCCCCCCATCACCTCTCCTTTCATTTTCCAGGTATAATTAGAGCCAAATGAAGAGGAGCGATGCTGACTTAGCAAGTTATTTATTTAAGAAAGAGCTAAAGGGTAAAGATAGATATTATCTGCTCAGGTCTATGGAAAAAAAATCCAAACCACTTATCTAGAGAAGGATAAAGGAATAGGTATAAATGAAGACAATGTATAGGAGACTAATAAAATAGAATGTATGAGAGACAATAGATTCCTAACACATACTCTTTGTTTCTAATGCTTTCCTCATCATGCAAAAATGTCCACCCTGAGTATTCAGGTTTGAATCCCTTGTACCTTGTTAGCATCTAGGATCATCTCTGACACAGAGAATGAGTTATGAGTAGTCCCAGTGTCCATTTCAATTCTGCCCCCGAGACCCTCACTTAAATCTATTTTTCTTGGCTTAGTCATATCTCTACTTGTACTAGTCCTATGTACATTAAAAAGTCTTGTGAAAATTCTTAATCCTCTATGGAGGATGGAGAAAGATTTGGGCTTTTCTTTTTGAGTACATTTGCTGCCTTCAAATTCTCTAAGCTTTTCTAAAAAATGTCTGGTAAATGTTAACACATTGAAACAAATTGGAAACTTTGAGATTTCTTGTGGAAACACATGAAAATATAATAGGGATTAAAAATAAAATGAAGAGGATGTTTCAGTTCTTATAAAAATAACTTTGTTTTTTCTAATTTCTATTAGACAGTTCTAATTTAACACCAGAATTCCATCCTTCCCTATTAGAAAAAATGCACGCAGGCTGTTTTCTATGATCTGTTGCAAATCTACAATCTACCTGACCTTCTGCTATGAATCATTATTTTTAGATTAATATTATAGGATTTGTAGATAGTAAACAAAATATGCCTCACTTTCTGACTCATATGTGTCTTTTTCCTCTTTAAAGGTGATACAGATCTTATTAATCGCATGCAGGATAGAGTCAGTAGTCTTCCTCTGCATACTTTGCAGTGCAGACACTGAATAGGGGGAGGGCTTTGGTGGAGACAGAATTAACACATCATTTTTTGCACAGAGACTTGCCTTCTGAAGATGCAAAAAGCTATTTTGTAGTCCTTGTATATCCAAAGATTATACTTAAACTATGCATATTAACTATGTTCCTCATTATTAAACAAAAAAGCAGAAAAGCTTCCTTGTGTGTAAACTAACTTATGAAAAACTAGCAGTGTTAAAGTAGATGCAACATTATCTGATTACAGCCACTGAAGTAAACTGATGACAGCTATCATCATGAGGGGAGTGGCTTATATACCAGAGGGTCATACTGCCATCCAGAGGGACCTCTACAGGCTGGAGAAATGAGCCAACAGGAGACACATCTGGAGTATTGCATTCTGAGTACAGGAGAGACATGGGCATACTGGAGAGAGCCCGCTGAAGGGCAACAAAGATGATCATGTAAGGAAAGGGTGAAAGAGCTGGGAGTGTTCAGCCTGGAGAAGGCTCAGAGGAGATCACATCAATGTATATACATGCTGATGGAGGGGATCAAAGAAGCCAAAGCTAGGCTCTTCTCAGTGGTATCCAGTGACAGGACAAGAGACAATGGGCACCATTTGAAATACAGATAATTTCATTTAAACATGAGAAAATATTTTAATTTAAGCATGATCCAACACTGGAACAGGGTGCCAGAGAGGCTGTGACCATCCTTGGACATACTCAAAACCTGACTGCATATGGTCCTGTGCAACCTGCTCCAGAGCAGGGTGTTGGACTTAGATGATCTCCAGACATGTCCTCCAGCCTCAGCCATTCTGTGACTGTGCAATCACCTTGTCAAGCACAATATCCCCTCGGTAAAGGGGTTCCTGTTCACTGTTTGAAATTGCCTTCTGTGCCTGGAAATTGATTCCAAGGGGATGTGCTCCAGTTTCCTCCTAGTAACTGAGGTGAGGTTAAGCAGCCGAACGCTCTCCAGGTTCTTTTTCCATGCCTTTTAAAGATGCATATTAAGTTAGTCTTTTCCAGCTGTCAGTGACCTCTTTGAGTGCCACTTAAAAAAAAATAATTTACAGGTAGTACCACTTAATCACAGTGGTTATTTTTTTCAGCACCTATCCTATGCTGTCCCATGGATCTGAGTGCGTGCAGTTTATCTAAGATGCTTGTAACTTGTTGCTTCCCACAGTCTTTCCTAACTAAACAGGTATGTGCAGAGGTCCAGGAGCAGGCTTTGCTTGTGAAGCCTGAGGTAAAAATATATTCCTATATAGTCCCTTTTTGTGTTTTACTTACAGAGAAGATCCTTAGCAAAGCAGGGCTTTTGCCAAAACTCCTACTTGTCTTGCACAGTAAGTCTCCCCTTGTCATCTCTTGTGCTTCACAGTGAAAGTCCTAATTGGAAAACCTAAGGTTTCTGGCCCTGATGGTAGCTGTTCCTTCTCCTCTGTGACTGAAGCTCTGACTCTGTTCCCTAGTTTGGAGAAGTAAGGTGGGCACACGTCCTGAACATGATCAACCTAAAATGGGGTTTGAACAAAGACCTCTTGAAAATCTGTTGTTGAAAATCTCATTAGAGAGCTTTTCTTATATTCTTTAAAAGATATTGATAGCGGGTTTTTTTGGACATGATGACTTCATTTAGACATTCATGTTTGAAAATCTTGGCCAGAGTTTATCTGCAGTTCAGACTTTTGATATGTTGCTCATGTCTGAAATTTTACTTATAAAAACAAATACATGGTATGATATCAGTGGTCCCTTTCTTTTATAAATTTCAATGCAAGCAAATTGAAAATAAATGGAAATTCTCTTATTTAGTACAGTGGTGTGTAAATAGCCTGAGTATCTCTCTGACCTTGTCTACAGGCAGACACTTAGAGAAATGTGTTCAAATTAACATTGCAGTCAGTATCCTAAATCACATAATTGTACGTATCTCTGTATGTACAGCAATAAAGTGGCCTTAATTTAGCATTATTTTTAATTGTCTTAATTTGTTTTATTTCAGTTTATTTTGGAAGGGAGATAAGTTAGGCAGAGCAAAGCAATGTGAATTCAGAATAAGAGTGTTCCTAGAGGGATTTAATGCAGTTTGATGACTACATTACTGTGTATTTTCATGTAGTTAAGCCCCAAGAACTAAACAAAATGTGCATAGCTTGTTCGTCCTAAAGAAAAGAAGTCAGAAGTGTTTCTAGGTTAAAGAGGTTCTTTTAAGATCAGTTGGATAATAATGCTGAGACACTTTGCATATTGGTTAAACCACTCATTTTAAATAGTTGACTACCCATTTTAAGAGTTCTGTGCAAAGGAACATCTTAATGAATCACATTATGTAGGTCAATTTGTTGTGAAATACCATATTGAAGATCCTTTAACAGCTGTGAAAGATCCCAAATGTTCTTGCTTGTTAAAAAACATGAAGGCCCTTTTGAAATCTCTAAAGGTGTATTTGCAACTTATGGATTGTATAAACTTATTGTGTAAAATGCAAGATGATTTTACACACAAGCTTAATTCTCCAACCCCAAATTTATATACATATTCCCCATGCACTGATTTTCTTTCCTGCAGAAAAGAGGTAATATGAAACAATATTCATGACAAGTCTGTTTACCCTGGTATTCATCCTTTCTTGCTTTAGCAGTGGCAACTGTATAGCAATGGCATTGGTAGCTGGAAACCCCTCAGCTGAGGGTGAGCTGACAGGAATGCATAGTGGGTACAAGGTGAATAAGGGTGCAGCCTAAGCAAACATGGCTTGGAAAGAGGTTGGAAAATATGGTATGATGGAGGAGATGGGTTATGACTGTGTAGTAATTACATCTACCTTGACTCCTGCCAAGCTTGTAATATAATGAAATTAAGAATTTACACTGGGATTTTTTAGTCAAAGCACTTGAGGAAGGACTTGTATCTGCATTTCAGCAATGAGAAGAGGACATTTGGGTCTCAGATGGCTACAACAGGATGATGCTTTTTTTCCATCACTCTTTGTCAAACTAGGTCTACAGGGTGGAGAGGGTCCAGTGCAGAGGAGGAACTGGCCCAAACTTAGGACAAGTAGAGGTGCACCAGGATGGTGCTTTACTTCAGCTACTTCATCCTGCCGAGGCACACAGCTTATGGACTTGGCTACTGTCACAGCAAGATAGTTGTACTGACACCAAGTCCTGAGCCTTCTCCTGGCCTTGGACCTCATTGTGGCCATAGCAACCTATCCAGAGCTGGGTGGATTTCCTTGTTTCTCAGGTGTGGATTTACTGGAGAAAAGCATGGGTAGGGGAAGCTGACTAAGGGAGCAAGAGGTCTCCATTTAGCACTGCCAAATACATCGCACAAAGTCCTAGGGATAAAGGATCTATGAAACTGCTTAGCCTCTCTTGATTAGACAGAGATTGTATCAATCTCTGCTGAGGAACAGAAAAGCAAAAAGAAAGCTGATTATAAAGCCAAGAATACAAGTCTGGCCGCTTCAGCTCCAGTCTCACCCCATGAATATGGAATTTCTTTAAATCAAAAACTATATCTTCAAGACCGTAGAGAAAGTGTTTGACCTAGAACATGCTAGAAAGTGATAACTAAATAGACAGCATTGCACTAAATGTAGTATGTTATGGATTTTATTTTCATTTTAATGCATAGCGTGTTTCATGCTGACACTGTAAAGAGCTCAGCTCAAACTCCTGTGTTTCATACAGCAGCAAACACATTGTCAAGTGCACTCATGTAAGAAGATAAGGAGAGAAACACAGTAACTTGCAAGGATGTCTGAAAGAGTCACTACTAAATTTTGATCCAAAATAATTTTATAGCAGAAATGAAAAATTTGATAAGCAGAAAAGAGCCCAGGGAAAAGATCAGTAGCTATTGTTATTAAAGACATATACTGAACAAAAAAATCGAAAGAAAAGAAACTGCCTATTCATCTCTTACCTTTAGCATTTCTAGATAATGTGGGAGCTCTAAAATACTAATATTTGGGTATTTTCTTCCACACCTCACTGTGTACGAGATCTGAGTGAAACTGAAGGAGTTACACCCTGTTTGTAAATGGCTGAGATGCAAATTTAAGTTTATCTGAATATTGTTTAGCCTATTATACATCAGCCTTTTCTTAAAGAGCTCAGCTTAGCTGCTTTGCTCTGTTCATGCTTTTATAATCTGATGAAGTGCATTGAATTGGAAAAGGGAAATTGCAGCATTTTTGAAACAGGAACTTACACAAACCTTATGAGAATTCTGTTAAACCTTAATCAATAATTTAAGGGGAAATATAATTGGTTAATTCAGTCTATTTTTCAGTCTGTACCCAGATATGTGCTCATGTTAAGTCAGTACTATTTGCTCGCATATTCTCTCTTTCTCCATAAAATGAATTGAAGCAGTTTTTGGTGAGTACAAGTACTTGATATTCAAGCTCTTCTAGATAGGTCAAATTTTTGTATTTTAGACTAATGCATACTATTAGCAGTATGATCACATGAAAAAAAGAGTGATTTCCCTGATACCAAGTGCAGTATGAACATACATTTATGGGAGAACTAAGTCTCAGAAGCTATAAAACTAAATGGAAGGACGGGAAAAAGATGCAAACAGATGGAAAGGTGAGCAAGATAATGCAAATTATAAGATTTTAGCACAGAATAGCTGAGCTCTTTCACATGGGTTCCTTAGTACTGTCTCTGCTATGACTAATAACCCTGCCAGCTGCAAATATCACTGAAACTGAATTTTGCATGAGAGCAGTTAAGGGAGACTTTCATTAACTTTGGAGTCAGTGAGACTCAGCTGCTGAAATTGCCACTGAGAGCAAGTTCAAGAGGAAATGATCACTCAGCTCGTGTAGCTGTCTGGGGATTTTTCCCATTGCCCAGCTCCTTGTTAATATTTCTGTTGGCAAAGTTAGATCAGCCCTTCAGTCTCCATCCCAGATGCCAGTTTGGCAAACCACAGTGTTTAATTCAGTTGAGAATGAAAAGTATTTTACCTCAAAGTAGGAAAATATCTGAGAGGTGGTTGGGTTTTTTTATTAGGATGAATAAATTCTAAAAGCACAATCATGCCAAACAAATAAACAGTACATCATGTAAAGACAAGTTTACGCAACCGTAGAATGAAGCGCACAGTGACACAGAAACCTTTTCTTAGTATTTGGCACTAATGTGTGCGTATGTGACTGAGAGTCAGATAAATCTGGCAAGCCATTACGTGGATATGTATATGCCATTACGTGAATGAGAGCAGAGAGGAAGTGACAACTAGAAAGGAGAGAGGTAAAGATGTGCCTGCAGTTAGCAGTGTAAGAAGCCTAACTGTATTTTTCTAAGGATCCCCAGTATTTGAGGATGGTGCTAGAAAATGCAAGTTTTAAAAAGCTAAATTCCATCTTTTAATGTCTTTACATCTTTGTATATTGTGTGTTCCAACCCCACTGACTTAACTGGTGTTTTCACCAGTGGTGAATGTGGGTGTCCTTCTGAAAGGCTTAACTACAGGTGCATGTGAAAGTTCAGTGCATATGTGATGAAATCGACCACAAGGCTGAAAAGAAAATCGTGTTTTAGTGCTCTTAGTGCAGGAGCCTTTTCATGTTACCACCTTTCTTCTCTTCTGTTACAGTGATTCAGCTTCCATTATAAATCAGGACTCTGTTACTGTTCTTACCTTTTTCTTCCAGTGAGTAACTAAATACAACATGTTTTTACTTCAGTTAATTCTTCATTTATATGTTCCTGGATTTGGTGCACATTCAAGTAGGCTCCTGACTGAGTGTGCCAGCGGTGGGACTGGAGTGTTCCTGCTGTACCTGGGGAAGCCCTGAGAGTCCAATGGCTGAAGCTATCTCTGCGGTCCCTTCTCACATGGGGGACATTTTCTGTACTGACTGCAGCTCCAGTTCAGAAAAGCCCTGGATTTAAAGATTAGCTTCTACTTTGATGGAAGTCTTAATGGATTTCCTGGATTGGAGACTCTTTCCCTCCAAAAAATGACCAGGGTGTAGAACACCATGGTATAAAATTAAGAAGTGACTTAAGAACTAATTTTTGGTTATGATTTGAAAATATCACAAAGGTTGTGACTCGGTGACTGAACACATAGCACGTGTACTTCATGCTTTTGCTTCTCTGGGCCTAGATATTGGCCTTTTAAATAATGTAATACTAATATTGTACTCTGCTATCCCAAACTCATTAACAGAGCATGAAGAGAAGAAGGTACGGATGAATTTTGTGAGCAGTCCCTGTCACAAGGCTGCACTCTACCAAGCCACTTGGAAGCTACCTTGACTCATTTGAAAAGACATAACATTTACTCTTTACCTGGCAATTCACGCAGTGATTGTGTAAGCATAAACTCTTTGGTAGAGCTCTTGTCCTGTGAATAAGTGTTCTGGGGCCATTCTTATGATAACTACAGAGTTTACTTCATCGATTTTTAAAATTGGGTTTTAACACATTGAAGGACTAAGCATGAAGATGCATTGTGAAAGAGTTTAATCTCTGAGATTGACTGAAGACTTCTGGTTCCATAAACATCCTCATAAAGGAAAAACTTTTGAGAAGGACTGGAATAGGTTCACAAACTCCTACTTATTAGCCGGATATAGTTTATTTTCTCATAAATTCTAATTTTACTTATTAATATTTAAAAGTGAACTGAGCTCAATTTGTTTCAAGATGCATCTGTCCTAGCAATGCCTTTGTGCTCATAGTGTCCAGCCCAGCCTAAACCACAACATGGAGATGTGATCTTTCTGCTTTCAGACTGACTAGAAGACTGGCACCTATTTTTTTTTGGTTAAGTTTCATGGAATAAAATTCTGTTTTGAATTAAAACACAAATATGTTATTAAAATATTCAGATCAATATGCAAAAGAACTTTTAAACCTGCTCTTCAAAAATGTACTCAGAATGAAGTACGTCACAGGTAAAATTCAGACTGGGTTATTTAACAGTTGTTTGAATACAGTTTTTCAGATGAAAGTTGTAAAAATATCCCGTAGAAATGATTTTTTACTTCCTCCTCAACAGAACTAACTGCTCAGCAACTAGTGTATACCTCTGATTTAGTGACTGTGACTTAGAAAACCCAGTTCATTATGGTTATCAATATCAGTAAGCTCATTATCAGCATGGATTCTTTTGTAAGCTTTGGTCACTAAAACTGAATTATGTGCTAGCTCCAGGGCAGTCGATCATCCCAGAGGACAAGCATCCTTGACCTGCCACTGCCCTTGCCTCTTGTGACATACAGAGGAGCCAACAGTGCTGCTGGGCTGTGCTCTCACCCAGGCACCCCCAGGGGTTGTGACACTGCAACCTCGACAGTTGGTGGAAAGTATGAGGATAGCAAAACCTGGCAAAGTATTTCAACCCCTCTTTTTTGGGGGTGGTGGTTGTGGTGTAAAATCTCATTATATAAACTGATTAAGATAAATAATGAGTGAACAGCCATCAGTTTCAGAATCAAGCTCTAAACAAATAGTTTCAGAACTGTCGTGGTTTAGGCCAAATCCCACTGGGGACGTGTGGGA
>VZSZ01009369.1:0-21648 GCA_013398815.1 Ibidorhyncha struthersii | reverse complement strand
GAGGGTTGTGTTTTCTTTCTTCTGAATTGAGTTCTACCAAGCTGGGAAGAAAACTGAGATGTGTGTAAACATTTCAGTTCCAGGTATCTGAAGACTGATGCATTAATAGCAGGTTTTCCAGAGTTACAGAAATGTTGGTTATCAAATTTTGGGAGCTCAGATTTAAATAATAGGCATATATCCAACTGTATGCGCTGGGTGCCTTTTCTTAACCACCTTCAAAACTTCAAAACAAATTGCCTAGATCCACTCTTCAGATTATTTATTTTTTCCTTTATAATTGCAGAATAAAAAGAATACAGGGAGAAACCTAACCCTAGTCCTACACACCAGCATAACTATGAATGCCTTAAACATTCTTAAACATATCTTGCCTTAAACCCTAACCTGAACCTTGACAGTAATTGTAACCATAACCCTAAACCCCAGCCGTAACTCTAACCCTAACTGAAAGCTGTAACCCTAACCCAAACTCTAAAGCCTAGCCCTAAACCACTAAACCTAACCCTACATCTTAACTCTAAAACTTTACCCTAACGCTAATCCTAGCCCTAAGCTTAACCCTCAACCTTATTCTAAACCCTAACTATAGACCCTAAGCCTAAACCTGACCTTAACCCTAAAACCTAGCCCTAATCCTAAATCTAAACCCTAACCCTAACCTTAAATCTTAGCCTTAACCTTCTATAATCTTCTTAATCTTCTATATAAAAATTTTTGTTTACAAAAGAATATCAGATGTTTTTTTCTCCAGTTCAGTTACAGCAGTTCCTCCCGTTCAATGGAAAAATGTTTTGTCCTGAACATTGTAAACTATGCACAATACTACAACCTACTGATTATCAGTGTTGACTTCAAAGACCAGATTTTCTAATATTTTAACTGTGTAACTTCCTACAAAGAATGTTGCAGGTGCTGAATAATAAGCCAGAGGAGTCGAGTCCACACTGAATATATTTTCCCAACATGTCAGGTACAACATTCGAGTACTAAGCAGACTTCGTAATTTTCACACAATCATGCAAGCAGTTTTACAGCAGTGATAACATTAAATGATGTCATTTTACTTACAAAGCTTGACATTACATTTTTTTAAGTCAGTGCAATAAAAACAAGTTGTAAGTGACTCTCGCAGAGCAATACATCTGCCTGCTGAAAAAAAACAATGGCTAAGCCCCCAGTCCTGTCACATACGTGCGGAACTTCATTCACTACAAGATTCATACTGTGGTTTCAGGGACTGTGGGAATGTAAAATTAGATGTTTTCTGTGGAATGCCCTCAGTGGCTGCCATGGTAAAATGTGATTAGCCATACTGCATCAAAGTTTTGAAACCTGCGTCTGACTAACAGGGCTTCCTTTAGGACCTGACTATCCTCCACACAATGGTTAGGGCAATCTTGTAAGACACTTCCAGTGCTGTACTCGTGTGCTCTAGACTGAGCATAATCTTGAAATAAAATTAAGGATGTGATGTAGAGGCTGGAGATTACTGGGTAGGTTCTTTGGTCATCAGTGAACATCAGCCTAGATGATGTCATTAGCAAATCCTTCAGTATTTCTATGGTGTTCATCTTAATTGATAAAACAGACTACAAGAAAAGAATAGCACATGCTATTCAGTATCCATCTGAGAACCCAAAGTGAATGATAAGGTCTTTCCAGTCTCTTAAACACCTAAAATTTCTAAATTGTATTCTTTTTTTTATCTATTGGGTGTGAACACAGCAGAGACATCAACATTTGTGTAAATAGCATGAATATTTGCTGGAAAAGCTTAAGAAGTAGTTACACATAGGTGAAGAAAGAGAAAAATATATCATCACTTTTGCTCATTAACCAGTGAGAGACTGATGAACATCAAGCCCAGCATTTTCTCTTGTCTGGTAAGGTTTATTATTTTGTGGACTGAAACCCTTATGAAAAGCAGATGTCTATTTTAGAAAGTAGTAATTCACATCGGAAAAAATTAAAGCAAAGGCTTCCTTTACTGTTGTCCAGTTGCAATTTTTAAATGTTTTCTCAATTCAAGAAGGCTGAATGTTAATGATCCTGATGATTTCTTCTGGACTGCTATAATACTTCGGGTTATACACTTGCTGAAGTCATTTGTTGAATCTAGGTTTAGGGAGTTAGTTCGGTGTCTTTTAAGTTATCTATAATGTACATATTACTTTTCAGCTGTGTTCTTGACAAAGGAAATACCAGTGTTTCCACTTTACTGAGACACAGCAATTGCTATGAAAACACTAATAGGTTCTGGACTGCTGATAGTCTAGAGTGGTTGAGGTCAGAAGGGATCTCTGGAGGTCATCTGGTGGAACCCTCCTACTTAAGCAAGGACACCTAGAGCCAGTTGCGCCAGGACCACGTCCAGATGACTTTTTAATATCTCCAAGGAGGGAGATCACACAACTTGTCTGAGCAATCTGTTCCAGTACTTGGTCACCTTCATAGTGAGAAAGTGTTTCCTGATGGCCAGAGTGAACCTCCTGTGTTTCAGTTTGAGCCCATTGCCTCTTGTCCTGTCACTAGGCACCACTGAAAGGAGCCTGTCTCCATGTTCTTTGCACCCTGCCTTCAGTAATTCAATCCCAGACTAACAAGGGCTTCTTCCCAGGTCCCAAGCTGCTCCTGACAGAGCTGCTCTGTGGAGCTTCATGGAGGCAATGAAGCTGCAAAGTGTGCAACGTGTCCCTTCTCTGGAGAACACCCATTGTTAACTGATCTCCCAAATAGCTGAAAGAAACTGTGAATTCTAGTGAGATAATAAGGGGACATAGGCACCACCTGCCAGAATGGTCAATTACAGTAGACCCAAAATTGCCCTTCAAATTTACTCAAATGTTATAACTGACAAATGTACCTGAAAATCTTGATGGATAAAACAATATTTGACATATTCCTATATGCATGTAAAAGGAGAAAATCTTAACATTTGAACACTCTCTACCTTTGTTTTGAGTAAGTAATTTCTTAAGCTGTAATGATTGTTGATAATGTTTGTTTAACTCTTGATAGGACAAGGGAAAAGCAAGTCAATTGGATTTTTTTATTCTGTCCCTGTCTATTCCCATGTTCCTCTTCAATAAGTGTGAAATTTGTTCCACCTTTGGGTCTTCTGACTGGAAGGAATAATAGTACGATAATCTAACTGTTAAGAATTGTTAGGATTAATAGCCTTGCTTAGCACTAGAAGCTAAAGTAGCTGAAGCCTCCAGCTGCAAACTGTGAACTTTCACCTAGATATTGCTCTGGAAATGGAGCAGCTTAAACATTAATAGCTAGAGTTCCACCTCAGAGGTCTGAGTGGGTTTGAGTCCCATCTTGGAAGGGCAGTCTAGGTATTCTGGGTCCAAATGTGTTCGAGTCCCATCTCAGAAGCATACTAGAAGAAGTGTGCATGGCCTCATCAGTGTAAGGCGCACAAACTTGGCATACAGATACGGAGAACAAACCCAGCACAGAGAAGGGCATGCCCTTAGCCAAGATACTAGAAAACTGGAGGAAAACAGATGGCACCGCAGGTCTATCATAAAAACGAGCAATAGCATTGTGTAAGAAAGACTGGCCAGCGCTTAGAGGAGTAGGGGTATGGCCCCACTAAGGAGCCTTCAAATTAAATAAATTGGCTACACTCTGGAAAATTTTCGAAGATGAAAAACCTCAGCAAGTGGATTTTTGGTATGTATTGGATAATTGGGCATATGACCACCATGAAGAGGATGGTCAAAAACAAGTAGGAAGAACTCAAGGAAGAACTTCTGCAGCAATCGTGAGTAATTTAATCAAGGCACCTGCAGGGCCAGTCTCTGCACCACCATATACTCCTCCCTATATACCACTTAATAATTCCCCCTTCATTGTCTCTGTAGCAGGATGGGGGGGCAGGCTGGGGGTGTAAAATGTTCCTGACTACCTCCAGTGTTACATGTATAGACCATCACCCCTGGAGCCCCAAAGATTTGGTTATGTAAGCAAATAAAATGCCCAGATGAAGGGAAGATGCGGGTCAATGTGCATCATTATATTCCAATATTCATTCGTAATCTAATCCATCCCAGGCGTATGTTGACCTGTCATTGAGAGAGTTGTTCCATCCAGACAGAAAGATAATTGAAAAGAATGTGGAATTAACCCTACAGGCAGGAGGAAATCAGCCTGCCTGGTCTTAAATTGGTTCTAATCGGGATTATAATAATCAAACAGATAGAGGTAATTCCCAAACAGCAGTTAGAAATCTGATATATGTGATTAGAGTTTGCAGGGAGATAAAAGTAAATTGAACTAATGCACAAGAATGTAGACAGAGGCCAAAGATTGCAACAGGCTCCAGAACTTTAATAATGATTTGACAACAAGTGTATTTCTGGAGCAAGCCACCACTGACATCATAGAATCAGAATAATGGAATGGTTAGAGTTGGAAGGGACCTCAAAGATCATCTAGTTCACACTCTCCTGCTATTGGCAGAGGCACCTTCCACTAGACCAGGTTACTCAAAGCCCCATCCAGCCTGGCCATGGGCATGGATGGGGCACCCGCAAGTTCTCTGGGCAACCTGTGCCAGTGTCTCACCACCCACAAACTAATGAATTTCTTCCTAATATTTAACCTAAATCTACCTGCTTTCAGTTTAAAAACACTACCTCTGGTCCTATCACTACACTCCCTGATCAAGGCTCCCTCCCCATCTTTCCTGTAAGCCCCCTTTAGGTACTGGAAGGCTGCTATAAGGTTTCCCCAGAACCTTCTCTTCTCCAGGCTGAACAACCCCAACTCTCTCAGCCTGTCCTCATAGGAGAGGTGCTCCAGCCCTCTGATCATCTTCATGTCCCTCCTCTGGACTCACTCCAACTGGTCCATGTCCTTCTTATGTTGTTATACGTGCAACTATTTTAAGGATCACATGCCAGGGTGGCAAGGAGAAAATTTGAAAGGTATTATATTACCTGGAGGTTCTATACTTGTACAATATGTAGATGATTTGTTATTTGCCAGGAAGACATACAAAGATTGCTTGAAAGACACTATTTGTCTATGTACTGCTTTAGCAGAAAAAGGTCACTGTGCATCTCCTTCTAAGCTTCAGCTGCATCAGCAGGAAGTAAAATATTTAGGATTTATGTTAACAGAAGGACAAAGACAAATAGACCCAGAACAGGTCCTGGCTATTGTAGAAACACCTCGGCCAGTAGCAAAGAAACAACTGCGAGGATTTTGGGGTGCACTAGGATATTGCAGACCCAGGATACTAGGGCTAAGGGGGTTAAGTAAGCCATTGACAAAAACTACCAAGGCAGAGAAAGTGGAGCCTATACGGTGGGGTCCAGAGAGAGAAAAGGCTTTCCAAGCTATAAAAGGAGCTTTAACTTCTGCTCCAGCACTGGGATTGCCAGATTACTCAAAGACCTTTGAATTATTTGTGCATGAAAACACAGGAGTAGCCAGTAGCCAGCGCAGTCCTCACTCAAAAGCTGGGTCTACACCGCCACCCTGTGGATTGTCACTCAACTGGATCCTCCAGCGGCTAGGAACAATTCCTGTGTTAGAGCGGTAACAGCAACTATCACAAAAAGGAGAAGATCATTAGTTCTGGGTCACCTAACAACCATGTATGTCCTGCATGGAGTAGAACTGATTCTTAAGCAACGTGCTACACAATCATTGTGCCCAGAAAAAGCACATTGCTGTGAATTAACAATATTGAATGCAGATAATATTACTTTAAAAAGATGTAGTGTTTTGGATCCAGCAGCCTTGTGGTCTGTTCCCTCCGATGGCGTGATTGTAAACCAGATTGAGAGAATCTGAGGAATACATATGGCAGTTAAAAGGACTGTGATTGCTTGTCCCACATGTTGAAGTTTTCCAATGCAAAAACCAAACAGGATGTCGGAGGACAGCCATGGGATGTCCCATGCCAAAGACTGTAAATTCACTATGCTGACATGCCTCCCATGACTTACGAAGACTTAAGCTCCTGCTGGTAATGGCGGACCAACTCTCAGGATGGGTAGAAGCTTTTACTTAAAATTATTCAAAAGTATTCAGGTAGGTTTGAAATGGCCTGAAGTTTAAGGAATAGTACTATGGGATTTGGGAATATTGGAAATACCCCTCATCAGCTTCTAGGGTTGTCACCAGCAGAAAGTGTTTGGCCAGCATTTAGCTGTTCCTGGGACCTTTGTCCCTGCTAGGACCAGCCTCTTAAATGGAGATGAATAAATTAGCAAATTTGTATTGGGGATACAATGACGTTTACAACAAAGTTTAGAAATTCAAAGGGATCATGTTCAGTGGTACCAGCTCACCCCTCCAAAGATACAGGTACATGATTTGCAGCCAGAGGACAAATTTTAATAAAAGTATTTTCCAGTAAAACTGAACTGGAACCCAGGTGGGAGGGGCCATATACTGTCTTACCATGTTCTTACTTTGCTATAAAGGTTACAAGAAAGGAAGCCTGGATCCATCACTCCCATGTTAAACAGCTACCTGAGGATAATTTAGTAGATGAACAATGACCAGCAACAGAAAAATCTACCACAATCACTACTGTGTAGACTGAAACCATTTGAATTTCTGAAGAATGAGGGAGTTGTTACAAATTCACATCATTTCTGTTTCCTTTCCAGGGTTACCTGGACATGGGACTGCTCAGACATCTAGTCAAGCAGACTATCTGAGATTGATAATAAGGAGTTTAGCCCTCAGTTACTGGTGAAGTTATTAACGTTCACTGTGCTTATTGCCAGAGTAGCCCAGTCCTGTGTAAGCCTGGTGCTGGAAGAAGCATGAAACACATTCTGCAATGGGCTTATCCTGAATAGAAGGGAAGGGCTTGGTTTTCACACAGGGTGGCAGCAGCTGTGAATGATTGAATTCATGACTGTGTACCTCAATGGTAAAATAAGTTCCTATTTTTTTCTATTTTATCTTTTTCCATGCACGACTTACTTAACCTTGCAAAATATAAATTGAAACCTGCTGCTTTCCGTTATGTCAGTCCCAGATTCTTTAAAGCAGGTATGCAACTTTACAGATGGAAATGCTGTTATAAAATGTTGTTTCCAGGGCCTGAACTACTGTCTTTCTCCTCTTCTAAGAAAAAAATCCATGTTATTTACAGTAGATGACAAAAAAAATTACATTGTTTCTGATTGAAAAAGTCTACTTTCAAGACAGTACAAAAATTAACAAAACAGAAAATTCTCTTTGAGACCAAAATAAACTCTTAAATCCAGATCAAGAAGGGTTTTAAATTCATTCACTGATTTTTCTCTACAAGCAGAAATTACAGAGCTAGATTGTCTCCTGAGGTATATCGGGATGTTTTTACTCAGAGGTACACTATTTTAGGAATGTATATCAAGCATGCAGCTCTAGTAATTAAGAAAAATGGGTTCTCACATATTCAAAAAACCCAGCAAAAGAATCTGGAATAATTTGAGATTATTCTTGCTATTTACTTAACTTGGAGAACACTTGACACAACAATAAACACCAACAACAACCCCATCTGCAGAAAAATTTAGATTGCTATATTCAAAAACTGTTGCACTGCAAGTCACAAGAGTTGCATTATCACGATTATATGAACATCATCAGGATCTATACCCAAACCTTTGTCGCCCTTCATAACTCTTCATAATTGAAAATAACTGTAAAATATTACATCACTGAATTGTTAACATTTTACCAGCGAAAGAGGTAAAGGAAATAGGGAATCAGGATTTCAAGACTAAATACACATAGCACAAAAAAAGTCATAGTCTACCACATAACATATGGCGAAAGCCTGTTGTGACCAAAACCTGCAGTTTTCACACTGGAAATCTTTACTGTCTATCTATTAGAATTGAAGCTGCTTTGTTCACTCAGTTTTTCTTCATGTGTTAGGGCTTTTTTCACAGTAAGGACAAGGGCCCAGAGGAATATGTAAGAGACACTGGAAATTTTTAGGGTTGCATTATCCCCAAAGTACATCAACTTGCTCTGAAGGCAAGAGTGCTAAGTACATGTAGTATCAATTGAGTGACTAGCTCTTGCAAAATCAGGGAAATGCTTCTGTGTTGATTAAAAGAAAAAAGAAATCAAGAACAAAAAGGAAGATAAATAGAGAAGTGTTGCCAAACAGAATGCTTTTGGAGAAAGAAGCTTTTCATAAAATGTCTTTAATGCTTTCAGTATGCAAGGCAACTGATAGCCATTTTATTGGCTAATTTCTTAGCTTGCAAAAGTGCACTTTCAGTGAAAAGCAACAGACGACCAATTTGTCAGCCTGCGGAAATCCATCACAAGCTTGTAAAAGTTGTCCACTTTGTGGTGATTGGTGGACTCAGACATGTTGTTTACAGAGAAGCAAAGCAGGCATTCACGCCAGGGCAAAAGGAGCAACTGATAAAGATATGAAGTTAAACCATGGCATCTGATGAAAGATGTACTCCAGTTCCCTTTCCTATCAGTTCACTATTATTCACTTATTATTTTATGATCCATATCTATATATATACTGTCCTGTTTCATATTTTGAAATGCATAAATTGGAAAGGTATTAACTTAGAAAGTTCGAAAAAAGGAAATAGAGTTTGGAAATCCAACACTTTTAAACCCATGCACCCCGTCCTTTCTTTTCCTGTAACTGGAGAATCACAGAGTGGTCAGGGTTGGAAGGGACCTCTGGAGATCATCTAGTCCAACCCCCCCGCCAGAGCAGGGTCACCTACAACAGGTTGCACAGGACAGCATCCAGGCAGAAGGAGAGTCCACAGCCTCTCTGGGCAGCCTGTTACAGTGCACCCTCAAAGTAAAGAAGTTTTTCCTTATGTTCAGATGGAATTTTCTGTCTTCCAGCTTGTGCCCGTTGCCCCTTGTCCTGTCTCTGGGTACCACTGCAAAGAGTCTGCCCTATCTCCTTGACACCTGCCCTTTAGATATTGATCAGCATTGATGAGATTCCCTCTCAGCCTTCTCTTCTCCAGGCTGAACAGACCCAGGGCTCTCAGCCTTTCCTCACAAGAGAGATGCTCCAGTCACTTGATCATATTCGTATACCTCCGCTGGACTCTCTCTAGTAGTTCCCTGTCTTTCTTGAACTGGGGAGCCCAGCACTGGACATAGTACTCCAGATGTGGCCTCACCAGGGCAGAGCAATACCCAACTATTGTCACTATTAAATAGTGCTAAGTAATGAATTGCAATGCGCAGGCCAAACTTTAACAAATATCTCAAAACAATACATTTAATGGGTAGCACAGGGTACCTCTTAAATCACTCATCTGTGTATTCTTGCCTAAAAATAGGAAATTTCTCTCCTGAATCATCTCCCTCTTCAGTATTATTCAACTTATTATGTACACTCTCTGTATAAATGACCTATAAACTGTAATTCTATAGGAGCTTCCTAATGTGAGCACAATAATCACACTATTTTTTTTCAAATAAACTCTCTACTGCTACCACTTTTAGGAAATTATTTTCAGAGTATATTATAATATGATTCTAACACTGTATATTGTGTTGACAACAGAAAAAATTGAGCAATGTATGCAATGAACAGATGGCAGTAAGGATTTTGGAAAATTTTACTCATGAAAGGTGAAGTCTTTACCGTAGCTGTCTAGTCATTGGACTAAAATACTTGGAAATGTTGCTTACTCAAAGGAAAATGGCAGTATTCAGAGCAAGGAAAAAACAAGAAAGACAAAGCAGAGTACAAGTAAATTAAATTAAACTGATTGCCTGAGGAGTGTTGGAATGGTATTCATCCAGATACGGGTCCCAGTAGTTGAAGGTACTTGAACAACAACTGCGGTAAGCTTAGCTTCTTTGGCTTGAAGTACCTTGAATGTTCTACATTTCTGAAGAAGAAGAGGTCTCAGTCTAGTTGGAGGAAGAGAAATAAATACTGAAAGCATCCATGACTGCATCATGTGATGCTAAAGTGTCCTCCCCAGTAAGTTCTCAGCTGGTATGCCTTAGCAAGTCAGGTTATCATGCTTAGGATCAGGTAAGTATGGGAATAAAAAAAATTAAGTTAAAAAAAGAAGTTTGAAAATCATAAAATGCATAGGCACTATATTTTAAATTGCATTATCATTTCTTGATGTGCTGGGAAAAAAATAGCATGCATTTTTACTCGCTCTGCCAAGTTCTCTTTGTGCCACAAAGCACAGTTTTCATGACATTTCAGACTGGCATGAAGAAATAGCTTTGCATCTGGTTACCCTTTTAAAGGAGATCAAGTCTCATCTGTCTGCCTTTACAGGGAGTAAAAAACATAATTTTAAGTATTTTTATTTTCCCCAGACACATCATCCCCAAAACTTCAGGAAATACTATAAAATACTAACGAGACTTCCTGACTGCGTAGAAGCAACCTTGATCTGTCAGACCATATGGAAGGAATGCCTGCAGGACATGGAATAAAATGAGCTGCAGTAAACTCAAATTCAGCCCAGACTAAAAGAGATTTATATGACATACATGAAACTAATGGCATTTATTCTTCTCAAATTTTGCTTAACATGTGTTTATGGTTTTTCACACATGTTCTTGTTCATATTTGCAGTGTTTGTAGCCTTACATGTCTCTTATTTTCTTAAGAAGCTACCTGCAAGGAATACTGCTTGTGAAGGTCTTGAAGCTTGAAGTTTCACTCTTGGGAAGCAATTATAAAGAAGAATGTAGATACAGAAAATCTCCTGTGTTTGGTTTTCAGTGATGTCTTAGTCCAACAAAGACATAACTTTTTCCTGACAACCTGACCTTGCTAACTACAAACGTGGACAATAATTTTCTGCTGGTGTCATTCCACTGGACATCTTAAATTCTGAAACTTCTGTAAACATTTATATCAGAAAAAGAAGAGAATTGACTCTCTGCCTTCTAACACAGTGCTGGAGAAGACTCAGGAGCCTCAAGGGACTTATACCCATCCAAAGGCATGGAAAAAATAACAGCAAATGAAACAAAAGCACAGAAGTGAGGTATGTTGAACCTCTGTTACAATACAGCAGGTTAACAACCTTGCTTCAGGAGGTTTCTCTTTCTTCAGTTGAAGACTCTCAAATGGAAGCAGACTCCTTTGGAGGTTTTTGTGTTCATCTGGAGTATTGGGTGAATCTGTTTTCTTCTGACATGATTCATTTCAAAACAGTGGCCTTGACTTTTATATCATTGTCAGTTACTCACATTTTAAAGTTTCCTATTTACACTGCATTGAAAATAATAGTAATTGTGAATCAATAAGCAGATATGATAGGCCATAAAGACAGAAAATGGTTTGCAATGTTAAAAAAAAAAATGCACAAAAAAACCCAAAGTGAAAACAGATTGTCATGTGAATAATATAACATGGAATTTATGATTTACACAATGAAAAGACTTTGCATATTTAGCTCCATTATAGTATAATGGGCAACAGACTGGTGGTGACACCCATTAGATGCTCTAACTTAAATCAGTAATGATTTAATATGAGGAGTAAACAGATAATCACAGAGATCTAAGGCTAAAAAGGGAGTTGGTTCAGCAACAACCTCTGCACACTAACTTGTCCTTCTTTCTGTACTCCTCATACACCAATAATCAGGGAGCTGCACTGGTTCCCAGGTATGACATACCTTAAAAAGTAATCACTGCCCTGGAAAAAAACATACATTTCCAGACATAAAGCAGGTAATATACAGGTTCTCTTTGGATCTGCCAAATAAAAATCATGCAAACTGAAAGCATCCTTGGGAGCAACCTGAGGATCTATTTCATAACAAGGTTTCCTACCTCTTGCATAGCCTCTTCTCTCTGCAGAAGGTGCTTTATCAAGCAATGAAACACCATTATAACCATTTACCACTGCGGAAATGGAAATCCAGAAAAGTCACTTCACCAGCTAGTCGGGGAAATCCTTTAGAGAACAGGTTTCAGTCTGGTGCTTTAATTCTGAGGCCTTACAGCTTTGTCATTGTCAACACACCATTGCGTTACTGCTGCCCAGCTTTCAGCTAGTCTGTTACTGTACTAAAAGCACCTACACAGCTTTCTTCTTTTCAGAGAACAGACTGTTAGCACTATAAAAAGGACCTGCAAGGCCACCTCATATGAACTTGGCTCGTCATGGGAGTCATGGATGTCTTTACGTTGATGGGTTGAATAAATAGGTGGTGTGCACTGCCCTGATCAAACGCATAGAGTAATGGAGAGAAAGACAGAAAAAGAGGTGCAAAAGGATTAAGAACATGATGGAAAAATGTGGTGGGTTTGAGATACATATTTAGTTATGTTGAAAAAGAACTGAAAAAAATAAAAAAGGCAGAGTTTCATACACACTTGTAGATGCTTGAACAGTTTTGTCATGGATGGCATCAACACAGGGCAAGAGCATTCATAACACCAAGCACCACAAAAAGGTTTTCTTCACCAATTTGCATGTGTCCACCATCCCCATGGAACCTGCACTGCCTCTTCAGGCCAGTTTCTCAATAACGGTATTGTGCTTTTTATATTAACAATTGCTCTCTCAAAAGTAGACCACATTGAACAATGCCCAATTTATGGTTTTCAAGGTATGCTTCCTTTCAGTAATATAACCTGCAATTTGGTATCTTTTTGTAGGCGTTTCAAGTACTTAACTGAGATGACTGAGTACAAAAGAGAAAAGTGTTAAATAATGTTTGAGGTCTTTCTTTTTCATAAACCAGAAAAGAGGAAAAGCAGTCAGAGAAAGAATCTAATTCAATGTAGATTTATATACAGTAAGATTGCCTTGCAAGAAGCAAGTTTTTGAGAGTATTAAGTCCAATGTCAGAATTTCCCAAGAACTGTAGAACTGTAGAAATTAATGTTAAAATAGCAAAATGTTGTGAGGAGATGCAGGCCCAGGTTTATTCACTGACTCAAGTATACATGCAGAAGCTTCTGGCAAAGCCTTATCCAGCAAAAGTTTCATAGTGCTTGACTGTTCATGAAAATATGCATTAGAAATAACTCAGACTTTTCATAGAAAGAACATTTGTTAAAAAATTAAGAGAGCTAATGAAGTAGATAATATTTGCTGTCATTCAGTCAATTTAGGGAGAGGCAAACTATAAGAATGTCAGTTCTGTCCTGCATTTCACTGCAAAAGGGAAAAAAAGAAATATTTGTCTTTGTTTTGAAGCAGTATTGTCAGCTGGCAACTTACACTGCTTTAAAAAGGAGGAAAGATGATGTATGAGTTAAAAACAAGACTGTTATAAGAGGTTTGTCTCACATCAAGTCAATCCAAATCCTTTATCCCCCTTCTTTGTAATCAGCAAAAAATAAAAATTCCTTTTTTACTGTTCTGTTGACCTTTTCTGGTTTCTAAACCATATTTATAATGTCATTTGTTTTTAATTCTCCATTCATACACTTTCTAACACAGTATCTTATGCCCACCAGTGAAGCTGCATAAAGCAACCAGAGTGAGAAAAAAAGATGTACTAACTTCCTTGATCTTTGTGCTTAGTTTTGTTCTCATAAGGCAGGAGGAGAAAAAAGGGGGTGGAGGGAGCAGTATGTGATCAAGAGAGCAGGACAGTTAAGTACAAGTGACTGTAAGAGACCTGAAGCAAAGAGAATTGCCCAGACCCTGTTGGAAATTCTTAGGCTTTGCAAATCTAGAAATTGTGCCAAGGAAAATCAAAGTTTTTGTCACTTTGTCCATAAAATGCAATAAATTATTTATAAAATAACTAGAAGCATATTAGAGTACTAATAACATTAAGTGCATTGTTGTGCACTGTCAGTTTGCCAGTAGGTCCTGGGATGCACCAGCTGTTTGAGACTGCACACGCTGAGCCAGGGCACAAGGAACGGCACCAAACAGGCTGTGGTGCTGAAAGGTTTCAAGCTGGATTTTGTCTTCTCTAGCAAATTCTTAAGACTGCTTTTGCAGAGAGGAGGTGTTCATAACAGTTTATTTGTGTGAATTCTCTCTTGTGTACCAAGGGACACAAGACAGGACAGAGTTTGACTGTCATCTCTTCTTTTATTGAAGGGTTAGGGTCTCTCTCTTTCTCTCTTTTCTCCGAAATTCATTATTTCTGGAGAATACATGGAATCTTTGGAGTCTTTCCACATATAAAAAAAAAAATGTTGAAAATTCAGTCTATAAGTTCAGAAACTGAGTGGCAATGGGAGAAGGACAAACATAAACTTTATTTTGCACATCATCAGAGAACCAGGATAAAAAGTGCATTATCAAAGGGGAAGCATTAAAATACTGGAATATCCTGACATACCCAAAGCCTTCTTTTTTCTTTTCATTGAATTTTAGCCAGAGATTCCAAACTAATGGTTTGTCATTGAAGGCACCAGGCTGCATGCTAGAGTTTCATTTTTTCCCTCTCATTAGGCTGATGTTACAGGTCATGGCTTCCCATGAAGGAAGAAGTAAGCGACTTGGAAAAAAACGAACCCTGTGGGAGAACAGGGCTGTGCAGAGGTACACAGGATGCACAGCACTCTCATCAAGGCTACAGCTACAATCAGACTCATTTTTTTACTCGTCAATGGGAGACCTGATAAGGACAAATTAGTGTAGCTCTGACTAAGTTTCTCTTTGTTTAGGCTGCTCTAATTACATCCAGTTTGACTTCCCATTTCAGACAATTTTCATTTTCAAATTAGGGGAGCATTACTATGCTTGTCATCCAATTGCTTTCATTTACATCGTTCTCCATGTGTGCATATGTTGAGAGGGAGAAAAGTTACTCTAAAAAAATCCTTTTATCTCAGGCTGTAAATTTTTGTGATTCTCAGCTGCCTCTTCTGTTACAATGGCAGTCAAATTACATCCCCCTCTCCCAACTGCAATTAAGACAGGTTAAATAAAATCTACACCGCTGTGCCCCAGNAAGAAATGTCTTCCAGGCTCCTTAGAATGGGAAAATACTGCAACCTTTATTGACTGCTTCAGGAAAGGGGTTTTAATGTGATTCTTTTGTTGCAAGTAGTCCTCATATGGCATTTATTCTTAACTATAGCAAGTGCAGCATCTTGTTAAATCCCCAAAATATTAAAGAGAAGTTTTCGACCTCCTGATGACGTATGGTGTTATTTCAGTGTTTCTGTAGTGAGTAGGATGGAGACATCTGTGCAGTTTTCTAAATCTGTGACAAAATAAGGTGTCTTAATTGACTCTCAGTTGTTTCAAAGCATACTTTTTAAAATATTTAATCATAGCAAGATTTAGTGGTTTGAACACCAATAACTTGCATGCTTGCAGACTGATATTGATAGCAATGCCATTATCTCAGTTATCTACCCCTAACATTATGCACAAAAATTACAAAACACATCTACTGACCGCAATTTTTCTTTTCTGGTTTTCTCCTATTAGAGAGAAAACAGTGAAATGAACAAGAATGTAATAAATGATAGGGTTAGAAATACTATAAGCGATGTAGTTCTGAAATATTTCTAATCATCTCTTAGCTCCTGAAGATTGTGTTGGTTCTGCCAGGATGTATAAAGGGTTCTTTTTGAAATGTCACTGTGCTCTTCTTTTTTTCTTTGAGTCAAAAAGCATTGCCATTTACACCTACTCTTAGTGTACTCACTGGATTGAAGTGAGGGGAATGCCACGGGTTTAAGGTAAATTTGCAACCAAAACAACAATAAAAATAAAAACCAAAAAAGAAACTGTCTTACAGCAAAACAGTGGCAAATAAATCATGAAGTTTGTTTTGTCTGTTGATAGCTCTACTAAATAGGAAATAAAGAGGTTAAATGAGACTGCATACCTACCTGTCAATCACCAACAGTAATACAGGGCTAATGTATGGGGGTTTAATACTGATTTTTTTTTTTCTCTCATTGAAATACATCAGGTCTTAGAAATTAAGGAAGGTCCTCTGAGAGTGAAGGTACCTTTCACTTGTGGAGGGATCCGTTTCATGGAGGGGAGACGGATCATATGGGAACCGCATCACTCCATCCTCGCAGGCAGGTGCTCAGGGCTCTCCAGGGCAGGGTGGTTCTGCCTCATCACGCAGCCGTCCTCTGCACATACATCCCATGCGTGTGGATATTCAGGAGGCAGTGCTCATCTCAGTTCAGGCCTCGCCGGGGAGCATGGCCTGGGGACACAGTGGGGAGAGGGAGCCGTCACTGTGATGCACATGTCCCCTGTGGCTGTGACGGATGTGGTGTTTTCCTCTTCCAGTCACTGCAGACTGAAACAGGTGGCTGCTGAGCCAGCGGGTGACCTCCCGCTGAGCCAGCAGCACCAGCACACTCAGTGCCTGCTGGAGACAAGGGAAGAGCACAATGACATCTTTGGAACTGTAAAGGCCAGCATGAGCGGCCGAGCTGCTTGGTCGTGCCGTGCAAGGCTTGCCGACGGTCCTTGTCACCCCTACGAACCACAGCTCCAAGGTGGTCCTTTTCCCTTGACCGCACTGGATTTACTCCTGATGAGATACATCTGCGAGTCCTGAGGGAACTGGCGGATGAAGCTGCTAAGCCACTATCCATCACATTTGAGAAGCTGTGGCCTTCAGCTAAGTTCCCACTGACTGGAAAAGCAGAACATACACCCCATTTTTGAAAAGGGAAAAAAGGAAGACCCAAGGAACTATAGGCCAGTCAGTCTCACCTCTGTGCCCAACAAGATCATGCAGCACATCCTCCTGGAAACTATGCGAGAGCAGATGGAAAATAAGGAGGCGATCGGTGGCAGCCACCGTGGCTTCACCAAGGGAAATTCGTGCCTGACAAATTTGGTGGCTTTTTACAATGGGGTTACATGCATTGGCAGATGAGGGAAGAGCAACTGACATCATCGAGCTGGACTTGTGCAAAGCATTTGGCTCTGTCCCACACCACATCCTTGTCTCTACATTGAAGAGACAGGGATTTGATGGATGGACCACTTGGTGGATAAGGAACTGGCTGGATGGGCACACTCAAAGAGTTGCAGCCAAGTAGCAAGCAGTGATGAGTGGCTTTCCTCACGGGTCGATATATTGGATTGGCGCAGTTTACCATCTTTGTCAGCAACATGGACAGTGGGATTGAGTGCATCCTCAGCGAGTTTGCCAACGACACCAAGCTATGTGGTGCAGTCAACATGCTGGAGGGAAGGGATGTCATCCAAAGGGACCCTGACAGGCTTGAGAGGTGGGCCCGTGCCAACATCATGAAGTCCAGCAAGGCCAAGTGCAAGGTCCTGGCAGAGAAGTGTTTGAGAGCAGGAGGAGGAATCCTGACAAGAAGGATTTGGGGGTGTTGGTTGGTGAGAAGCTCAACAAGAGCCAGCAATGTGCGCTTGCAGCCCAGAAAGCCTAACCCCATCCTTGGCTGCATCAAAAGAAATGTGACCAGCAGGTAAAGGAAGGTGCTTTTGCCCCTCTACTCTGCTCTGGTGAGACCCCACCTGGAGTACTGCGTCCAGCTCTGGGGCCCCCAACATAAAAAGGACATGGACCTGTTGGAGCAAGTCCAGAGGAGGGAAATGAAGATGATCAGAGGGCTGGAGCACTTCTCCTATGAAGACAGGAGACGATGTGAGATGATTTACTTTGAATAGACTTTCTGAGGGCCATAAGCATTCACCCACTATAGCTCAGTGGTACTGAACATCTCAGTAGTGTGAGGTGGATATACCCTAGCTATTAACTGAAAGGGGTAACCAGCCCAGAGTCACCCTGCCGAGACTTGTGTTGTTTTCTTTTTCCAGGAACAATACCAGGAATGATACCAGAAGTCCTCCCTTGGAGACTGGATCGACCATCAGAGGAATAGCCATCCTTCTCGCAGGAGCAATCATCGCCAATGTGAACCAGTTCCAATTCACACATTGACAAGCCTGACGCATGGGGTGAAGGCCCTCACTTCTTTTATTTGTGCTAATCAATACAGTAATGTAGCACATTCTGCACCATACATCTTTAACATTGTTGGAAATACAGAATATTGGGAGAACAAACACAAAACCTAACAATGACAATCACTAGTAACTATAGAAATGGAAAATCAAGTAAGAGTCAGCTTATTTCTGCCATATCAGATGACAGAATCTCTATTGAATGTAATGTGGCAAATTATTCAAAGGCAAACACCTACATGGTATTCAGCAAGAATATCAAACTCCTTCAAAAAGCAGAGCAAACTGTCCCTCAAAGCAAACTGCTTCAATTGTATAATCAGCTCTCTCTTTATTGTCACAAATATAGAAGCAGTGTGCCTGTAGACAGATAAAGGGAAAGACAGTGAAAATGAACTATCTTTAACAATCACCCTACCATCTACTCCCAGACCTCACACTATACCAACAACAGCCTCTACTACCTACCAACCTACTCCCTATTCTATTACGCCCACAACTGCCCAAGCCACATGTGCAAATTTCCATGATTGGATCCTATCAAATATACAGGACAAGAAGAAGTCATATATAACCCATCACGGTCCCTGAAAAGGGCAGAACTGTCCATGTCTACTAATCTAATCTGTACCAGAACTCTTTGTGAAAAATTACTTGTTAATGGAAATTTTACCTATAACCTATCCCATCAATCAAATGTATGTGTTTGTAACTTTATAAATGTTACTGGATGTGACTTTAATTATACAGCCCCTGTGACCTCATACATGTTGATAAAGGAAAATCACACACTGTATCAAGACCTTTTACCTTCCCCTTCCTGAAGGAACTTGATGCTGCTTCACAAGCTACTGGAACATCAGCACTTAGAAGCTGTATTACTAAAGACACAACAAAGCAAAACCACACTGATGACTGTGCATCAGGATGGAGAAGAAATACACTGCATACTAGAAAGGGGAAAGAAGGATAGGCAATGCCACTGGTGGGACAGCCTATGAAGATGCATTGTCTCCAACAGCAGCAGGGGTATTGAATGCCATTTTACCTTGCCTGATAATAAGGTTTGCCCTTATTGTCATTTGAATTGTTGTTATTGTCTTTTTATATATTCAAGTGTGGGTTTTAGCCCCATCAGTGTACCTCATTATAAAACACACAGAATATCTTGCTACTGATTATGTGAAACTGACTGATTGTGCAGAACTGTCTTATAATTAATCCTTTTCATTTCTGTATTTATCACTTAATCCTCCAGTAGGTAACATGATGCAGTTCTGCCTCATATTTATAGCACGGAGGCAAGAAGTGACTGTACCACCACTTTGTGAAGTAAAGTGAATTGACTGTAGTCACAGGGTGGAGTGACTCGGTGGGGGGGAGACAACTGGAAGGGAAAAAGTGTGTAAACTCATGGGTTGAGTTGAGCTAAAGGCAGTTTACAAGGAAGAGCAACGGCTGCACGTGCAAGTAAAGCAAAATAAGGAATTCCCTTACTAATTCCCATTGGTTCAGCCATCTCCAGGAAAGCAGGGCTCCATCACTCGTAGCGGTTACTTGGGGAGGCCAATACCTGAATGTCCCCCTTTCCTCCTTTCTTCCAATTCATAAGGCTGAGCACAAGGTCATATGGTAGGGAATACCCCTTTGGTCAGTTGGTGTCAGCTGCCCCAGCTGCACCCCCAGCATCTTGTGCACCCCCAGCTTACTCACTGGCTGGGCAGCACGAGGCACAGAGAAGGCCCTGATGCTGTGCAAGCACTGCTCAGCAACAGCTAAAACATCAGTGAGCTACTGACACTGTTGTGGTCACAAATCCAAAACAGAGCGCCACAGGAACTGCTATGATGAAAACTTGCTTTATCCCTGCCAAAACCAGTACACCTGTGTAGACTGTCAAGAAAGCATAAGTAAATTGGTAAACCTGACTTTCTCAATCCAAAAGTGGATACTTCAGTGTTTGGAAGATTGTGGATCTGTTCCAGCATGAATTATATTTCAAATTCTCAAAAGGTTTAACAAAAACAAAATCACATTTTTCAGCCAGCGGTGTTTCAAATCCCATTCTCCTGGATACTTTGCTCCACTTACTAATGAAATTACTATTTTTTTAAACAGCCTTTTTGTTACAAACCATCAGAGAAGTTAGAGTTACCCAAGCTCTGTGAAATAAAAAGGGCAGGAATACTCAGGAATCTGTAGAAAATTAAGCCTGTCCTGAAGTGAGGTAAATAAAATCTGGAATCATAAGAACTGGAAAAACAATTTGGAGAAGAACAGGAAAGGCATCAAGGTGAAGTTAGCCTTAAAGGTAGCAGAGCCATGCTTAAAAAGAGGGCTTTTAGAGCTTTTAAAAAGCTCTCTTATTTTCTGCCAAGCTTTCCCTCATTTTGAAAGACCACCTGGACTTACATGATAAAATGTCACCCCCCTTTTTCTTTCTTCCCTCTTAAACTTTGATTATTTAAGAGGTACAAAAGTACTTAAAAAGTAACAACAACTGCCCAAATGCACAGTGCAAATTGGTATAACCTACCGCAAGGAATTCAGACAATTTAAAGACTTGTAACCCTTTAAAGCAATGGGAGAGAAAAGATGAGCTTGAAGGACTTGCTGACATAATGTCTTGAGCTTTGCGTGCATGGCTGGTGAGATCTCACCAGCAGTGCTTGCACTGCCTGTTCTCAGCAGCTTGCCCCCAACCTGTCACAAACACCACATCAGCTAGTGACTACCACACTGCTGTGAAACACCTGTTTGCAATTTTCAAAGGTATTTTTCAATTGTTGAGCAGTGTGCTGTGTGAATGGACCAGTGCTGCATCTGGAATTAAATCCTAAGAAACTATTTTTGTGCTCATAGGTATACCATGGCCATTGCTAGCTTGAACTCCTCTTTTTGTCACATAAAGAACCTCCCTACTGACATTGCCAACTTCCAGAAAGCAGTCCATTAGTTCCTCAGTTCCTGATTAATGTTTTTTCTCACAGAGTGAGAAAGTATCTTAATAGCCCTAATTGACTCAATCAGAAGTATGCTTTACCATTGGTGAAAATACGATGTTTTTTGTTAATCCAGAGCAAAGCTGATCAAAACTGAGGAACAAGCAAGTATGAAATGTCATGTATTAAATACACCGAACTGGAAGGTGAGAGACTCAGTGTCACAGACTGCCACAGTCCCGACGTCCGGTACAGAGAAGTCACCTTCTGTACTGCCAGAGAGGCATAGCCTCACCGTTGGATGAACAAAGAACCAGAGTCTACATAAACAATATACTCAAGGAATTGCCTTAAGCTGCATTTGGACTGCTGGACCTTGCATCACCTATCTCCTTTGCAGTATTCGAAAAACCCAGGACTATCATTGCTATATAATGATATGGCAGTATCTTAATATAATGTGCATTGGACAGGCAAATTAACATAGCACAACTCACTGCAATTCTGATGTTTTCCAACTTTTCACTGTGTGAGCTAGTAGCAAAAGAGAGCTTTCTCAGTACAGAATATTGGATGCTGGTTCCACTTACAGCGGGGGGGGGGGGGCATTGCTTTCAACAAAANGGGGGGCATTGCTTTCCAAGAAAACCTACAAAAATTGCATAGTGGCAAGCCCCAACATCTTTCCCTTTCCTGTGTTTAATCCTGATTATGCATGCAGCATGTAAAACTCACCTGATAACAAAAGGATGCTGCTCAGCAGCATACAGCACGATGCCTGTGGCATGCCATAATCTCCCTGATACAGAAGAAAACTGTTATAAGTTAGTGTCACAAATTGATGCAAGGAGACGG
>VZSZ01009368.1:541278-575464 GCA_013398815.1 Ibidorhyncha struthersii | reverse complement strand
TGGACAGCATAAATTCCCCTGAACTCAGCTAATTATTTTTTCTCCCTAAAGCTTACTTGGTTACCTTTGCAGGTACTTTGTGGCAATAGCCAAAGCTATATTTAAGAAAATAATTGGGCTTTTAAAAATTATTTGAGGTAACGGGTTTAATTGGTGAATTGGTTCTCCAGCTCATTCATGCCCATGCTTCCGGGACCTCAGGAACTCTTCTCCATCAGCACCATGCTGACCACCATCAGCAGTGGTCCTGAGCGAGGCTATTGGTTTTTAGCGCCAGAGCATCTTGAAAAGTCCATGACAGTCCTGCCTGCTGATAGCTGTTTCCTTCTATCCCCCAAACCCAAGCACCTGTACATTTCCTGCCCTGTAGCTTTTTGCCTCTAATTTGGGAAAGAGGTAAGTACCACCATCCTCAAAAGTTACTAACCTCTCGTCGAAATCTCTTCTGTTTATGTGGAAGCCAAATGTGCGCAGAGCAAGAGATCAGCTAATGCCAAGGCAGTCACACACACTGGTGGTTGCTCCTTAGCTGTGAGGCCTGTTACCTGCCCTGAGCTGAAAAAATGCTGATTTAGTATGTTTGCTTTGAGACAAATCCTTATTCGTCATTTCATATGGATATCACGTCATCTTGCTGTTTCTGAAGTGACTACAGATCCATGACTTATTTTTTTGTTCCAATACCTTTTTGGCAACTAGAGTTTCCTGGCACCTCTGTTTCCCCCCTTATGATCTTTTTGGTATGAGTTTTGTTGAATTATTTTTATCTATTGCTATAAATTTTCAGTTACATTAAGAAAGGAATGATGTGCCCTGGACAACATTGTGAAACCTTTAGAAAATGTGAAAGTTGGGCTACATTCATATTTTCCAACACAGTAATTAATCTGAGCCAGAAATACGTATTTTAGCACCTCCTTGTTTTGCCAGTTCTCTTTCCAGCTACAGGTTGGCTGACACTGCTGACCGTCTGTGTATGTGTGAATGACAACAAGTTGCTGTAAAAAGCACACCTGGATTGGATGTATGCATATTTATGCATACAAGGCTGCCCTCCACTATGAAAATACAAGCTCTCACGTGTATTTTCAAAGAGGATCTTATGTAATAAGTTGCTGTGTAATTTTTCTCGTGTAACTTGTTTTTTTGTTCTGTTTCCAATGTCAGAGCTTTGCAGAATGCCACCAAGGAGCGTGGGATCATTATCACCCGTTCCACATACCCCAGTAGTGGAAGATGGGCAGGACACTGGCTTGGTGATAACACTGCAGCTTGGGACCAGCTAGCTAAATCCGTTATTGGTATGTAGAAAGAAAATTATCTGTATCCAATTTACTGTGTGCAATTATTTCTTTTCCTTCATCTACATGCTTTCAGCATTCATGTGGTTTTAGCTGAAAGGAGCCCTTTAGTTCAGCAACCAGAATGCCTTTTTTACTTCTTCTTTGATTCTGCACCTGGTGCTGGGAGGTTTTTTATTCCCTTGGGACCTGCCACCTTCACACCGTGTCCTGCTCCTCATTTCTTTGTTTGCTCCTGATCAACCAGCTCCCATCTCTTTCTATAGGAGAAAAACATGACACATTAAACAAAACGTGGGGGTTGTGTTTGGTTGGGTTTTTTTCTCATTCAATGTTACATATGTATTATCTATTTAACTATTAGCATACTAAAGGAGGGGGGAAAAACCCAGCTAGTAATGTTGAATTATTCTTCCTTTCAGGTATGATGGAGTTCAGTCTCTTTGGAATATCTTATGTAAGTTAATGAGTTATTACCTTACATTTAATTAACTTGATGCTGTACAAGAATTTATAGTATTCCAATCGGATCACTTTTAAACTCTCAGACAGGAGCCGATATCTGTGGCTTCTTCAAAGACTCGGAGTATGAGCTGTGTCTTCGCTGGATGCAGCTGGGTGCATTTTACCCATATTCGAGGAATCACAATCAGAAAGGAACAAGGGTGAGTCACAATTTTTTAATGGTTGTTAACAGCCGGACCCTTGCAACACACATGTGGAGATCAGCCAGAACGTCGCACAAGCTGGCCTGGCTCAAAAAAACAGGTGCATTCCAAGAAAAACGGACAAGAAAAGAACGCGTTTGGCTCTTTATCAAATAAAAATGTCTTTATTTATATGCTAGCTCTGCTGCAAGCCTCCCCCTCGCCTGAGAGGTTTTAGAGGGGCGGCTCTGGGATTCAGACCACTTGAAGGAAGCATACTCTAAGTTTGCTTTGACTGAATCAAACTCCTACATATTTTTCCCTGTATGCCATTTTTATTTAAACGCACTACGCCAGGAAGACTAAAATAGAGCGCTTTCATGGTAAACGCACTGAAAGGAGCAAAACTGACCTGGGTGCTCTCAGCCCTAATTGTCCATAATTATACAACAAATGAGAAAATAGAGCAGTGTAATAAGATTCTGGAGTAAGGCTCAGCAATTTCTGTGCTTTGCACATTTGCCACCATCAGATATTGTATTTCTTTAAAGAGTAAAGGAAAATAATTGCTTAAATGTAGGTCTGTGCTGGCTAAGGACTATATTGTAGAAAGCTGTAAAACAAGATAACTGGAAAAGTAACAAAAAAAAAAAAGAAACAGCACTTCTGTTCCAGTTAAAGCTTCAGGTCTAGTGGAGTAGAGCTATTTATATGGCATATATCTAATGGATTAAAGTCTCCTTTTCAAAAACTGTGTGCTTTATCTTGCAGCGGCACACCTTTCCATAGGACTTTTAAAGCCTTTAAAAATGCAGATTCGGGGTTATCATGTTGCTTCCAGTCTTACCCAATTTGCCAAGGTATTGTTCAATACATTTAATAAAGATTGGAAGTGCTCCCTGACATCAGTCATTAGTGCTTCGGTCTCTTCTTGCAGGTCCCGAGCGCTGCCCTGCAGAAAAGAGGGATAATAAATTAGGTACACTGGGACGTGTCATGCCTTGGGGACACTTTGCATTAGACATTTCTCACAGTACTCTCCCCCAGGTTTTTCTCACCTTCCCTCTTTCTAGTTCCCTTCCTGGGGTGGACGATGATACTTACTGGGTTTAGTGCCACTTACTCCTTAATGGAAGAATGAATAAATGAAGGTGCTCTAGTTCGGAGGAGAAATGGCCTCATCATTGTCTTGCTGTGTGGATTTTGATGCACATTTGTTAATTACTAATACTAATAGGTTATATGAAGCCTGGAGAGAAACATAAAATGAAAGAAAAGAGATGCTAAATGCGAAGTCTCTTGTAAAGACTAGTAATTTTTTTTTACTTTTTATTTGTTTGTTTTTACTTTTTCTGAACAAAACAATCCAGCATGACTAACAATGGCCTCTTCTCTTTCAGAGGCAAGATCCTGTTTCCTGGAACTCAACATTTGAGGAGATTTCCAGGAACGTGCTGAATATAAGATACACGCTGTTGCCCTATCTCTACACATTAATGTATGATGCCCATGCCCATGGCAGCACTGTGATCCGCCCCATGCTCCATGAGTACGTGCGACTCCTTTGCTCTCCTCATCAGGAATTTCCACTAACACTTCTGTAGTTAGGATCCTCCTGACAATAAAATTTTCTCTTAGTTACAGCAATTTTTATTAAAAAAAAAAGCACGAGATTGAGAATATGAGCTTTCAATACCAAGTCTCACTTGAACAGCGCTAGTTTTCCATTTTTCACTCTACATAATTGAACATTTGCTCCTATAGGAGTAAAAGATTTAAATGTTAAAGATCACCCTTAACCTTGTCAAAAGCAAGCAACAAAAAAGCTTCATCTGATGCTGAGCATACATAGACTCAAAAAACCAAATGTTGCAAAAAGAGCTGGACAAAAACTTAAAGCAAAAAACGGGGAATTCTGCCATAAATCATGACAGTTTTGCAGGGCAAAATGGCTTTTTGTGTGTGTGTCCAAGCTGATATAGCAGATTTAAAAAAAAAAAAAGTATGTTGTTAGACACACAAGGCCTTCTTTGTTCCTGGTCAGAAGCGGCAGTACCTGCAAAAGCTTTAACTACTTCTATTAAAAGATGTGGTTTATCTACATGCATGTCTTGGCTGAGGAACACTGAGTTGTTTGCATATATTGACTTGCTTTTTGCAAAGCAACTGTCTAAGAAAAACGTGGCAAAAATTAGAAAGTGGTTCCCAGTCTGTCCACTACCTAATCTTACTATTGCTAATACCAGCCAAACACAATGGATCTTCTGAGAGTTGTAATCTAAATATACTGAAAAGCAAATGCAAAGAAATGGCAAAAAAAGAAAGCTAAGTAATAGCTTGCATTCCTCTAATGATTTTCACATTAGGATCTTTATGCATTCCTGGCAAGCATTAATTGATCTATGAATTATTAATACTAGAATAAAGAGGAGGAAATACTAGATACCAGGAATAGTAGATTCAATTACTGACAAAAATAACTTAAAGAAGGAACACTTCAGAAATGTTTGCCACCCAATGTCTAATCATAATTCTGTTAACCTGCAGGTTTGTGGAAGACAGAACAACCTGGGAAATATATGAGCAGTTCCTTTGGGGACCAGCACTGCTCATCAGCCCTGTGATGCAACAGGTATGTTTTTATGGAAAATATTTAAATCACTTTAGCTAAAATTCACTTTTTGATTTAAGGTACCTAAAACATGTATGTTTAATTCCAGAATGCTGTAACAGTGAATGCTTACTTACCCAATGCCCGCTGGTATGATTACTACACAGTAAGTAATCTTGAAAATTATATGTCTTCTTCACAGTGCTGTTCAGGCAGCAGCAGCGTGCGCTGAGAGTGGTGGTGAGGTGTGGACCCTCTGTCTCCCTTTTACAAACTTGCATTCAGTATCAGTTTTTAGCTATATAACCTCTTTGTAGCTGATAAAAAAGTCCTTGATCCCTGTATAATAACATGACCACAATTAGGGTAAATTAAAAGGTGAAATAATACCTTTAATTTGAAGTCCTTTTATTAACTTTTTTTAACCTTCAAATGATATACACAATGTCTTTGCAAGGAATGCTGGAGTGGAGAAAGAGAAGAGGTTTAGCCGCAACATCTTTCACAGAAAATAAGAAAAGCTTTGATAATAGGAAGATCAGACATCAAAAATCACTTCATTAATCACAAGTTTATATTTCATCTGACTGGCCCCTTTGGTTCAGCTACGGTCAAGCCCGATACAGAATTTCAGAGTCTCTCTTAAAAGCATTATGTAGTTACTCCTGCAGTAACAACTCCCAATTAATCTGTCTAGCAAAAAAAATAATATTTCATTCTAAAAGAAACTGTAAAGTGAGGGCAATTCAGTAGAACGCTTTATTTTTTTGTAACTAGGATGAAGATATTGGCGTTAAGGGACAATTCCAACTTCTGCAAGCTCCTCTGGACCATATCAACCTGCATATTCGAGGGGGTTACATCCTTCCTTGGCAAAGACCTGCTAATACAACTTTTTACAGGTAAGATTAACTGAAAGTTTTGTACAATTGCATAGAAATATTACCAGTCCTCAGAGAAGCTACGTGTATGATAGCACTGGAACTTCATGGCTGGTTTTTCTTTTTGGTTTCTTTTTGGTCTCCTTAAACTTTAATAGCATGGGCGTAGGAAGATGAGTACGGGAGATCAATTGAGTGGCATTCAATATTTCTTTTAAACTTCTAACATTCAATAAATATGAAATGTGATTAGCTGGGGAAATTGAGGAAACATTATTCTGTTTTCCATAGCCGAAAAAACCCGATGGGACTCACTGTTGCTTTGAGTGACACTCTGTTTGCAGAAGGACAGCTTTACTGGGATGATGGGGTTCGCATTGGTATGTATGATGCTTCTTGCCTTCATAAAATCCTTTTTTGCTGCGAGGATGGTCAAACACTGCAGCAGGTTGCCCAGAGAGGCTGTGGAACCTCCACTCTTGGAGCCCAAACAAAAACAGACAAAGCAAAACCTATAGTTATGAACTGGGGAGAGATGAAACAAATCACAGCAGTCCCTGACAACCAAATAACGCTGAGTCGCTGACTTATGAGCTTTTCTGCCTGCAGTTTTTAACAATAACACAGTTCTCAAAGTGGAAACTGAGCTGTAAGAAGTTGCATCGCTTAGCCATCGCTTTGGACAAGAAGTGCTGGTGGTTGCTTCTGCCTTAGGAGTCCTCAGGGTAGTGTGGGGTGTTCGAGGAGGAGCAATAGGAGCAGGTGGAAATGAGGGACTCTGGCCAAAGCAATCACATTTCTGGAGGACATATCTGAACATGCCTTCAGAGACAAAACTGAAATTAAACCTTCAGATTAGCATTATATTCCTGATTTAAACTGCGGTATGCCATGGTTTCTAGAATTAATATGTTGTACAAATGAAATTGTGCCCTGGACCTACGGCAACTCAGATAACAAAGATTTATTCTCAAACCATAAGCATGGATTATGTGGGAAGTTTTAACTAATTTCCTCAACATTACTAAATTTAAATCCCCTTCAGATAAGAGATACTTAAGTCATTCATCCTTTTCATCCAGAGTGTATTAGCCTTGTAATAACAATAAGCTATCACCTGAGATTACTGCAAGTAATGCAGAAAGTGGTGTTATTTTGCATAATGATGTGTAGGGAAGTTTGCAGAATGGTGTTAGTGCATTTTGAGGTGCTTCACATACAACGCTGCCTCTTAGCACTGGAATTCAGGAATTTCAGGCTACGTTTATGGAAGCTTGATGAGAGGTGAAATCAGCATAGACTACAAGGTGCACCTCAGCAGGATGCCTCTGATCTCTTTTCGGTAGTGCAGAAAGGCAAGAACCTACAATACTCATGATTACCAGCACTACTTTGAGTGCATTTAGTGCTGAATAATAGGACTGATAAAATATACAACACTGATTTCAAAGAAGCATCAATGTCTATCATAGAATCCTAGAATGGTTTGGGTTGGAAGGGACCTTAAAGATCACCCAGTTCCCACCCCCACTAGACCTCCCACACCCCCACTAGACCTCCCACACTTCCCTCTAGACCACGTTGCTCAAAGGCTGGTCCAGCCTGGCCTTGAACACCTCCAGGGATGTAGACTTCATGGTCATATGTAATTGGACAGTGAACAGTGGTGGATGTGGGAAATGAGTCCCATGCCACCTCCAGTGAGAAACATGTTTCTCTTGCTGGTCTTAACGCCCTTGCTCTTCCTAATGCTGTTTGTTTGCCTTCTTTTGTATCATACCTCTAAAATGTTCTTATTTTGGCCTCATTTAAAATGCATGCAGTCCTATTTTATGGCTAAAAGCATATGTCTTCTGGAAATAGAGAACTTTATTTGTGTATACATAGATATGCTATGTATTTGTGCATAGTATATAGACACAACTCTTCAACTGAAATTTTGATAAATGTGTTAACTAAGGTGAATAGCCAATGTATTTTATTTTATTGTTTTTTTTAATAGACGCATATGAAGATGATGTCTATCTGCTAACATCATTTACTGCTAATCAGGTATGTAATAGTATCTCACAGTTTCCGAATAATAACTTCATGTGATTATTACTATATTTTTAACTATAGGTATTTTAATTTGGGACTTCCTAATGTCTAGATATCCTACCCTAACATTAATTTGTGCTCACGGTCAAAAAGATTCCAAGTAATATGATTAAACTATGTTAAGAACAAACTTAAGAATGATCCTGAATATAAAAAAATGCAGTGTATTGTTAAATAGGGTGTATGCTTATGACATTGTAATTTCTGACATAATTCCGAAAGTACAAGTTTATTTCATAAATTCTATAAAGCCGAAGCACATATCAATGCAGAACATCTGGAACACTTAAATGTGTCAGAACTGCTGTGCCAGGAAAACCAGCCCTTGCTGGTGGGAAGGATGCTGGAGGTTGCAGACAGGGGGCTTTAAGGACAAAAGGCTTTGACCCTGGCTTACAGCTACAGATAAATACCTCTGCCCAGCAAAGAATTTGGGTTTCTTCTCAAGAATGGGAACCTAAAATTGTTCCAAATCCATTTTGCAAGTTCAGGGTCCTCCTTGCTGTTCTCTGCCTTTTTGCTCAAGGTATGGCATTGACTCAAAAAGAAAAGTTCACAGGGTCAGAAGGAGGGCATTTCTGCTAGTAGTGTGTTTGCCCATATTTAACATAGAACGTATTTATTGTGTGTAATCTTAGTTCTGGGAGGAAGTAGTGGAATACACAGTCATTGGCAATCACAGAAGAAATCACTCTCTGAAACAGCAAAGAGGTGGGAACAGGACCTGTCCCATTCATGTGTCCTATTCATGCCCTCCTGTCAATGACAAACCAGAGGTGTGCCTGTGGTTATGAGTCATAAACTTGAGTCCCAGTCCCAGACGTGGGCATTGACCCCCATCAACATGTTCTATAGAAACATCTCAGCATCCTGTAGGAGCTGGTGGGTTTTGCTGCCGTGGCCATGCCCGCGAGGGGCAGCCTGATGGGAGGGCAGAGAAAGCGGCTTAGTCCCACCCAGAGCTTTGCACAGCGGCTGGTGTGGAGTCACCGCCTCAGTTCAGGATTGCTTTTTCTCTTTATTCTTCAACACGGAAAATCTGGCATGCATTCCCGGGTAACGAAGTCAAAGAACACGAGTGTTTATTTTAAGTACTGGCATTTCTAGGATGTCAGGTTTCAATTCTTATCATAAGCAGTTGAGTATCTGGAATTAAATTAGACTGTAATTATATGGACTTTCATTTTAAAAGAAATGCCTTTTCTATTGTAATAGAAAATACACTTCATTATTTCATTAGTTTTCCAAGGTACCAGAATATTTTCTAATTTTATCCACACTATTCTTTCCTCTCATTTAATTCTGTCTTTGTCAAATAATTGAATTTTAATTGCTGAGGAAGAGAGTTTGTTTTGCTAATATTCAGTATTTGCAGTTGCCAGGAGATTATAAAATAAATGCACCTTTTCCTGTTCTTACAGAAAGTTCATACGGGAAAGTGTAATTAAAAAGGTCTTGGATCAACCAACAGTGAAAAATACACTAAAAGTAATACCCTCTAAGCACTAAATACGCAGAATTATACCATAGCACAATTGCATGGGATCACTCTTGGGCTGTGAACCAGTAGGCACCATCTCTGGGCTGCTTAACATGGCATTGGCTCTCTGCAGACGTGCTGGACCTGGTACACCCTAGAGAAACCCTGTGCCATTAATCTACTTAGTATCACAGCAGCTGGAAATGAGAGCGGACCTGTGAGCACTGAGGGAGATGATGGGGGTTGGAGGAGCTGTTCAGGGAGAGCGGAGCCTGGATCGGGGCTGATAGAAGCCAGGAGACGAGGCTGTGACAGTGACGGAGGGGTTTGTCCACGCAGCACTTGCTGCCCATGGCAGGGGTTAAGAGCTTCTCCTTGCTTTGCTCCTCATGTCCATCAGCTGAGTGGCAATTAAAGACCCAGCAGAGCCCAGGATCTAGCCAGATTAACAATGTGAAGAAAACTGAAGCCTTCAACATTTGGAAAATAAGTAACAACCTGCAAATATTTAAAAAAAAAAAATAAAAAAAAAAAAGGGAAGAGAGGAAAGCAAATGAAAAACTCAAGTGGACTCGTACCAGTCTAATGACAATCTCTGATTATTTTTTTTTATTTTCCTTTCAGACTGTTTTAGATATCAAGGTTTTGCATAACGGTTACACTGATCCAAGCAAATTAATGTTTACTGAAATTAAAGTCCTGGGGGTGCCCACCAGTGTTAAGGAGGTGACCGTATCGCAGAACGGCGGGACAATCGCATCGCCTCACACCGTGAACTACAATGGCACCAAGAAGGTGAGATGACATTTGCAGGGTAATGCCATCTTCACAATGGCATATGTGCTCTCAAACCCTTGGAGACCAAGCTCTCAGCTGTAATACCGTTATTTAAAATATATTTCAGCAAGATACATAAGCTACCATCTGGCAATGATCACATAATACACTGTTTAATATGTGGTAAATAGTGTGCAGTAAGTGCAGTAGAGCTTTTAAGCATAGAAATTACTGTCGAGGAACCCAAACCGCTTCTGACAGTGGTGGATTTTGGTTTGTATTTTGTTTCCACTCTTCCTGATAGCTGACTTGCAACTTGTGAGACTTGGAGGAAGGAAAAGCAACTACAAGCATTTTCATAGTCTTTACACATGACGCCATTGTTGTCAGTCCTGTATGACGTCATTTTCATTTCCCAGCCCTGTTTGCCCACCACCATTTCTTATTCTGTCATGTCACATTTTGGCTGGAGGCGTTACAGCACAGGGCTCCTACATGTACAAGTCAAATCCCACTTCTTCTAAACTTATCAACATACCTTCCACCAACTTCGGAGCACCAGGGTTTCCATCTGCATGGGTCGTGCCTGTCCAGGGCCTCTCTCGCCTGCCTGGGCAATCAAGTCAAGCACTCCTAAAGACAGCTGCAATAAATGTATATAATTGGATTGCCGTTCAAGGCAGCACTCCTGTGGAGCATCTTTCAAACCTGCACAGAACTGCCGAGGTGTTCAGTCTTGCCACCTTTCTGGTAGAGGGAGACTGCCTGACACCTTCTCTTGCTGGGATCTTACTACCCTTCCTTTGAAATTCCGTATTCTGCTAAGTCTTAGTTCTTCCTCTCTTTGAGTAGAAAGCCAGAACTATATAAGTTTTGTACATAGCCAAAAAATATGAGTTAAAAATGTAAAAGGGAATGGAAGCATTTCATTCTGCTGTTGACTTTTGGATGGAAAAAAAAAAGGGAATTCATATGCACCATTGAATTGCAGTATGTTCCAAATTTTGCTGCTTTTTAAAAATTCCTTTCTTTTTTAAAATAAAAGGAATTTCATTTCTAAAAGGGCCTCTGAATGAAGGGAAAGGATCAGAGCCTCATCACCAGCCATCCCAAACCTATGCTGGTTAAACTATGTAGTGACAGGAACACAAAAGCAAAGGAAGAGGAATAAATTCTTGTAATCTGAAATGAGAAGCTACTACCTCTATTGAAGACAGAAAAAACAGTGGATCTTCAGGGCAGAGTTACTAATTGTTCATTTTGTTCGTTTGTTTCACAGCTCCTGACAATCACCAAACTTCAACTGGAATTAGGCAAAGAGTACACTGTGCAATGGAGCTAAAATGCCCACACAACAGCATTGGCCATTCCGCCGAATTTTCTCATTGTTTTAAAACTATCTTTCAACTTTCATACTGCCTCTTTGGCACCCTAACTTACTTTTAACTATAAAAACATCTGAGTACAGTCAGTTCATATTAAGGCATTATGTGTATAAAGCAGTCACGTCTCAGTATTGTTGAAGGCGAACTATGGGGTCTCTGTGTGATGCAAAATCTGTATTTTAAACAGTATGGCAGGTCAGTATAACTTTGTCTTTCAAAACTGAGAAATTAATGTAAAACTTTGTGTTTTCTCAGAGTAGAATTTCTGGCTGACTTCATGCATGACAAAAAAGATACGGTTGGTGTTACCTGCATGGATTGTGGGCCATAAATCTGCCTATATTTAACTTTCATCTTAAATTTAATTATGCCTAAGAAAGCCGCTACTATGAAGAAGTATTTAAGGCCAGACAAAGTAAAAGTAAATGTTTTCAGATTACCAATTTAACATGAAACGATGTTTCGTGTTGTTGATTTATAAAATACTAAGGTACTTGGAAAAGTAATTTTAAGGGCTTTTTTGCATGACTTTAGCCAGGCATTTGTGTTCCCCGGTGTTTTGATCTAAAGTTGTAACATTAAACCTGAAGTTTCAAAGTTAACTAATGAATGTTGGTTTCTGAGTGCTTATTTCACTGAAGGAAATGTTGTGGTACGTTTACTATAATAGTAATTCATGTTAAAGACTTTGTATCCCACAAGTGCAGCATATGATCTAAACAGATTGGTAAAGCATGTTTACAGTTAAATTTGATGGGATAAACTGCTGTCAGAGGTAGTAGTAATCTCTAGTGACTGTGCTTAAGATTCATTTAAAGGATCCCTCTCTGCTTTAAAATTTTGTCATAAAATAGCTAAGTAGCCAACATCTCATAGGCAGATCAGTGTAATTATAGGGCTGAATTTAATGAAACTTCCCCATAAAGTAATAATGAAATTGGCAATCCAGAGAAGACGGTCATTTAGGACTAGAGCTACCACTCTGAGAAATATTTTTGCCTGAATGAACTACACTGTTTCTCCAGAGCTAGCGATGCAAGGACATGTCCCATCGCTGCGGAGAGGGGCGGTGCGGGTTACCAAGCCTTCCACCCATTCCATCTCACATTATGTCCTACCACTTTGCACCCACCTGACTGACATGTGAAGCAGTAGGTACAGCCAAAGGCTTCCAAGAGCTTCCAAGTCATTTTTCTTATTATTAGTTTTATTTGGGGAACCTCACTGTTCTGTTTCCTTGGCTTTGAGAGGCTCAGCGTGTCAGCTGAACTACCCGCCTTTCAGCCACAGGGGAAGGCTTTATCTGAGTCCCCAAGATAATGAAGAACTCGTACAGCCTGAGAAAACGCAGCTTCAAACACGTCGGCCACCTTAGGGAGGTGTTCCCTTCTGTGTCCCTTCCAAAGGGCACGGGAAATGAGCGTCGCCTCCTGCAGCTTGTCCAAGCACCTGCAGCCCATGGCTGAGCCCGGCCCACAGCTCACTTCTGAAGGATCTGTGCAGCATCACAGTCCTTGGCTGGGGATCAAAGAAGGTGTACGCTGAAGCGGGTGGCATTTTTTTTCAGGTCCATAGTAGCTCTTCGTGCCATGCTTCTCTTTGGGTCAGATCTGTACACGTGTTGTGAAACATCTCCCGCTGCAGGAGGTCCCATTAAAGTCCATGAGTGGTGCTGAGGAGTGGGGTGGTTTTCAACAGAATTGGGTAAGCAGCAACAAACACAGTACTTGTGTTGAGGACAGGGTTTTTTGACTATTGCTCTCTGAGTAGTTTGACTTTCTAGCACTTAAAAAAATTAGCATAACAACATCCAGAGGTTTGACACAACCCTGCTGCCCTTCGCACCAGAAATTTCTCCCTGAAGGCACAATACCTTCCCTGAAAGCCATAAAGTTCTGCTTTCAGTATCTTTTTGCTGAACTTTATTGGCTGCTGTCCTGGGCATTCTTAAAAAATAAATCTAAAGAAAACAAGTACTTGTGAAAAGTCATAAATCTGTGTGGTATATTAACATTTTCAACTACCTTTTTCTTAGTATTGAAATACCAGAGTTACAGTACGTTGTGGGTTAGCCCTGGCAGGCAGCTAAGTAGTGTCAAAGACCCAACCGGCTGCTGGGAACGATGCGGGTGCTTTCGAAACACCGCCCCGCATGCGTCCCGGTCTGCCGCCGGTGCTGAGCACGGCCAGAGGCAGGGTACGGCCTGAGGACGGTCCTTGTGCTGAGTCCATTTTGCACCTGCATCATCGCACGGATGGATGAAGAAAAGGGAAGTGCACTTCTTAATGAGACGCCGTGCATTTTTAATGCCTTAACAAACTGGAAGCTTAACACCCACCTTTTTCAGTACGGTTCTTCGTGGCATACGTACGGCTGAAATCTGCCTTTGAGAGAGAGGGAGAGAGAGTGCGTGTGTATTTATACATAAGTATGTATATATATGAGCATTCTATATACACATATACACAAATCACTATATATATGCGTACACACATATGTATACAGAAATATGTACATACACATCTATTTATGCATGATATATACATACATAAACATAATATATGCATATATACATATATACACACAAATATATATGTGCATATATATATACATATGTAAAACTATGTGGTTTATTTCATCATTACTAAGGGGGGTTCCTCTGAAACTTATTGAAGATTTTAATAATGTTCATGTTTCAGGGGAACTGCACCGGAGAACAGCCAGATGCCAGCAGGACCTGATAAATGTACATTTTTCTTGAAAAAAAGCGTTTAAGTTTTAAGTAGCTCACCCCAGAGTCGATCCAAACCTCATGGAAACGGATGACTTTCTCTCCGTGGGCTTTGGATTGACTCCTGAAAGATTAGGTCTGTTTTTTTCACAGCTGTGTCTCCTGCTCCTGGTGTGGGTCCCAGCACAGGTCCAGATTCATTTACTAGAGCAAAAACAGCCTTTGAATCCATTCCTGCAGACCAAGGCCACGGCTTAGAGATTAAATCAAGGTCAAGTAATGGGTTAATGAACTTTATGAAACTGTCTCTCCTAGCTGTGCAATTAGGAGCTGTAATCAACCAGACTTTGGCATTACAGTTGCTCTAACCTCGGCCTGCAAAGGACTTGAGAAACTGAGCAACGTACAGCAACCACACTCAAAGGCTAACGGTGGCTCTGCAGATCCCACCAGCTTCGGCTGCCCGATGAACAAATGCGGAACCACCGCAAGAGTGCAGTGGGTACAGAGAAAATGCCCAACAAACCCCCTCCAGATGACAGCTTTTCCAGTATGAGCAGATAATCCTCATACTTTTATAGAAAATCAAATATTCCTTTATCCCCACAATGAATGGTTAATGGTGCGGTTATTTATTGCTGCACAGTGAAGGTGCCGCGCAAGCCCGAGCTGTGCCCCACCTCCCCAAACCAGCCTGAGCACGAGGCCACCGGCCAGCCAGCGAGGGGACTGCTGGAGGCCAGGTCCATAACGCCACCACAAATCGAAGGAAATTGCATTTCCAATGAAAGGCAGCACAACCTTCAATACCTCCCAGTACAGAATTATTATTAATTCATCAGCCGGCCAAGCAACCACTGCCTTTGCTCTTCTGCCGTGAGCCCACGCAGCCCACCTTAAGGAGAACGTGCTCCGACGAAACGTGGCACGTTGGCGTGTTTGGGTTTTAAGGCCAAGGTGGGGCTTTTTGGTGAAGTCCCACCTGGCTTCTGTGTCCCCTGCTAAGAAAGCTCTGCTTTTGGACTCAAAGAGAGAGAAAGCAAAGTGCAAAACTGGGGTTTCATTTCACTCCTTCTTCTTCCTACTTCTTGAATAGCAAGAACTTGAACTTGAGGCTGGAACTCGATGATCTTCAAGGTCCCTTCCAACCTAAACCATTCTGTGATTCTAATATCAGACATCTCTGCAGTCTTCTCCACGACCAGTAGTTTATCTTTGCATTTTAAATACGGTGACGTGGCTGTAGCAGTATGTGTAGCATTCAGATCGAGTTACCTCCCTTGTGCTTGGAAATTGGAAGGATCCGAGAATCCTTCAATAACCCAACACATGAAGCACACGCCTGGAAATAGCTGGGAGCTTTCTTTCTAGCAATCGTAATGTGATGAGCACCATCGAGGTGACAGCTCTGTAAATTACATCCCTGCCAGATGAGCAGCTGGAGGACGTTTTCAGAGGGGTGCCCTGCAATAACCAGAGGGTGACTTACCTTAAACAGATTCTGACTCAAAAACCTATGGAAACGATAATGAAATACTGGATGTTCCCAGGATGCTTTTGGGTCAGAACCCAGGTCTCCGGGCTGCAGGGTTAATTCCTGCAGCATCATACTTGATGTAACTGCTACCTGGGAAGATGACAGAAGCTACAGGTTTCAGCAATAGCTTTGTTATAGCGTACGCTACATACGTACTGGATTTTACAAATATTTCTGGTTCTCATGGAATAAAATGTAGTCAGGACACTCGCAATTTTTGCCTTTTGGAAGATGCTGCAGTGTGATGGTCCTTCCTCGTGTCTTGTGTTGTGGCTGAAGGATATTAGCAGGGAGCTGTTTGGTACAGGATCTTCCCCCCCTCAGCTTAGATCTTCCTCCATGAAACCACTGCATTTTGAAAGCAGCTCTCTCACTGCTAAAAAGAAGTTCCCCCACTTACGCCAAATTACAGGAAAACCACCACTGATCGTGAAGGAAAATTGGTGGGAAGGAATGTGGGAAGGAAATTATAACGAATCAGCTCACATTTGCCTTCGGTGTGATGCCAAGGGGTTTCCTAAGGATGCACTTGCTTGCTCTGAAGGACTTCTCTCGGGTACAACACATAGGAATGAGTGGATGGAGGTGGGATATCTCTGCTGAACAGGAGCAGATATCGTGGTGCTAAAGAGACATTGATGGCCCTGAAATTACGATTCCGCGAATGTAAAAGACAAAACCGTGTCACACTTGGCTGGGCTTGTTCTAATGAAGCTGCCACGCACACACAGTTAATTGGATTTTTTCCTTGGAGCCTGGGAGTAACAGCTGGATGGCAACATCTGGCAACGTGGTGGGAGCGTGGTCTGGTTTATAAAAAGTGATGGTAATTCACCATTCAGGATAGCACAGGGGTGGGGGAAGTTTTCAAATGTCTTCACTGCTCTGGCACAAGGAACTCACCCCACCTCCCCGTCGGGACGAGGAGTTCTTCCTTCCTTACATTTTGTGGTGAGCAAACGAGCACAGCCATACATTTTAAAGCCTCTCCCAACTCCTTTGATAGGCACAAAATGAAACATTTCTGTTCAGCTGATGAGCTTTTGGGGTTTTCTTGAGCTAAACCAGAAAATTTTGGTAAGGAGCCACATCAGTGATGAAAAGTTTGTACGTTCCTCTTTACATCAGCTGAAAATACTAATCTCATTGCTCTGAGCATTAAGTCAAGCTTGATGGTGTTTACACTGCTGTTAGTAATACCGATATAATGCAATATGAATTGCTATGAATTTTTGAATAATGACAAATTGAATTGAAACTTTAAAAATTAATCCAATGGGATGTAACACTTCAAATTATCCTATGGGGAAAGGTTAAGTGCCCATGGCAGGAGGATTGGAAATAGATGACCCCTTCCAACCTAACCCATTCTATGATTCTATGATTCCATGAAGTGTTTAAATACACATTTGGTATATGCTACAACATATATAGATAATAAGTGCATGTCTAAGTGTATACACTTACACACATATACTATAGATATTCTTTAAATTATTAATATTTTAAATTCTATTATGTAAAATAAGTTTTTTTAATGTATTATATGGTTATTCTCAAATTCAGAGTCATTTAAGTAGAATTTTTAATGCATATGAGGCATTATGCGCATTATAACAATTATGTAATAAGCAATTTAGGAATGCTCTCTGACCAGTGGTTCCTTTTTAATAATCTCACGAGACCTTTCAGGCGGATATAGCGCACCATTTACTCCCACTGATATAAACCCTACAGTCAGGGTCAGGCCGTAAAGCAGCTGATACCGAGATATTCCAGCTATTTTTAAAAACTGAAGCAATTTGCATTGAGCACTCGGTGCAGGAAAGGCAAATAAAAGTGACATTCATCCGGGACGGCCAAAAAGTATTTGTTAAAAATGATATTTGCCATAAATTGCCTCTTTAAAATACCATGGGGATGGAGGAGAGCAGTGAGTCTGGTGCAGATGAGTCCCTCCATGTCCGTGCCTTTCTTTGCTGGCATGGGAAGAGCCGAGCTGGAGGATCAGCTGTGTAACAGGGAAAACATTCAGTGTAGATCTGACTACCCAACTCAAGGGCTCGTCAAGACACAGCCAGGAGCTGGAATTAAATCAGATGTGTACAGGGCGTTGAGACAACAACGATTCCCTGTATCTGGGGACTGCTCCCGTGCAAGGTGACACGAGGACAGTTCAATTCACATTGAAACAGACTGTTAAAAAAAAAACAACAAACCAAGAACTCCTATCTGGTTTTGATATCTGGATAAAAGTCTAAGGCTGAGGAGTACAATGTGATGTTTTGAATCCAGAACAGCTGCTGCCTAAAAATTCCAGAACTTTGATGGTGTGTGTTAATTTCTCATGAATATGAACGTAACGGAGAGTAACACACTGTCACTTGCGATTGTGCCGTTTGACATGAAGCCAGCAAACGGAAACCTGAGAGAGCTGCGCTCTTCCTCAAGCCCCATCATTCTGCTTGGTTCATTTTGTTATTGCTTTCTCTAATATGTTTAATTCTATTGGCTGTTATTATTTTTAACAGATTAATGTGAAAATAAATAACGTTTCTTAACACTACACTGTCAGATATACATTGAATAAATGTTATCTGTAATGACACTTTCTGCCTCCTTGGAAAAGACCGCACAACTCAGTACATTCATGTAAAATAACAGCTGCGACACCTCTTCCCTCCTCTCCGCTGTCTCCTATTTGATCTACACAATTCCTGGCGACACCCCGACACCTGTATCCTACCATTTGTGCTGGGATGTCTGGATCAGGACAGACAGAAAAAACAGCTCTGGGAGGATCCGTCCCGTTAGGAAACAGCCGGCTTTGCTGTTTGATCGTGAGACCGTCACCCACCGTGGGGGGATTAATGCGCTCCACCCTCTCCCCGCTGCGCCCAGCAGTGCCGAAGAGGGACCTGGGCAGCACGAGCTGACCCAGACACTGCCGAAGGGTTCAGCTAATCACAGCCAGGTAAAGGAAAGGTTTTCATCCTATATTGACACCACTAAATAATCTCTCCTCAGGTAATAACATTATAATGATGTTTGCAAATCCTAGGAGAAACGGTAACCCTCATTAAAGTGATTCTCTAGTAACCTGCAGTGAGTTCAGAAACTGCTTTGGATCCGCCCATTTTTCAGCCATTTCTTGTGCACATCTGCGTGTGCCGTGGTTTGGGCCGGACTGGCCAATGCAAACGAACGACAGATGCTCTCCCCACCACTCTCTCCAAGGAGAGGAGCGAGAGAGAGAAAGAGGCTTATGAGGGTAGAAAAAAGCTAAACTACTTTAATGAAAATATTAATAAAATAATAAAAAAAGAAAATAGCGAAATATATACAACACATACAAAACCAGTATGGAGCTCCCAGGATGACAATCACGACACCGGCTGGCACTGGGGCAGTCCCAGGCTGGACTCAGTGATGGACGGGAACTGGATTCCGGATCTGCATTCAGGATCGGGACCAAAGGCAGACGATTGAAGTGAAGAAAGAGAGAGCGAGAGAGGGAAAAAAAGAGATGAAAAAAAGAGAGCTGACCCTTTGATCCCTCAGCTTTTATGCTGAGCATGATGCAGATGGGATGGAACACGCTGTTGGTCAGTTTTGGGTCACCTGTCCTGTCCGCTCCTCCCCGCAGGTGGGACCCCTCTGTGCTTTTCTTCTTCCAACCCTCCAACGGGGCAAATAACAAAGTTGGTTGGCCTTGGGGGTTACAGCAATAAGTATAAGCAAGAGCCTCTCCGCATCCCATGCCCGGGCATCAGCCATAAACATCGGTCTGGTCACTCTGAGAGCGAACAGTGTCTGCACAATATGCTGTTCATTTCAGAAAGTTCAGTCAGTCAGAAGAGGCTTAGCTGCAGAGTAAAGTGGTAGAGCATAAAATGGGTCCGGTTTTACCTCAAACCAGGACACTGTGGTACAGGAAAGGGTGCACACCTGCGGCGCTCTGATTTTTTCCCCTGCCTCTTGGCTTAAGACAGTTTCTGGTTGTTGGCTTCAGACGGTGGCAGACTCTGAACTTATAAATCCTTAAAGGGAGGGTGCCAGGGGGATGGGAACAGTCTTTTTTCAGTGGTGCCCAGTGACAGGACAAGAGGGAACAGGCACAAAGTTGAACAGAGGAAGTTCCATCTAAACACGAGGAGGGACTTTGCTGTGAAGGTGGCAGAGCACTGGCAGAGGCTGCCCAGAGAGGTGGGGGAGTCTCCCCCTCCGGAGCCATTCCAAACCCGCCTGGACGCCGTCCTGTGCCACTGCTGGAGGTGCCCCTGCTCTGGCAGGGGGTGGCACTGGGGGAGCTCCAGAGGGCCCTCCCAACCCTGACCACTCTGTGATTCTGTGTGAATCTGTGAATTCCTCAAAGCCACAACTTGGAGCTGCACAGTTGGGTACTTTTCTGTTGCCTACTGATGAGTCATTCTTTTAAAAAAGGAACGCAATCCGTGGGCCACTCTAACCGGAGACCCTTCACTGGGTCTCCCCTCTCCTCCTGTGCCGTCTCACCCCTGCTAACTCTTCTTCCCAGCTCCCCGGGCTCCCCAGCCCTCGCCCCCGGGGCTGCCTCACCCCCGGCTCCGCAGCGACCGAGCGCGCGGAACACGGGCTCGGCAGATGCCGCGTGTTTGGCTGCAGCGGGCAGCCCCATCCCGGGGACGGCAGGAGCCCCGACAGCCAAAGGCTGCACCGCAGCCAAACGCTTTCTTACGGCGAGGGGTCAGCTGAAGGTTTTTCTGATGTTTCAAAATTATACATTTCCCTCGTATTAAGTAATGAATGAAAAGAAAATAGAACTTCCTGCACTGCGTATACAAGCTCTCAGATTAATCTGTTGCTCTCCGATATTCTCCGATTCCTTCTGCGTTGCGGCAGGCGGTGACGCTCAGGAAGCATGTTTTGTTATTTTTCATACCAGGCAGCTCTTGCTTCCTCTACGAGTTTCCATCTGATTCCTTTAATGAAATACCTCTCACAATTGAGCTAATCTCTCCTGCAGCTCCTCCTTTTCTCATTTTCACTGCCAGCCTTCGCCTTCTGTTCAGCACTCTGTGCTGCTATCAGGCTTGAGAAAACGCTTTTACGGGTTCTACCTACTCCATCTCTAACTTCAGAAAACGAAATATTTTCACGCCACCTCTACACACTGCAATTTTAAATGGATCTAATCGGTTCTGCCCTCTACCTTTTATAACTAGAAACATTTTCAAATGAAAATTGAGATATCCCATCCTTCAGTGATAGTCTAATCTCTCACTCTTTGCCCATATAATGTTTCAGGCAATAAAAAAAAAAAAAAAGTTTGCCTGACTTTGAGAACTTACCCACAGCACAAAAGCCTTTTCCAAGAGTTTTAATTGAAGCTAAACATCTATTTGGGTTACGATGTTCTACCTTGAACTTGAATAGAGTAATTCCCTTTCTTGTATTTAACCTTTGATCAGCTGCGTACCTTTGAACTCTTGGATAACTCCCCCCTTCGTCTTATCCTTGTCCCACTTCTCCTGTAACTCTTGTGTAACTGCACCCTATAAATCAAAACAGATTTTTTTTATTATTAGGTGAAATAACTTTTCTTTTTTTTTTTTTCTCTTTCCATGGGGATGGTCTCGGTCACTTCGTTTGTCCTTTTGTTTTTGAATATAACCACTATAGAGATCTGGGATATAACACTGCAGGACATTTGTACCGTTTTAAATTAAAGTCAGTATTGTGGAAAAAATAAAAATATAAACCCTGAATCCAGTACTGATATACCAGATTATGCCTGAAAACTTGTCTGTGATGGACTTTGCCCAGACTACTCCATGGTCACTTACAGAATCAACCTCTCTCCTCATTTCCCCCCACCGCCCTCGGAGTCGGACCCCGCAGGACCGTGCAGCCCCCGGGGGAGCGTGCAGCCCCCGGGGCGGGAGCGGGGCAGGGGGGACCGCCCGCTCTTGGGAGAGCGGAGGGACTGCGTGTCCCACCGCGGCTGCGCTGGGGGGTTACTCCCTCCAGGTGACAGACGCCTTTGAGGATGCTCCCCTTCCCTGCTAGGATTCAGAAACCTCCAGATAAAATAAATCAACAATAACAACTAAAAACAAAACCATGACGTACTGTGTAATCGGGTTGGCACTTTTTCCAGCATTACCCCGGCTGACATCGCTGTTTCCCGCCTCCCTCTGATCACGCAAACGATCCCCGGCGATGCAGGAGGGGAACAAGGGACGAGCGGGTCATTTTGGGTTTCAGCAGCCTTTCTTGTCCAAAGGCGAAGCAAGCTTCTCCTGCACACGGGACTGGAGTGCTGCTGCTGCAGAGGGGGGGGGGAACAGCTCTTAAACTGCTCAAACAGAACCGCTGGAGTAAGGCAAGAGGCGGCTCGCTTTGGCACTCCGTCACCTGGCTTTCCGCGGCGGCACCGACCCTGAACTACTCCTGCCGAGCACCTGCAGAGAGCTGCTGCCAACGAATTTTGACTATTCCGTTTCAGAACATATATACTTGCAAACGCATCCTCCCATGTTAACAGCATCGCTCAAAACTGTGGTTACACAAATAATAGTATTTTTTTTTTAAATTAACAGAAATCAAAAATTAACATGCTAAAAATTGTGGCATGATCTGGATTTTTTTGATATCAGCATACATGTTCTAAACTATTAATTACCTTGTTTTAAGTGCTGCACTAAATGATTTCTTGCTTCAGGACAGACGCAGGTGACAATCTTCCTTATTAATACATGTCTCCAAATGAATTCAGAACAGAGAATTAACTGAATTTTGGTGTTGATCACGCATGGACTAGTAAACAGTTATCAATCCCCTTTTTCCCACATAGTTTCAAACTATACCGATCTAGGCGATTTATAATTCACATGGCACTTGCAGACTTAGCGCACGTACGAAGGTGGTTTTTTGTCTTTTTCGTGTGGAATATCTTTTTCCATCACACATCCCACCCCACTTCTTTCGCTGTCACACCCCAAATGAAGGGTAAATATTTTCTTACCTAGAGTGCATATAGAAATAAATAAAAAGCTGATTATAAAATTACTCATGAACCCTTCCACATTGAAGTGGCGTCAGAAAATCAGAGTCGCACATAAGGGCAAGATCCCGGGAAGGGTGAAATGACGCGGACGAAACTACTGACCAGCGTCCTGCTTCACTATTTTGGCACCGAGTTTATTACAGGCAAGGCTACAAATTTCATTTTAAAAGGTACACCGAATATAGCCGGAGATACCACCGCTCCCTCTGTACGCATCTTCCTTCTCCCCCAGTGCCGTGAATGCGCATCAGCCTCTGAAACGCTCCCGAGGACGATTTATTCCCTGCGCATTTCTTCGCGAACGCAGCAGTAACAGAGACTCACGTCAAAGTTTCCAGACTCGGAAACAGCAACACGGAGAAAAAGTTCTACCACTGCAATAACCCAACATTTTGCTTCATTTTGAAACTATTTCTCCACAAATTAACTTAATTTTCCCTCTACTGAGTGGCAAGTCCACAAGGAAACCGTAACATTAATGAACGACGGTGACAGAGGCGGCATTAGGGTGAGGTTAGTTGCCACCAAGGAAAGCTGTGCTGGTTCCTCACCCTCAGGGCTCCTGAAGATGCTCAGCTTCTCGCAGGCTCTTTTCAACTCAGCACGTTCTGCATGGCAGCAGCGAGCAAATAAAGCAAAAAGGAATGGTTTTAATAAAATAATCTGAAATGAAATTATTTCTGGAACCGAAGGACATTAGCAAGATGATCACAAAGAAGGACCACCTCATCGAAACTAAAAATGCATGATAAATAACACGGCTGAGAGGGGAAGTGAGGTGAGACTTGGGAAAGTCTGGGACTGCAAATTTCAATTATATCCTTTTTTCGAGCATCTTCACGTTGGTTCTATTGCGCATGAAAACCTCAAGAGAGTGCCAGTTCACGTGCCTTATTTCACATCTCTGTGCTCAGGTAATATTTTATAGTGTGCTTTAAATATGACTCAAGTATACCAACGTTACTCGGGTACGGTAGTGCTGGGTGACATTCCAGTCAGAAAAAATCTGCCTGTACAACTGAAGGCTGTAAAAAGTGCCTGAGAGTGTGAGGAATGTTGATTTGCAGTTATAAAAATACCCATAGTTAAAACATTTCACATGACCCAGTGATTTTTACACCTGCAGATACGCTTGTAAACATGATTTAGCCAGGCTCATTTTAAACAAAAGTTATGTGCTACGGTGAACCAGGCTGTCAGCCCCTCTATATTGTTTTATAACGGGGAGCTTGAAGGATCGCTCAGATTTTTTTTTTCTTTATTCGGAAAGACAAAAAATAGATAAATGATAGGCTATTTAATGCTTTTTCTCCCAACTGTGCGAAGCCCCAGGAACGGGACGGGACGAGAACGTTGATGAGGGGGATCTCCTATATCTTTACATCGCAACCATGTGCCGGCAGGACTGCGGGCTGGCACCGACCGCCCCGCTGGTCCGTGCAGGGCGAAGGCCCCATCCACGCGGTGGGTCACCTACTGCAGATGCATGTGGCAGGTGTCCCCAGGAGCTGGAGGTTACCAGCGTGTGCCCTTGCCACAGAGCATCACATACGGCTCCTCCTGGCATCAGGCAGCCAAACCAGTAAAGATGTAGATGATTCTGGTGCGGATCCGCTGACCACGGATAACGAACTAACCCCAAAATAAACTCCAGCGCAGGGAGACTCAACGTACTAGAATAGTTTCTAGCACTAGATATTATGTCCATGAGAGAAAACAAACATTTGGATAGTTCAAACTAATGAGACAATCTAAGTCTCAGTGCGTATTATTTTGCTTTGATGGTTCCATTAAAAAACTAATTTGCAAATAATTTAAAACTATAATGCATACACACACACACACACACCCAACACTGATACACAAATATGTCAGTATCATTACTCCACACAAGTATTACACAGCTTCGCTGACAGGACATAGAATCATAGAATTGTCTGGGTTGGAAGGGACCCTTTAAGATCACCAAGTCCAACCATCAACCTAACACTGCCAAACCACCACTAAACCATCTCCCTCAGCACCACACCTGCCCGTCTTTTAAATCCCTCCAGGGATGGCGACTCCACCCTGGGCAGCCTGTGCCAATGTTTGATAACCCTTTCGGTGAAGAAATTTTTCCTAATATCCATCCGAAACCTCCCCTGGCGCAACTTGACGTCCTATTGCCTGTTCCTTGGGAGAGGAGACCGTGGACTATTCTGTCCGTTTCTCAAAGTTTCTTGTTTCTCTGCATGCCAAAAACATCTTTCAGACCAGCATCCCCCTCACTGGATCTATCTTACGCCCCCGTTACACTGGCTGCCAAAAAGCTTAAGTTTTTGATATTTCTTCAGACATTTTTATGCTTTTATGACTTTCAAAAAATGGGTATTGCCATCAGCCAGCGCGGGCTTTGGCTGGCAGCACCACATGCATGACCAGAGTGATTATTTAAATACTCTCTCAGTACCTAGAAAATAGAACCATTCATTAATATCTTATGAGAAGAATTTTGGGTCAGGCTTTTTGCCTCTCGTAATGCATTTTAACGCATTTCTGATTGAGTCTTCCATTACAGTTCTGGAGAAGTAATTCATACTTTCCTTCTATTCAATATTTCCTTGCAGGAGCAGAACAAAAGCTGGAATTCTCTACCTACTGCTGGATAATTCCTATGAGATTTTTTTATTTATTACTAATAGATGTGAGACAGGGAATATACTTTCCACTATACTATAAAGCATATTTATGAGAATACAGATACATATATGGGTCAAAAAGGAAATTATTTTTTCCTTAAAGGGGGAGCAAAACCAAAAGAAGCATTTTTTTTTAATGACTACGCAGTGAAAACGTCAAACTTCGAGTCTATATATTTCCAACATAGGTTGATTCAAAGTTCCTTTACATATTGGGTAACGAATCATAAAATTCTTTTTGCTTTTGTTGTTGTTGTTGTGTAGAAACAACACCCCAGAGAGGAAATATTTTCAGCTGCTAGAAATGTGGCTTTCACATTCATGTATAGCATATACCTATATAGAATGTGTCTACTATGATAAATATTTACACACACAGAGGCGCATCTACATATTCTGCAGAACTGATGTCAACAGGAAAATACTTAGTTACTCGACAAAAGATACCGCTTTTCTCTTTTTTAATATATAATGCATATAATAGAAAATATAACACACTGTAACGTTCTTTCCAGCATCTCTGAAGAACACTATTTTCATACTATGCTGTGGTGACTCTGTAAAAAGTTAACACGTGCAGAGATTGTGCGTATTTGTTTTGAAGGATATTTATGCTCACAAAGCCCATAGCTCTCCGTGTGCCCTGTATTCACATACGGTTCTTTCCAGCTATCTGCTCAGCTGTGTAGATGTGTGGACATAAGCAGTGTGCTTCCTTTGTTTTTTTGAGATAGTTTTAAATAATCAAGAAATTCAATAAATCAGTACATCTGTAGGAGCAAGGCTTAAAATACCCCATTCTTAATATTTTGACAATTATCTTCAAGAAATACTTCATTTCCTATAGCCTGATAGTTTATCATCTTTTTAAGCATTTTTGAAATTTCGAATAAAATATAAAGCGCAACCCTTCAGTTCGTTTCACTGTCCCGTGAAAGTAAAAGGTAGCAGCTATGCATTTATTGCAAAACGTGTACGAGAACATCACTGCCGTGCTCAGGTGCTCACCAGAGACAGTGCTGCGTATCTGCTGTAAAGGAAAACAGGGTTACGCCGCAGCAAATCCGCAGCAGTTTTCCAACACACTGCAGCCAAACAGCGGAGAGAACCGCAGGACACGGCGAGAAAAGGCTGCTGAGAAACTTTTATCCCTCAGTCCCTTTACTGCAAGCATCATGCTTTTATTCTTATTTACTTTATAGGTACCTTATACATTTTTAATTTTAACAGGACCCATGAAACAAAATGAGTTTTCAGTACAAGGTGACCGAGTGGTGATCTGGTTTCACTTTCAGGTACGATTAAAGCTCTTATTGCCATCCAACTGGAAGAGCACAGACACAGCAAAATAAGCAAAATGAGGAGTTTCAGCCCAGGTGGAGCCTCCCGAAATCCCAAGGGGCCCCTCCATCCCTACACGCCCACGGCTCCCGGGGCAGCCGACAGGGATGTGGCTGGGAAACTGCATCCCCGACGCCACAGGAAGGGGAGCAGCACTGCCCTGCACCCCAGAGCTGCCAACGGGGGGAAAAGTTTGAACGTAGTACTGTGGAAAAACAGGAAAACTTTTTCTTTTTTAAATTCCAAGTCGCATATTTTAACAACAGGAAAAAAACGCCCCACTGTTATTGTTGAAACCAAAGAATTTCAACTTCCCAGTCGTCTTTTTTGTCGTCACCTTCAGAAGTTTCCAAAGCCTAACAACATCACTTCAAAAGCATTTGGTTTAAATGTACACTAGATAATGAAAGAACATCTTTTAAGAATATTTTCAGACACGCAAAAAACCCCAGCAAGCTTACACGGCTGGCATTTTGACAAACGACGTACCAAAAAAGATCTGGTGGCAGAAATGAAGATGGTGGAGAGAGTGACGCTTTCTCCCCAGCTAATTGACAACTTGGGAAACAAACACATCAAAAGAAATACATTATGATATTACTCTAGCGAATACAGTCTGTCAGAAAACGCAGCCTGTTTGCTAGTTTGGAATAAGCATTCATTTTGATCTCAGGCAGGGCAGAGAGAGATGAGTTCTGGAGGCAGCAGAGATCTATCTGCAAGGGCTCGCAGCACAATGTGCCGGAGAAACGACGAAGGCGCGTTTGAAGGCCCATTAAGACAGCAGCGAGAGCATCTGAAAAGGACCCAATTTAAATATTTTTAGTGCTCTGCAGCTTCTTTCTTATTTAACAGCTTAGCAGGGCTGCGTATATCACTGAGGAGTTGGAAAAAACTTCAAGATGGGAAGCTGCGAAGAGTAATATGTCCACTCAAACAGGGCAGTACAATTCGGAGCAGAAACCTCCTCCAAGAGTTGTGTTTGGTGCAAAATCCAAAAATCTGGCATTTGACAGCACCTATTTCAAACCCAACCGAGTTACAGGAAACTGTCTCCTCGTCTGGGAGTCCTGTGGAACCGTGGAGTTGGGAATCTCCCAGATCATCCCCCAGAACTGCCACCCAGCAGCAGGAGCAAACGGAGCGCTGGTCACTTCAACAGCCCACAATAGATGCAAGCCTACCCCAAACCACTAAAACCCCTGTGTATTTTGAATGTTACTAGCCCCTGCCAACGCATTTGTTGGTAACACTTTTACCATAAGAAGATCCAGCAGCTCTGAAAGTCCTCCCACCGCACCCAATTTTAAAGATAAAATTAAGGAGTTAGGGAAAATGGAAAAGAATGTAATAAATGTGACATCCTGGAACTTACTACTGATACAGATAAAGTATTACTACAAGACAGAAATGGGAGAGAAGGAAAAAAAATATAATAAGACTCCTTTAAAAAGGGCAGAGAGGAAAACATGACAATTTAACTTCAAGCATGGTCTACCAACTTTACGACCACCCTCCCACCCCGAAGTCAAATATGCAGATTTTAGGGCATTCAGCATCAGATCAAATTCCCTCTTCTATTCAGTTTCATTAATGACCTGGTTTTCAGACCCCTACTACAGTGGTCTATGGTGCAAATATAGGGAAAGGAGTGGCGGGAAGTGAAGAAGACTTTCTGTGAAAATGGTTTCCTGCTCCGTATTTCTCTCTTACAATTCTAGAAAGCTCAATAAAATGTGAAATAAAACGTTTAAATACTAAAAAAGTTGCACCTATTTCTCACACAGTTGATTGCATCTTCATAAAGATGTGCGGAAAGAAAAAATAACATTTTGATGCAATTGTCCTTTCTCATTTTTGCAAGTACCACCACAAATGGTGATGGTGAAACCTCGGCATTACTGATGTCAGATAACCTTTCCAGTGACTGGGTCCAGGGGTCTTTACTCACGTTAAATCTCTCTGTTTCCATAACACATTTTTCTTTTTAAGGAAGACAAAAATACTGTGAGACAATAGTAGTTCTATTAAAATAAGGTGTTTGAAATGAAGAAACCATACATGAATGTTTAGCCTTATTTAAAAAGGAACTGCACCATTGACAGTAGTTTGAGAGCTGAGCTGTACTTTTAAGGATTTTACCACTAATACTTAAAGGAGTAAATAGCACAATTCCTTTTTATTTTTCTTTGTCTATAATTGTGTTCATACAAACAAAAGACCTCAGGGTTTCAAGCATTTCTTGTATTGACTGTGATGTCTTTAGTGGATAGTCTTCTGCTGTTGAACTGCAGATTTACGGTATCCGGGGTTTTTTTAACTAGACTTTGTCTGATTTTGAGAAATAATGAGCAAAACCTGAATTGTCCATTGTTCATTTCTATACCCTGATATTACAATTATAATCATAGAATCATAGAATGGTTTAGGTTGGAAGGGGTCTCGAAGATCATCCCTGGGCAGGGACACCTCCCCCCAGCCCAGGTTGCTCCAAGCCCCGTCCAACCTGGCCTTGGACACCTCCAGGGATGGGGCAGCCACAGCTTCTCGGGGCAACCTGCGCCAGGGGCTCACCACCCGCACAGTGAAAAATTTCTTCTGGATATCTAATCTAAATCTCCCCTCTTCCTGTTTGAAGCCATTCCCCCTCGTCCTATCACTACATGCCCCTGTAAAAAGTCCCTCTCCAGCTTTCTTGTAGGCCCCCTTCAGATAATGGAAAGCTGCTATAAGGTGTCCCCAGAGTCTTCTCCTCTCTCAGCCTTTTAAAATGTTAACAAATATATCTTAAACATTTTTTTTTCTTGTTTAGATAGTATTAAAATAGCACTGAAAGTCAGGAGCACCTGGTTCATTTATGAACTGGTGAACACCTTCCATTTCCTTCAGCAATAACCTTCACTGTGATACTGCAGCACCTGACACATCTTAAAAAGAAAAATCTCCTGACTTTCATGCATGTTTACACAAGTTAATGGTGATGTGCTCCCACCAAACAAAGCATTAAGGTACAAATTGCTGCTTAAAACTGGAGATGCCTTTGATCAGAAAGAGGTCCATGCAAGAGAGTATTTTCCTATCTCCTTTCCAGCAGCCACCGCTTTTGCCCCAGTGGTTATTTCCCTCTACCGGTAATGGGCTGAGTCCCCACGTGAGGTGACTCAAACGGCTGTTGCGAATAGGTGAACTGACGAGCAGAGACTAAAGCGAAGTCTGGTTGAGCTTGGCTCAGCAGAAATTAAGTGTTGTGGGCCTCCAGGGGGGGAATCGGGATCGCTGAGAACACGTGACCACAGTCAGCGGGTACGTAGCTGTACCAGAGCCTTCCTTAACAGAAGGGAGCACAGACCAAATAACCAGTTTCAGTGTGAGTGTATCTAAAAATACGTCTGTATCAAGTCAGATTGCCTTCTCTTCGAAATTTGTACTTATTAGAAAATGACTGAACGGAATTAACCACAGCAAGCAATCAGACCAGGAAACGGCAAACGCCATTTCACTTGTCTCATTTGACAGCCTAATGGCAAAACCATCCACAACAAAATTATTGTTGCATTTAAGAGCAGAGATGAAGCTTTCTAGAGGAATGAATGACAACCACGTGCATTTCACGGTGACAAGTTGGTTTAGCTTCTCTAGACGGATATAACACATCCTTCCATCTCCATCAGCCTTTTCCAAACAACTGCCTTTTTCACTCTTATGGGAATTTTCCACTTTTACTTTAATGGTATTTTCCACTGGCAAAGGAGGAGGAAAAAATCATTCCACCACTCTCCCTTAATACCTCCCAAGCAGTGGCTAAGCGGTACCCTGCCATGAGATACTCCAGCCCTTTCTCACTTCTCTTTTCCAAATAACCTCTACAGAGTTAATAAATAACTGCAAAACATCAGAGACCACTAAAAATCAGGGGAAAAAAAAATAAAAAGTCACACATAAGCCCACCAAACACTAACAAACCCCAACAGTTTTCACATATTATTGCAGAACAGCTTCAAATCCGTTATGTACACAAGCGAGGATCTGCGCTTACCCCCTACAGCAAAATCCATCACACAGCCTGGCCGTCCTCAGCTGTTCCTAATATGTGCAGGTAAATATTGAGAAAACATTGTTCGGACGTCCTGAAGATCCTCCGGCAATTCCCCGTAATTCTTGCAGAAAGGCTTCCCGGGCGGTCGTCGGTATGAAGTCGAGCAGTTCTCCTGACCTGTTGGTGAGGGGCAAAGTAGCAGCCAAGCCATTTGAGCGGGCTAGAAAATCGGCACACAAATTAGTGGTAGAAACCTAAATTCAATCTCCCAGAAAGGCTGAACTCGCCGTTCAAAGCAGCATGTGAGAAGAAATGCAGACCTTGGAGTACACACCTACTTAAAGGAACGTTGGGTTACGCAATCGAGAGATCTGTGCCGGCTTATTATGCTGACTCATTGGTTTTGGTAGTAAGAAATCCTACTGCTTTTCTCCTAAATATGGTGCTTTTTTTCCCCTTTTTTCTCAGTATTGTGAAATCAGCAATTATTTGATATGCTTGCTATAGAGCTCTTTAATCATGCCACTATTAGAGCTGCCGAAAGTTCGTGTCTTGTGTAAATGACACAAAGTCTGAAAAATATTGGGTATTTTATTAACCCTCTTCTAACGCATTCTCTACACAATCATGAAACAGCCTTTAGGTTTTATATGCTACACTACAAATTTTTGGATATTACTATAAATCAGATTAAAAGAGGTTTAAGATTAAAGGCAGTCTCCTACTAGATATGCTTAAATAATAAAGACATATAAGAGGTTACCCTCTGGGGAAACTAAATCTAGTAATTTTTTTACAAGTAAATTTGAATTTTTATCCACACTACAGACCTTATAAGTACAAACCCTGTCACCAGACTGCTTCACGAGAACGTTCCTGCCCTGCTGTCCGACTTGCTTCTGCCACGAGATCGTCAGCCCACTTGGCAAATTGAGAGTCTTTGCTCATGGCTGAAATAATTCTCCTGGAGAGAGGTGCAATGTTTATATAGTCTGCGTGGAGAAAACTTACAAGTGAAAAGCCCTTTTTCTGGGCAGGAAAGCTGTGCAAGGTGTGATGTTACTCCATCGATGGCAAGAGGGACCATTCCTCCAGCCTCTCGCCACCGGACAGTAGCGTGTTTGCACAGACGCGCGCATACAGAACTTTCTCAATCAGGTTGTATTTTCTGCTCTTTCTGCATTTTCTCTCTTCAAACTCTTCAATGAGGTAGATTTGTACAACTTCATCTTACAAAGAAGTGCCCTTGTGCTCTCCTACTTGCTTTCCTTGAACTTAACAGTAATACCTTCTCTATCTGTTTGAGAGAGCTCTTAAAATATTGTACGTTTTACACGAAAGAACACTGGTCCGGTGGCTTTTTTCCCCCATGCTTTTATTTCTCCCTACCGTAAAACCAATCCTCCATGAACTTATCACCATTGAAGACAATAACAGAAAACAAAATGCACTGATGGAAACTTTAGCGCTAACCAACCTTTATGGCTATGTTAGAAATGCTACAAAATACACCTTTTTTACGGGAAAGCTGACACATTCCTTTTGTGCCTGTAATCTCTGTAGACCACTGCTGCCCGGAACAGTTCTGATGATTTTGCCATAAGACTTACGAGAAACTTCAAGGAGAAGGCCACCAGATCATATCCTTTGCATCCAAAAATGACGTACGGAGCATTCAAGTATGCCATGTATGTTATTTGCTATAGTGATCACACAATTTAACAAATTATTAAAAACAAGACAATTGCATACTGAGTTCAGGGTATTTCCTTTGCAGGCTCAGCTATTATGCACTTTATTTCACTTTGCAGAGAATTTTGTTTGGTCTACCGCAGAAATATTATTATCAAGTATTAATAGTTTTTCCCTATTCGTAGTCATAACACGCTTAGTGTTTGACTGTTTTCCATCGTTCTAATAAACTATTCTGAAAGGAAAGAATTATGAGTCGTCTTAGATGATGAAGCAATATTACCCTCGCAGTCGAAAACTACATTCCATTTCTAAAAAGCACAATAGAGAGCGAGTCTACACGACTGATGAAGAAATGTTAGGGCTCTCGATGTACAAATGCAATTTGTCAATCTTTTTTTTTTTTAAAAATTCAGAACACTTCAGATATTCCTGCACCTTTCCCACACAATGCAAAACCCACTTGAACGTCTGTGGGAGGCAATTAACAATAATGAAAGCTAACTTCAGTTTTGAGTACATTGTTTTTAAATGACACCCACAGAAGTTCAGGTAGATCTTGAACACTTTAGGTGAATAAAAACTTCTCTTTCAAAAAGGAGATGGACAGAGTCTATCACACACCAAGAGCTTTTGTTTGACTTCACTGCAAATTAAAAAAATTGCTCTCATAGCAGAAATCATGGTTGACTTTGACAAGGTGAAGGCATTGGGTACACACTCATTTTACTTAACAAAGATTAACTATAACATGGATAGGAAGGAACTGAACCTCCAGATTCACCTCAAATTCTGGGGATATCGATCTAGATCACATCTAGATTTCATGGCCTCTTCTTTTTTAAGTGGATGCATCTAAAGACAACCAGCAGAAGACAGCTTTCACTTGCAGAGTGAATTTTAAACCGATCAAATTTCTCATAAATGTGTAAGCATTTCCTTTCTGAAATGCTTTTAAACAAAAGTTCCCTACAGAAAAAAAGACAAAGGCTTCGTTAAAATGAAGACATTCTTTGTATAATATTTTAGATTAAAATCGTGGTTTAGTGAGTGTGACTATTGCTGTTATTACACTTCTGCAGCATTTCAAAAAAAAGTAGATGGCTAGAAAAAACGTGAAGAATTATTGCTAACAAAGACGTGGTGTAACACATTTAAAGCTCTTGCCAAGTACAAAAGTAATAAAGTTTGAAGAAGATAATACGACAAACGTAATGGTTTGTTTTGCATCTTAAATAGATAATGAAGCAACTGGATGCAATATATCTAGCAGTTAATGCACTCAGTACTACATAAGTAACAGGTTACTGCAGTATTATTTAGTACGCTACTAAAACTAACAGGTGACCAAATTATGGCTCTTTTTCTCCACTGTTGGTTCCACTGGGTGATATTCTCCCACTGAAGTTAGTATGGCTACTCCCATCAAAAAGACAACCACAAACTTTGGACCACTAGAGCCCAATATAAGCCAAAATGCTGTTACTCCCCTTCGTGCAGAAGAACTGATTTTGTGAATCATAGAATGGCTTAGGTTGGAAGGGACCTTGAAGATCATCCAGTTCCTACCCCCCTGCCCTGGGCAGGGACACCTCCCCCCAGCCCAGGTTGCTCCAAGCCCCGTCCAGCCTGGCCTTGAACACCTCCAGGGATGGGGCAGCCACAGCTTCTCGGGGCAACCTGCGCCAGTGCCTCACCAACCCCACAGTCACAAAATTTCTTCCTGATATCTCATCTAAATCTCCCCTCTTCCAGTTTGAAGCCATTCCCCCCTCGTCCTATCACTCCATGCCCCTGTAAAAAGTCCCTCCCCAGCTCTCCTGTAGGCCCCCTTTAAGTACTGGAAGGCCACAAGGTCTCCCCGGAGCCTTCTCTTCTTCAAGCTGAACAACCCCAACTCTCTCAGCCTGTCCTCCCAGCAGAGGGGCTCCAGCCCT
>VZSZ01009368.1:497961-541269 GCA_013398815.1 Ibidorhyncha struthersii | reverse complement strand
GCAGCGTCTTCATGGCCTGCCTCTGGACCTGCTGCAACAGATCCATGTCTTTCCTATGTTGGGGGCTCCAGAGCTGGATGCAATATTCCAGGTGGCATCTCACCAGAGCAGAGGGGAAGAATCACCTCCCTTGACCTGCTGGTTGCACTTCTTCTAATGAAGCCCAGGATACAGTTGGCCTTCTGGGCTGTAATCGCACATTACCAGCTCATGTTGAGCTTCTCATCAATCAGCACCCCTAGATCCTTCTCCTCAGGGCTGCTCTAGATCCATTCTCTGCCCAGCCTGTATTTGTTCTTGGGATTGCCACAACCTAGGTGTAGGACCTTGCACTTGGCCTTGTTGAACTTCATGAGGTTCCATGGGCCCACCTCTCCAGCCCGTCCAGGTCCCTCTGGATGGCATCCCTCCCCTTCAGCGTGTGGAGAGAGGGTCAGGTCTTTAGGAAGGGTGCAACAAATGTTCCCGGAGCACGACAGCATTCGCAGGTCCCGTGGGAGCCTCCTGCCCCAGCCGGGGCAGCTCCATCCCCACAAGAAAAGGGTCCGGCCGCTGCTCCATGTCCCAACCCCTCGTCCTGACCATCAGCACCTTCAAACGGGGAGGAAGGAGCTATCACAGCATGTTGAACAATGAGGCGAAGATAAACAGTCATCTAACGGCGGCAGTCCAGGCTTCGGCTGAAATTAAACAATCTTGTACCTAAACACCCTGTTTCTAGTCACAGTACGAAAATCCTCTTGACATAATTTAATTACACCTAGGAGGACATTATACCACAGCATAAGCAAGAAATTTTGACAACACTGTGTCATAGCTGATGACATTATCTGACTCACTTTTGATGGGATTAATGTTGTTTAAGTAAGCTGAAGAGAATTTCACTGCATGAAATAGAATAGCGACAGAACAACAGATCCAGAGGGTGAACAATGCTGTTATAGGCAAAGGCGGATAATTATGAAATGTAATTATACTCTGCATTTCTCAGGGAAAAGAGCAAGACTTGATAAACATTTTAGCACATTCTTGTTGTGAGGAAAAAAAGGACATTTCAAGGAAATGAAAAACATAAGGTAGCAGTTTTTGCAGCAAGAGTTCGAAATGCTGAATCCTGGGATTAGGCAGGTCATTTAAATATATGAAATGATTATTTATTTCATGTGGCTATACCGGTACTAATAAAAGGTAACATGAATATCACACATCTGTGTGCGCGTGCACGTACGATGAGAATTCTAGAATCTAGAACTGATCATTGGCTAAACCTAACACGGAGCCCCCTTCCTCTGCTGGTGGCTTCTCTTCTCCACAGCGCTCAGAGGTGATCCCACCACTTCTCCAGCAGCAGTATGTATAGACCGGATCTAGCCTGGACGCAATTTGCTAAACTTTGTATAATATTCTGAACAAAATTATACAAAAAAAGCTCATAAGACAAAGGAATAGAGGTAAAGAATCCCATTTATTCTATTTCCCTGTACCTTTGTACAAAAATGTGCGACATTGAGTAGGTCACGCTGACATTGCCCAACATGGGCTGAAATGGATTTAACATGCCTTTTCCGTTATAAATTGTGAAAAAGAAGAAGATAATAGGATGACAGGGGCTATGACTGCCAAAATAACCCAAAAGACGTTACTGGATAAAGCAGCAAAATTTTTGTTCACTCCTTACAATTCATTGTGAATTAAACTTCACACACAGCAAATCACTTATAATATTAACGATCTGCTCCCCCTCCTTTTCTACATGCACAAAAAGTGGGATGTGCTTTGCCGAGGACCCTGAAAGTACAAAAAAAGATGCAAATGGAAATATTTTAAATATTTAATATTTTAAATAACTCTACTAATTGGATTTAAGTAACTGTACTAGTTTGGATTAAAAAAAAATTGACTCCTCAATGCTGCTGCAAGATGTGACCTCAGCTGAACTAAATCTTTGCTATTTGGAGTTACTTGCGCAAAACTGTCATGCTACCTTATGTTTTTCCAATTTGGGACCGGTACTATGGGGCCAGAAAAGTGAGATGGCTGCAGAAACAGATGTGTTACAAAATGGGAAAATCTGTAGCTGCGTCAGCTGGGATCCTTTGCCTTTTATCAATTCAAATCAAGATTTTCGTGAGCAGTTATGCATGGTTTTGGCTATTTTGATGATTTTTTTTTAAAAAAATTTGCATTTATTGAAAAGAAATCCAGCAGAACAAAATCTTCTAATACAATCACTGACACATTAAAAATATGTTTCGTGAAGTTAATAGGGAGTGACTAGAAGATACACCTAAGTGTGTATTTTGTCATTTGGTGTCCCCCTTAACAATAAAACTCCCTAAGTTGTCAAAATGTCAAGGTGTGTTGACTTCACAACAAGCAAGAAAAGGTAAAACCTTACAAAAAAGCACAAGAATAGAAATGCTGTAAGAGAAAAGAAATCTTTGGGTTACCGTACATTTTTCAACTTTTACTCAGATCAAGTATCTAAAAATAAAAATGTCTGCCTTTCCCACTAAATTAGGCTCAGCCAAAGTATGTTGTCGGATACATACATTATATAAAACAAAAAGAAAAGGGTATTAAAATTAGAAGAAAACAAATAAATCAAAAAATAGAAAGCAAGCAAACATCTAGCTTTGAAATAGGAGATTCGCTTTCATATACATAAATACAAATGCTTCTTTTATCATGGCATATGAACCCTTAATTAGAGGTGTATGTTCAGGATTTTCCAAAAACTACAGAGGATCTGTCAATATAGTTCACAATGTACACCTGAACAGTCACGCTGCATGGAACTCCTGTGCGCAGCAATTTCTTTTGCAGAAACACGTGGCGGCTTGTTTACAGCATTATATTTAGAAATGTTGTTTTTAAAAGCAAATTAAAAAAAAATCAAAAAGCAATCAAATCTGCATTAAGTATTGCCTGAAAAGACCATCTAAAATGAGTGTGTTCACTCTGATTATTTTTTTTTTCCATAAACTTATTTCTACATCTACCTAAAATAATTTTGAAACCTATTTAACTTAGTGCAGCCTCTAAGTGGAAAAAAAATTTAACCATCCTGGTAGACTCGTATCCTCAGGTACACTCCTATCTTCATTATCCATGATGGTGGTTGGTTCTTTTGACCCAGGAAAACTCACGCACATATTGCACAGTCTGGCACCGATCTCCCAGTGGGACTGGCAGAAGGGAAAGAGAGAAAAAGAAAGGTGGAAAAGGAAGGACAGACAGACGGAAGCATTGCTCCACGTCTTGATTTGAGAACTCGGTCCTTTTGGAAAAGGGGTCCCAACCACAAGACTCACAAAGTGCTAATTTCAGCTACGGCACTATTTTAGAGGCTCCAGAATAAATTAAAAAAAAAAAAAAAAAAAGAAAAGGAAAACACAGGAATCCAATGACCCCGGCTTCCTTAAGAGTTGCCATGATTTCAGATTCACAAGGTTGAGAGCACTGGGTGCCTATGTCAGCAGGGAAACCACAAGGGGAGAAACCCCATAGGTTTGGGTCGATCATTTTCCTGCCTTCCAGACACATTTATTCAAGTAAAACTGGACATGTCAAACTGCGCATCCACTGACCGCTTTAAAAACTCAGGATTAAATCTAACAATCACCTAATGAACAGCGACTAATATAACTACGAGCACATGGGGTCTTTCAGTATAAAATCACAAAGAATTGCCATTAGAGCTCAGCAGGCGGCTGTGCAAGAAATTAAACAGAATCAGGCAAGAAAGGAAACCACTAGCAGTAAGAAGGAAATACTTGGGCACAAAATATGATGGAAAATTATTTTCTTGGAAGTACTTTATTAGAAATCCAACAGTTTGCTTGTATTAATTAATCAGTAATGGAAAAAAATGGAATTACTTTCCACACTGATTCTGGGAATGAAGAGGTTTCCTTTGACATTCCGAAGTTTTCAGGATTCTATTTGCCTATTGAGATGTCTTCAAAATAACTTCTAATGTAAAGCAAACAGAAAGAAATGGTAGCAAACCAATTCACTAGCACCGAACATGAAGATTCAGTGGTTCAGCTATATTTAGAATAACAAATATTAAAATATTTGATGCTTTAACAGTAATATGTGTGATCTTACAAACTTATGTGCCATTCCCCCTGTGCTAGATGGTATTCTTAACAGTGCCAATGATGGACAAAGTGTTGGTCTAAGAATGTATTCGTGGAAAAATGCAGATTCAGGTCAACATAACTATTTATATCTAATTCACAAGATTGTCTCATCTGAGGGAAATTGTCTCATCTGAGGAAAAAAGTTTTAGTAGACATCAAAGTGTTTTATTTTGTTTCAACATTTCAAAGCAAAATTGTTTCTATTTTTTACTTTCAATGTTTCATTTCAAAGTACTTCTTTTTTAAAGGGTAAAATATAAAGACATTTTTATGATTTCTGTTTTGTTAAAGGAGCTAATGAAAATAGTTTAGATTAACATAAAACGAGCCACTAGGCTGTCTGAGGTGGTTTTGGCTCACCTAGCGAAACTAGTATCAGTTAACCACATCATTCCGTAACTTCACAATTCAATTGAAATAAGAAACTATAAGAAGTTATATCCCATCACTTGGCTGTCACAAAATACAGTCAAATGGTCATATCATATTAAAATGTGTCTGTGTCTCCATTCCTCAAAGTCTACTTTGAATAAAATTTCATTTTCCTTTTCTTATTTTTTACAGAGTTGATATGAAATAACTCAAGTCAACAGGACTCCGTGCAAACAACATCCTGATGGCATATTCTGAAAGTTCAGAGCACCTGGTGTGTTTCTGTGTGCACGTGTTTATATGCGGTAGTTGTCTACTGTATTTTTCTCATTTTGTATGCATATTATAATTATAATTACATATATATTTACATATGCTTCATACAAACATTTTCATACAAAGACACTAAAGTATTGAGGATGGGTATGCATTTTGGCAGCTTCTGCTTCTTCTCTGGCTTGGTCACAGAAATGCAGACAGCATAGTTTAAGAGCTGAAATGGTGTTTCCACTTTATATTTTTTCTTTTATATATTTTTTTCTCCTTTTAAGATTCTGTGACCCATTTGCTAAGGAAAGAGCTCACCTGTTTTTTTGGAAGGAGACTGCCTGCCTGTCTGACTCAAACAAAGCCATCAGCTTGATCCTAAGAGATGCAGCTGTTATCCCCAGTCAGACAGCACACGAGAAACTCTATGTCCCATCATTTCTAAACATTTACCTCGGAGGTACAAATCCCATCATTCTTTACTTCTAAGCCACACACCACAAACCAGAATACTTGGGAAACATCAGATTACGTAGAATCCTAGAATGGTTTGGGTTGGAAGGGACCTTGAAGATCATCAAGTTCCACCCCCTGCCCTGGGCAGGGACACCTCCCTCCAGCCCAGGTTGCTCCAAGCCCCGTCCAACCTGGCCTTGGACACCTCCAGGGATGGGGCAGCCACAGCTTCTCTGGGTATCCTGGGCCAGTGTCTCACCACCCTCACAGTGAAAAAATTTCTTCCTAATATCTAATCTAAATCTCCCTTCTTCTAGTTTGAAGCCATTCCCCCTCGTCCTATCACTACATGCCCTTGTAAAAAGTCCCTCCCCAGCTCTCCTGGAGCCCCTTTAGGCACTGGAAGGGGCTCTAAGGTGTCCCCAGAGCCTTCTCTTCTCCAGGCTGAACACCCCCAACTCTCTCAGCCCGTTCTCCCGGCAGAGGGGCTCCAGCCCTCGCAGCATCTTCGTGATTTCAGCACTGTTATTTTTTCCCACAAGAGAAACAAACCATTCAATCAGTCACCTCCATTAAGAGAATTTCTCAAGCAGTGTTATAAGAATTTATAGGGTAGTATTACCAACATTTTCAACATGTGGTGTTTGTTTTGAAGAGTTCCCAAACCCTGTAAAACACTGGGACAAAATCTGGAAGACGATGTCACTTTGCCTGCACTCTATCTAGCAGTTACGACAAAAGCTACTTGGATAAAGCCTGTTTTCAACTGCTAAGTGTTTCAAAATTATAGCAAATGTCATCAGACAGATTCATCCTCCTGACTTCTGCCTAATGATAGATACAGTCCCAAACCATCTCTCCAAACCCCCACAAGTTAGTCCGTTAGCCCGAGAACAAAACCCACCCCAAAGGATGCTCTTGTGTTTGTAGTGCTGGATTAGGAACTGACAGCAACTTTTTGTAAAAAACTCTTCTTTTTATGGGCCACAAGTCAAACAGGGAGGAAAAGGCATTCCTGCCTGTCAGTGGCAGAGGAAGGATAAATACATTAAGGAGTGAGAACTCCATCCTAGGAGAAAAAAAAAAACAAACCCAAACAAACTTAAAAAACCCTATGAAATTGATAAATATTTTTTACCAAATCTAGGAATCAGAAAACAAAATCCAGAATGCTATGATTACTTTTAAAACATAAAATGATATAAACCTAACATTCATAGTAGAGTGCAATAGAGAAGAAAAATTAGGCAACAGACTTTCCTTCAAACCTGTAATATCCAGTCTAATATGTGAATTAGACCTTAAATAACTTGGCCTTTACAGCAGGTCAAAGCCTCAAACCGCACTTCAGGCATTTGTATGGACAGTTTCTTAAAACTCACTGGGAAAAGCAGCACTTCAACCAAAAAAAAAAGAAATAAACCTGAAGCTCTCAATCATATTTACATGGAGAATGGGAAACCAGGCCAACAAGAGAGCTCTCTGGGAAGGATGTGTTTCCATAGAGCTACTAACTTCTTGAGGCAACACAATAAATCCTGTAACAGATCACAATTGGATTTCCATAGCAGGATCTTCACATTCTGATATTATTCTGATTCAATTTCTCAAGTTGCCAGGACATATTTCTCTGAGGGTCTCACAAAGACCATTTTTCTTAACTGCTGTGGGACTCCATCAGACAGAGGAGTACTGGGTAACAGATGGCACGCTTACTGCTTTGTACTATCGAAAGAAGGCTTGCACTGGTTTTGTTTTGCAATTTGCTTAATTTTACAGACCTGTGGATATGCAAAATTAAATAAAACCTTCTCTTCCTCCTGCCCAATGCATAGTTATGATTTATGTTCTAAATAGCCCCCCAAAATGTTCAAGGACTCCATTATGGGAGCAACTGTTCAGACACATAACAAATGACAGCCTTTGTTCCAAACAGTTTGTAATTTGAGCAGAAAGGAAAAAAATGATGAAAAACTGGAATTGCTGTTTTCTCATCATAAAAGTGGCAAAAGACATTTTCGGTTGAGGAAAAGATGAAAGCGAGTGTTGAGTATGGGTCCGACAGCTCAATGAAGCGATCCTTTTCCCTTTCCTACAGCCACTTTATACAGAGGTCGCTGCAGAAAATAGTTACATAACAGAGACCTAATTGTACACATCTGATTGCATATTTAAGCCTAAGAGGGTAAAAGAAAGAAAATAAATCCAGAAAACCTGCAAGCCTCCCGCAGCCCCACTGCCACCAAGCTCTGGCGGCGGATGGGGCAGGCAGAGCTGTGGGGCTTTTGGGGACACCCAGGAGCCGCAGGACCGTGCTGAAAGCCCAGCGCTGCCCCTTCTGAAATGTGGCTCCACTGAGCAAAAAAGTGAAGACTCGAGCAAAGCCTCGGGATAAGTCGGTTGTAACCAACATCCATCAATGCTCTGACTGCCGCCACGCTCCAGGTTTGCAGTACTGCCCATGGTGGGGGGTGGTCTGAGGCAGAGTAGTCTGGTGGAGGAGGTTCAAGATCTCTGTTGAGATGCAAATTCTCAGTTATCCCATGCTTTTCTCTTTTGGGTTAAAGTAAAGGAACATCTTTCTGAATGACAAAATCACCCTTAGGCTTTCACTCCTCCCTGCCCGACAAGAGAGGCGCCAGGGAGGGCAGCGCTCTGCTGCTGCGATGCCATTCATGAAGGACGGTGCCATTCATGAAGGACGCGGCACCTCATGAAGGGGCAGAGGCCCTGCAGAGACACAATGCATCAGCCATCGCCTCTCTCAGTCTCACTGGATGTATCTTGATACTGCCTTCGGCTAATTACCCTTAGTTTATCGGTACTGGCTACAGATCCAAGGCAGCAGCAGCAAGGCAGACCCCCTGGCCGCTTTGCTCGCTGCTAAGCAGGGTGGGGGGACAAGGCCAGTGCCGTCAGCTGCATCCATTTAGTCGGGAGCCACAGCTCCCAGTGCAAGTACGAGCGCTGGCAGCTAACGGCCAGAACACACTAAGCACAGACGATTTTCACAGTAGAGCAGGACAGTTTATCCTAGACCCAATAAGACTCAGACTTCTTTCTGAACGGCAAAGCCAGAGCTTGGAGTGGTGTTTTGTACTCTGCAATGTCTCAGTAACAGAGAACCGCTTTGCATAACCAGGTACACTGTCCTCCAATGTTTAAAACAGCGAGAGCACTGCAAATCATAGAATCACAGAATGGTTTGGGTTGGAAGGGACCTTGAAGATCATCAAGTTCCACCCCCTGCCCTGGGCAGGGACACCTCCCCCAGCCCAGGTTGCTCCAAGCCCCATCCAACCTGGCCTTGGACACCTCCAGGGATGGGGCAGCCACAGCTTCTCTGGGTATCCTGGGCCAGTGTCTCACCACCCTCACAGGAAAGAACTTCCTAAATATCTAATCTAAAACTCCCCTTTTTCAGTTTAAAACCATTACCCCTAACCCTATCGCTCCCCTCCCTGATCAGGAGTCCCTCCCCAGCTCTCCTGGAGCCCCTTTAGGCACTGGAAGGGGCTCTGAGGTCTCCCCGGAGCCTTCTCTTCTCCAGGCTGACCCCCCCAACTCTCCCAGCCTGTCCTCCCAGCAGAGGGGCTCCAGCCCTCCCAGCATCTTCATGGCCCTTCTATCAGCTACCTGACGAGACATTCCTGGAAAACACTGGCCGTAGTAACACCGGGTATAAATCAGAGCAAACTTGGTGGCTATGGGAATTCAGGACCCCGACTACTGCGGTGTGAACTTCATTGCTCTGCAAGCACACAACAGTGAACCGTGGCTGTGTCAGAGGAGGTGTCCCGCCAGCTTTCTGAACAGACCAGCGTCAGCTCAAATGAGGGGTTTTTCACTGGTTTATGCTGTATAATGCAGATGAATGATACCAAAAATTGAAGAGGCTAGATTAGCTATATGTGTGTGTATGTATGTGTGCGTATATATGTGTATATATATAAATATCACACCTCAGCTCTCTCCCAAATGTTGCGAGAACTGAAATAATTACGCTGTTCACAACTTTAATTAAAAGACTATGGGTTTGCCGCTTTTCAGGAGCCTTTTCTTTTTTAAGTGTTGGGGGAAAAGTGTAGCTGCTGATGTAATGAACTCCTGCGACTTACACAGTCCTGGAAATTTCATATATTTGAAATTGCTATTTATGTTTTCTGCAAGTTTCTTCAAATCATGGTGAACTTGTAACGAAAATCTAGACCGTGTATTGCACAGTAGCCATTTACTGACACCTCCTGCTCCGCTGCCTTGGCAGTAAATCACACAGCTTGTGCAGAACTCTGAGGAATTGTCCCTTTTTCAGTACCCACCCAAGACAGGCAGTTGATTTTTTTTTTTTTCTGCAAAACTCAGCCCCTCAACTTTTAAACTTCTCTCAAAGATTCACTGAGATACCACGAGTCATCCAGAAAGTCTATTTGGATTTAGGAAATGAATTTTGCCTGGACTGTCCTCAAATCCAGGCAATCCACATTAGGCTTACGGGGTATCTGCTCTGTGGAAAGCACGGAATTATATTTACCACACAGGTTATTCCTCTTGCAAAGCAAGCTGAAGGAAACAGAAACAAATAGAAATTGTTCAAAGGAAATGTCTTTACAGCTACAGTCCCGCCACAACTTATTCCTATAATTAAAAAAAATAAAATAAGAGACTCACATAATAACCGTGTTCACAGGGGAAACTGCTTTGCTGATTATCAGATTCTTTATGTATCAGTGACATCAGGACTCATTTTATGTTAGCATGCAGATGTACATATTTGCAAAGGAAACGGCAAATTTCTAATCAGGATTCACCTGCTGCCAGACTCGGTGTGAGAATATACCAGTGACTGTCAAACAAGTGTCAAGTGAAATTATGCAATGTGCAAAGTAGATGTAGGGAAAGATCATTTGGGAGACATTACTAATCATGTTAAATACACATAGCAACACTAAATGCCTGAGTTTCAAAGGCCTGGAGGTGCCTAATGAGATTTTTAAACCAGGCTTTTTAGCGGTACTGCAACGGGGTGGGAAGTGCCTCCCCGCACCTACCCACCTCTGAAAGCATCCTTTTATGTTTCTGTCTTCGAATCTAAAAATACCCTTCTGAAGCTGCGGAATGAACCAAAGCGACTCCAAGGAGCAATGCCACCTCTGCCTATGCCAGATTAAAGCAGCATTTAAAGGAGATCTCCTCTGACTTCAGCTGCCTCCAGACCTGGCCTCAAAAGAAACGCAACTGGAATTCCTACGTGTCCGCCTGCACCCCCGCTCCGCGCTGGCTCCCGGCTTCTTTTCTGGGCTGAGATAAGACACGTACCTATAGGATTCAGCTGTCTGCTATACCACAGCCCATGACCCAGGCCATTTCTAGGGCTCAGGTATTCCCCCCGGGTTTCTAAGAGAAGGGCTCTGTGATTTTTCAGCTTGATCTGAAACAAGGGGAGTGGGCTGCAGCCGGGCAGAGTGGCTCAAAACATGGGTGAAACCGCGCAGAGTGTTGTCAAGGAGTCTTGAGATGGCTTTGGAGCTTGATGGAGTCAGTCAATAAAAAAAATAGAAGGAGAAAAATCCCGGATTTTATTTTACTTTGAAACAAGCCAAGCCTCGCTGAGCAAAATCACGAATATTAACAGATAAGTGTGGAGGACTGGGACTTGGGACCAAACCAGGGAGCTAAGCTTTGGACGGCACACATATACTTGCAATTTCAAACAACTCTATTTTTTTCCCCCCCTTTTAAATTTACTGTTTCCCTCTTGGTTCATAACAGAGATATATCCTCTTAAAGATGAAGGGTAAACATTGCATTTGAAAAATGCCATACAGATCCATTTGCCATTTTTCCCCCTACAAAAAGCAAACTATTTGCATAGCAATGCCCAGGCCGTCCTCCTCCTCCCCACGGGCAGGCTCTGATGCTTCAGAAAGACAAAGACCAGAATACAAATCAGTTCCTCCTTCCATGACATCCCATGATTTCAGCTGAGAGCAATTTACTTAAGATGTATTTCTTCGGCTGGGAATACACCGCACCAGTTCTCCTTATTGTCCTGGACATTTCACCCACTAAACCATTCGTTTCCTCTGAGGACAGAAGTAAATAGCACAATTTGTTCTCACAGAAGACTAGCTGTTTCTGAAATGTGAAGAAGCTCATGGCAAATGGGCAGAATGTTAAGAATAAATAAGAAAAATGGGGCAGCAGAAATAAATCTTCCATGATGACTTCTCTCATTCATTTAAATGGGAAACAGTCTTTGCTGTTGCTTGCAGGAAGCAAGACACAGCAAAGTTTGCAAGTTCCACAGAAAATATCTTTAGTTCGTTGGTAATTTTCTACGCAGATTTGAAATATAAACCTTAAAGAAAAATGTGAAGACACAGGCTTCCAAAACCAGCTGGCAATTTAAGAAAATTATATCACCGAGGGGAGAAAAGATGTATGCTACAGCCATTTAAACAATAAATTGCTTTAAACGTGTAAGCAAACCAATGAAAACACTAAATCTTGTCCTATTTTTTAGAAAGCTACTGCTACACCAAGGCAGGAATTAAATACTACATATTTTAACCTATTTTACGAACAGGTTTAATCTCAGTCCCACTTTATACATCTCTGAAGTTCCGTCTGCCAAAAGACTCAACTTTTCCAGGTACTATTTCATGCTTTTCTCTTGCCTATAGCAGAGCCTTCCCCCTGCAGCTTAACCTAAGTCTCTTCAGGGAGACTTAGATGAAAATGGTAAGTCAACTCTCTTGATGCTTCTCACATTATCAGGAAGATTCGGTACAAGTGCAGGTGACAAACCTGCCCCAGCTAGATTTCACTGGGAATTTCCTGCGCCAAAGCAGAAGCAAGATATCTCACTTGTCTGAATTCTTCCTGAATTTTCAGATGATACAGTGACCTAGACAGTTTTTCCCAGAAGACTTTCAAAATGGTCATACTATACTGGGGCAACACAAAGAGGGGTTATCATCAAAGCCGCACAATCAGAGAGAAAAGGAAGTATTAGTATTAGGCAAACAAAACTTCAGCTGGGAACACTGACTTCTAAATATATCTGGAGTTTAGCCGATGCCAGGTAGAAGATGTCTCAGGTCAATTAGGATCACAAGTGTATCAAAGAAGCTAAAACCCAGTCTCCCACCCAGGTAAAAAGCTCTGGTGCCGTTCCCTGTTCTGCTCCTTCCCATCGCCCCTATTGCAAATGCCCCACTCCCACCATCCCTCTCACCCCGCACCCCGTGAGCAGCGAACGCAGTGGGACCTGCAACATACCTCTCTGGTCTCCAAAGCAAATGCCTTATCCAAAAGGGTCTTTTAATTAGGGTTTTTCTTACCCTTTTAAGCCAGAGAGGAATTAAAAGAAACTTTCATAACCAAACGTGTCCAAAGAAGGTGGTCCCTCAGAAACATTTTATTTCACTAACAAAATTCAAGGAGTTTGTTGAATAATTTCTTATTTATTCTCCTCCATATATGCTGTGATTTCACTTCCCAAACAGCATTTTCATTCCCGACCTGACAAACTGACTGACCATTTTTGTTATCTGTCTCAGAGCTTCTTCACTGACTGTTGAAGAGAAGTTATAGGTTGGAATAAATTCAGGAGATAAAGTGGTTGAAATTAGAAACCTTCAGATTTAAGACCAAATTACAACACTTTACCTTTTTCTCTAACTTTAAACCAGCGGAGACGTGAGCACGACAGCGGTGCTGAAGTGCCACGACTTGTATGTTGTAGAGCACAGCAATGCACAAGTTACATTAAAAATAACCAGTTTAAACTTTCAAAACATCTCACACTCATATTAAATGCCTTAGCAACTATGCTCCTTACTTTTATATTCAAGCAGAGCTAAATTTAGATTCTTTTAGCATAAGAGGGCAAAATAGGTAACTGTAAATACGGTTGTGTTGGTGAGAGCGAGTCCACACTTATCTGTGAAAACGGAGGGTGACATCTGGTATGCACGAGGGGATTAGCGGAAGGCACGAGTTACAACTTACTTCTGTTTAGTTTCCCTCCAAACGTGGACGCATTTAGGAATTCGGGCCATAAACTTTTAACGATTATTCAATTAATTTTTCTATCCAAGTGCGCGCCCGGCATGAGCTCCATTAAACCTTCTGTCTGTAATGATGTCCCCAGCCAGCCACAAGAAAACGCACCCCGCCAGTCTCTGCAGATAGCGCCTAGCTATTTTTGACAATGATTGTCAAGGGAAAAGAAATGGCACGTCGCAACCGCAGCTTTCTGAAGTGTATTGAAATGCAGCCTCATAATGAACAGGCTTTTACAAACGACAGGATCCTACAGAAGGAAGACTGAAGATTTTCCGACCTCTGTATATGAAGGCGGCGGCTATCCCGAGTTTTATAGGTAATAAAATAACACTGCACACAGGATGCCCAGTGCCAGCACTGGTACCCAGTACACAGGAGACCTAAGCATCAGGCATGAAAGTGGGGCGTAACACACAGCTTCGCAACAGGTTGTCCACCTGCAGTCACAGACCCAGACAACAGCACCACACGGCAGCCCTCGGACAACTCCGGGAAAGACGGAACAAGAACGACCCAGATAATTTGTTTTTTAATGCGAATAAATGCCATCTTCAAGAAGCTGCAGGCAGAGCAGTAAGAGCACTAAATCAGCCTACAGAAATGTTTCACTTACCTCTCTACCAAATACAGTCCTTAAACCTGGTAAGATGGAAGCAGAAGCAGCTCTGCGATGTGATCCTGGCAGAAGGCGTACAGCAGGCGAGGACGGTCTAGGCTGAAGCTCAGATGAGCCATTTCAACCAAAACATCTGCTCCAGCAGAGCGTTTTCTGGTTTGTGGTGGTCACGGCGCTCGTGGAGAGCCTGCGGGTGCAGATTTGGTAAGAATCTGGAAAGCTAGCCAAAGAAATACCTTTAGACATCTGGATGTTTACCAGTTCACACGTCAAAATCTGTCACTTAATTACCAGGGAAGGGCGGTCTCACGCTCAGCCCTGGGGCTGAACAGTAAACCGGGCCTTCCCCCTCCTCTGACACCAGAGGTGCTGCAGGTCCGCTTGCACTGATTTCTGTTATTCTCATACACATACGTTAGTACCAAAATGTTAACAGAATCATAATTAAAAAAATAAAGAAGCAATTAAAATACCTGTGGCCAGGGAAATAAGAAAGCAGGTTGTTCAAACACAGAGAACCCCTTTTAAACGAGAGTGCCTCTCTACCAAACAAAAAGCATCAAAGAGAGGACGTATCAGACAAATGCAAGACGAACTAAGCTTCCCAATAAATTTTTCTCCACATTAATAAAAAATAATTACAGAATGTCGGTAGTGTTTGACATTGGCTTACAGCACTTGGATCTGGCAGACTTGGCAAGCTCAAAAATAGGTGCACGTAAACTATAATCTCCTTTATTGATATATGTTTTTATTAGGATACTGCGGGGCTTTCAAAGCAGATGCCATATAGCCAAACAGGAATAAATTTTATTCAGGAGTTTTATTCAGGAATGCATGCTGCAAATAGTTTAATATAAATGTCAGCTAGGGAGAGGATTTCACCTTAGCAATATTCAAGGGTTAGGACAATACGCCAGGGGAGAAGCTTTGTTAATGCCAGTACAATGGCTGTATAAACACCTGCAACAGAGAATCATGAAAAGCAACTTTAATAAATTGAAAACTCAGTTAGAAGTTGTTTCTAAAATGCATTAAATTTCTCTGTGAGTTATCCAGCAAAGTGAGGGAATCTGTTGTTGGAGTGGAAAGACCTTAAAGTTGTTGAAAACAGCTATTTTGAAACGGCAGCCAACACCCAGGCTCCAGGCAAAGTCTCCACTATAGTGACTTTCTGTCTTGATTGTTAATTTTCATGCCTGAAAGTAGTCTTGCATATTTTATTCTCATTTAGAAAACCTGAGAACAATAAACGCAAAAAAAAAGGAACAGATGCTTTGTAAGTTCACCCCAAGTGATTAATACCTCTTAACTTCAATGCAACAATAGGACATGTCCGATGTACACCGCTGAAAGAAATGATGAACTGACACGTAAATCTTCCTTAATTACCTCTTGTTGTAACATGGAAAAAAACGGGTGGTAACTTGGAAGTAATCAGCCAGTCAAATCACAGAGTACTGGAAAGGTCAGGTTCTTACAGCCTAAACATCGAGAATTACAAGAAATATAAAGCATTAAAATTCCAAACGGCTTCTTTTTGACAGAGGTTTTAATGAGAATGGAAAAAGAGAAAGCGATCTGTCCTCACGACAAAAATTATAATGAGAATATTCTCCTCCTCTAAAAATCACTTCAATGAGGGAAAGTACACTTTTGTACCAGGACCCTGAAGGATTCGATTCATGTCTGCACATTAGGCATTTCAAGAAACTCACGCGATCAATTGATTTGCCTGTCATCTCTCCATGACCAAAACAACTCTGCTGAATCATCTGGCATGGCTTCCAGCTGCCCTCTGCCACGACTCCTCTTTCCCACTTGGTTTGTAAAACGCACATCCAAACTCTCTAGTGCGCAAGGAGTAATTAGGAAAGAAGCATGAACAATTACAAATAAAAGCTAAGAGAGCCTATCTAAATTATGAGATTTTAAATCCCCCATTAAAAGCACGCCCATTAGCAAAACCATGAGAAGACGACTTTGTTTTTTCTCTGTAATGCTCCAAAACCCAGATCACCTTGAACAAAGATCCCCGGAGCTGGGTCCCATCCCCTCCCTCTCCGGAGCTGTGGACGGGCTGTGCTGGGAGAACAGTCGCCGTGCGGGTGCTCCGCTGCCACCCCGCCAACACCAAAGGGACTTCTGCAGCTTTCAGTGAGCTCCACTAAGGCCATCCCGAGTCCCAGATGGCATTTCTGTACTTAACGACCCTTGTCAGAAACGTGTCTAGTGATTTTCATTCCATGTGAAAAGCGGCACTTCTAAAGCTTCCCAGTGTTTCCTTACTAACGTACCTCAAATACGCCCAAGAGAACAGTGGCTCCTGAGCGTGAATGTGTCTTATTCCGGTCTTGGCTTCACTACTGCACATTTCGTCAGGGAAGTAAAAGTGAGTTTGGTTTTCCATAAGAACTAGAAAACATACTTTTTGTGGATTTTTTTTTTTTTTTTAAATAAATCACTAACCATTATGAGTTTTTGGTAAGTAGCCGACAAATAACACACTACTTCAAAGTGATTACATCTGAGGCTCTCTTTAAAGGGGCTTCATACTGATACCGTCATTACCGCTACGAGTGGGTATAACAAGTCCTCCTTTCTGTGTTTAAAAAATAATCACGGTATCATGGTGTTTTACCATTGCACTTCCTCTTTCTCTTGCTCTCTTCCTACATGGAGCCCCATAGGAAGCAATCATTTCTATGCAAATGCTGTGTAATAGAAATATAACTTCTCCATAACCCGCCTTTCCTTGGGGAAACCAATCTGCTGTCTGTGTTTGGATACGTACAACATAAAACCGCTGTGGTTTCCAAGCAAAGCACTAAGCTGCAGAATTTTATGATATTAATGGCCTTCTGTATCATTTACATATTCATGTATCGCTTCTGACTTGTGCACACTTTATTATTTTTGGAAGAGCAATCATAATCTCATTTACACAATAACTGATATTGCCCAAATTCAATAATCTGAGGCAACCGGCACAAACACCACACAGACCTCGTCAGCCAGGAGACCCCCTGTAGTATTTTTTCATAAACCACTCAGGAAAAATGTTTAAAAGACGATGCCAGCTAGGAGGGAGACTGCTGGTAGGAACAGTTAATTGCAAAATGCTTCATATTCCCTTATCTCAATGGGGAATGTCAAGGTTGCTGCGCTCAGTGACCATTTGGGGCGAAAACATGAGAAATTGGCCTGTTCACAGTGAGGTATGCAAGAGGCCACTTTACATACGGACTGCTTGTCCCCTCAGAAGTGAAAGAATGGCAGATATGGATAATAAGGGACAGGAATTACCAGCAGAGAGCACTTCTGTCGTCTCCATCAGTCTGCAAAGCAACTGGTAATCTCTTGAGTAGGTACAGTCTTGCTGATGAAACAGATAACCCACTCCTCCTGGATGGCAGGACACGCTGCAGCAAGGTTTCGGCTAAAAGGGCCAGATTTGTCCTTTTTGCCTGGGGTCCGAAATGTCACTCTGGGGGGTCTCACTGTGGGAAGGAAGAAAAGGCTCTGCCCAGCATCACCCAAACCCTTCAACACTCCTCTGGAACGCAAAAGCCGTGATATATTAATTGCAGGCCAGCCAGCAAAAAATCTCTTTGCCTTTCTAAAATTGAACTTCCGGGGAAAATTATAAACATGCAGGAAATTTATTACTGAGAATATTTGAGTTAATACGTGGGGTCCTCGGTGCTGCACTGCTAATGCTCTCTAGTGAGTTGTACTATGGCCTTCTCATATTTGCCCCCAATTACCTACAGTAAGTAAATAAATAAACAACATGAACTCTTTGTATGTATAAAATTAAGAATAAATGTATCAATAGCTATCTCCAGTGAGCCTGCACTGTTTGCTTTTACACATCACATAGTCACATGGTAGATCTGAACTTTCCTGATCTTAAAAGCCCATCCTATCAAGAAAGCAGGCCCCTAACAGCTTCTTCTCTCTAAACACTAACAGCATGTGTAAACGCCACCACTGTGTCTCTTCATCGCCTTCCATGACTGTCCAAGGACGTGGGAGATAGACCTGCTGCAGGCAGACGTCGAGCAGGTTCTCAAGCACACTTGTGGAGCAGGTATGTGGGTAAATTTGCAGGCACTTGGAGGCACCACAATTTGCCACATTGCTTTACTGCATATCCTTTTTGTACTTGGGAGAAAATAATGCCCCGCAAAAGGATTTCTTCATGTAAGAAGTCATGGCTCCAAAGTACGCTTTGAACAGATAGAGGTACTGAAGCATACAGCAGTGAAAGAGTTTCTGTCTAGCAAAGGTTAACCCAGAGAGGAATTCATGATGTGAAACCTTAGTTACACTGTTGGCTGCTCACTGCCTGACATGGAAAATGCTTTTGAACACCGACAGAATATCAGATTTCCTTTAATGGCACCTTTCTGGCCAGGACTTGCAGCTTCTGCTACACACACTCTTTCAAGACAAGAGATCCAATTCTTTCTCATGCCAAACATACACACAAGACCGTTTGTGCTCATGATTACTGTGGATATCGTAAACAAACACACACATTTCCATCCCTACCTCCAGTGGCAGAGTTCGGCCTCCTGAACACCCATCTCCTTATCTCAGTGGTTAGGGACCTAACCACATCTGGCCACCAGCATAGAATCATCAAATTGTCTAGGTTGGAAGGGACCTTTAAGATCATCAAGTCCAACCGTCAACCTAACACTGCCAAACCCACCACTAACCCATGTCCCTCAGCACCACGTCTGCCCGTCTGTTAAATCCCTCCAGGGATGGCGACTCCACCCTGGGCAGCCTGTGCCAATGTTTGATGACCCTTTCGGTGAAGAAATTTTTCCTAATATCCATCCGAAACCTCCCCTGGCCCAACTTGAGGCCGTTTCCTCTTGTCCTATCACCTGTTACTTGGGAGAAGAGACTGAACCCACCTGCCTACCCCGTCCTTTCAGGGAGCTGTAGAGAGCGATAAGGTGTCCCCTCAGCCTCCTGTTCTCCAGGCTGAACACCCCCAGGTCCCTCAGCTGCTCCGCATCAGACGTGTGCTCCAGACCCCTCACCAGCTCCGTTGCCCTTCTCTGGACATGCTCCAGCCCCTCAATGTCTTTCTTGTAGTGAGGGGCCCAAAACTGAACACAGTACTCGAGACGGGGCCTTATCAAGCACCTCTCAAGTCTCATTGCTCTGTCTGGAAAAAAAAAAATAAAATAGACAGTTGTGCTTCCCTGCTTAACATGGCTGTTTGGAGAGAAAGCGCAGGAGAAGGTATGAAACCTTGCAGGCCAGTAGACATATACAAGATTAAATACAGCTACAAAACAGGCACTAGCCACAGAGGCTATGGCAGATTCTGAGCATCAAGATGTCTAAACGGAAGACATGGTGAATTGTTAACTCAGAAATAAAAGAATTAAATCCTTCACCTTTTAAGAAAATGCATACAATGGAAAAAAAAAATCTGTCTAAAATAAAAAATTTCCTTCAAACAAGAACTGCCCAAAGGTAGTTGCATAGAAATTCCTATTTTCTATAGTTTCAATGTGAAAACTGAAAACTGCACACAAATTAGTAAGTTTAAAAGGGCTCAAAAAATAACTCATAAAGATCTAAAAAATGTTCATATTAAATTTAGCAGATTTTTTCCTTTCTTTTCATCAAAGCTCTTGGTTGTACTTCACCTGAACTTGTTCGTCTCTCTAATCTTACCCGTGGGGAGGTAAATGAAACCGAATGCACTGTTTCTGGTCGACGAAGCATTTTAGCCTCCCTCCACAGGCTCATCTTTCCATTAATAACACAGTCTCACCTCTAACAAAACGATTATATTTTCCAAAGTGACAACAAAGAAGAAAAAAAATCAATGCATAGGTGACATTCTTTGAGGAAGTAAATAGAAAAAAACCTTTCCGCTAATCAAACAGAAATAAAGCAAAGCAACGTGAGAGTCAGCAGTTTGGAGCCAAATCTCCATCCCTTTGCAGTTTCCAGCATCTGCAGGTGTCTCTCGGTTTTTTACTCTTTCTGTCTTTACTGTTTTGTTTAGGGTTTGGGGTTTTTTCTTTTTTTCATTTTGATGTATTTCCACGGTAAAGAAGACTCATGGCCAGCTTACGTGCTAAATCAGCATATTGTTGCATCCACCTGGATATGCCTTTTTCCCTGCGGCTGGTGGACCAGAGGCCTGTTCTTGGGAGAGCTGCCATCACTGCTGGGTACTGCGGGTGCCGCAGACGGATGCCGTCCCTTATTCAAACTGGGAAGAATCGAGCCCTGATCCATTTGCGTTTGAAATGGCTGGAAGTGTACTTTTCTAACCTTGTGGGAATTTAAAAACATTAGCCTAATTAAAATTGTTGTTGTATTTGTTTTGTCAGGCTCTCCCTTTTATCTGCATGATAATGATTTTGCCTCATCAGTTCAAGAAGTGTCTGTGGGTGGAAACAGTGAGTGATAGATTCATATAATGAGGCTCTAAATGACTACAAAAGACTTTACATCGCTGTGAATCATCCATCTACGGTGCTGCATTATTCACAAATTAATGCAACCCTATAAATGAATAATGATTTAAATGTACTTTTAAAAATTGTTAATGCTCCAGCATTTTTTCCTTCTCTACATAATCAGAAAATTGATTATGACTATGACTAGACCTATGTTCTTAATTTAACTTATGTAATGGTAATGTAGAAGTCGTCTTGTGACAACAATGAAAATGGAAAGATTTCCAGGAGACTAGAAATGGGTTTATAACCTTCAGAATTCCCGAGCCAAATTCAGTCGACTTCAGAGGGAATTAACACCAAAAAAGCCTCCTGAAAGGCTGCAGGGCCTAGAGACAACTGAATTATTGCCAAAGTTGATCAAAAATAGATTAGAATATATGTGAAATCGCTAAGAATAATATGACACAGGAAATGTTTTGCTCATTAGGTGTTTTCTCATATTACTCTTTTTTTAAAAACAAGTGATTAAGAGTCATAAACCAAGGAGCTGTATGAGCACTAGAAATAACACAAACTAATTTCCCAAGCATTTGTCTGAGGATGATATCCCACATAGATTATCTGATGAACAAAACAGGGTGAACAGCAACCACAGCCTTCATCACAGTGGGATCTATAAAAGGATTTCACTGCTCTAACTGGATTTTTATTTTTAGAAAATACTGATAGCTCGCTCTCTCTGAGACAAGCTTGATAAGCAGATTCAAAACTGTTGAAGGCAGGGAGTTAACATATAGACAAACAGAGACAAACAATTGTAAAGAACGGTCATGGAAGTCCTCAGAAACCAGGAAGAAACCAGTTATGATGTTACAATATTGGTTTCAGCGCTTCTGAGATTCCAGTGCACAGGCTGCCCCTCCGGCCACATCATGTAGGCAGCGTACGCTAGGGTACCATAATGAAGATTATGCCCCCAATTCCAGCCCTGTAAAGCTGATTCTATTTAAATCACTAGATGTATTCTGGTGGTTTTAGGAGGATGGAGGATGTGATCAAGATTAGAACTGAGTCTATGCATTTTACTGAACGCTATGTGAACAATATATATATATCGTTTCTGTAGGCACATGTTTTAAACCAGGTATTACCTAAATTATTGAATGCTTTTCTATTCAAGTTATAACACCAAGTTTTCAGAAACAAACCAAAGGTGAGAAATTGTTCTCTTCACACTAAAACAAGTGAAAAGTAATAACTCTCTTCACCAAAAGACTGTTGAACAAGGTTTCTTTCTTGCCCAATAATAAAAGTATAAAGGACATGTATTTAGTGTTTCATTGAACCTAGACACTTAAAAGAATCTTCAGCCATAGAAGACGGTTTCAATAAAGTCATCTTCCACTAGGATTGTTTTATATTGCACAAGTCCCTATTAAATTATCGTAAGTTATTGATGCTATGAAGGACATGAACTCTGCTAAGGTTACAGTCACAGATGTTCCCCTTATTAAACCCTGTAAAAATCGCTACCACTCAAGCAGCGGAATTGAGTTTGTATCAAAGACGCAGTGAAATATTGCCACCCACCTATCAAACCACTGCTCCTTCCAATTACTTGGAGTTTGATAAACTTACCAGTATGTACTTTCGTTATTACCTAATTCTGCTGATAAATTGTGATCTCAACACTTTTGCCCACAAATGATTTACTAGGCTGAAAACAATCTTGCCTGTCTTAATTCATCTTAGCCAGTGAGGCTTCATTAAAGGACTGGATGAACACTGGGACCGTGGTGTTATCCGATCGTTTGATATGGGACCACCCAAAGAGATCTGCCTTACATTCTCCCATCGTAGCTACTCTTTCAGTTATGGAGAGACACGGTCCTGCTCTATAGCGTTATCTAATAATACAAGCAAGATCTTGACAATATTCAGACACACTAATAATGACAAAAAACATTTCCTTTTCTATAACCTGCCGTGCAATATTTCTGTTTCTGCAAATTGACTACTTGTACCAAGTCAAACAAAATTTCTCAAACCTCATGTCCAGGACTATACATTTTTCATAGATGGTGAAGAAGAGAAGCTAAAGTTTTCAATTATTAATAAATTTAAAGGGAGGTACATCTCTGAATCTGTTAATATTTTTTCCCCTTTCAAGAAGGAGAAATTTTGATTTCAATGATAAATAATAGCCAGCTATTGAAAAACAAGTGTCTCATCTTAATATTGGACAGGGTCTTCAGTGCCTCCTCTCACAGCTGACTAAACAGTTAAGCCAACATCACCAAAATCAGGGTGGCTGCAAATTTCTAATTAATTTGTTTTTTTTGGCATTTCNTTTGTCTATTTTTAACTTATCAGCAGTAGTTTCTGACTTCAGTACTCTCTCGACTGAACTTATTAATTAGGAAAAAAACAAGTTTCTGCTATTTTCTAGAAATTGTTTTGGGGTCTATTCCAAAACCAAAATGTAGAATGATTCTTTTGGTATTTGGTATCAAGGAGTCGAGTAATAAAATCCTGAACTACCTCACATCTCACAAGTGCGTTCATTTTCTCTGTTTTAAATAAAGCCAGTACATGGATTAAACTAGGGGATGTTCCACTTTATACAATTAACTTTGATGATTTGTATGGAAAGCATACAAATCTGGCTCTCCTATATTTTTGGGACAGCTGGGAATGTGGCCATTACTTGTATAAATTTGCACAGGAAAAGACAGGGTCAATAAGCAACGAATCCAACAGTTTCAGTCCTTCCTGGACACACACACAAATGGAACATAACTTATTACCTCTCTTGTATTCTCCTGATCGTCATCGTTACAAGCTGCCAACCTTAAAATAACTTTGGTACCTGTTTTTAAGAATTCCAAGTCCTAGTTCTTGAGAGCTGATCTCAAAAGCTGTAGGAAATGCTTTATCTGAAACTTGTAACATTAAACAGGGATTGCCATGATTCATAAATTATTCTCTTTTTCATGTTTAAGACTGACAAATGTGCCAACTTCTCAATTTAATTAGGGAAATTCTCTGCAAGAGATGCATTTTAGTTAAGTTCTGTTCTTCCAGTTTCACCTTAGCTTTTGTCCTTTACATCAATCTAAGAAATATACTCATCTTGTTCTCTCAGAAATCATCTCGTGTAGATAAAACAAAATGCTTCATTTTACATATTTACATTTGTCTCAAAAGATGCCTTCAAATCCTCCCCTGTCTGGTAGGGAGACCCACGGCTCTTCTGAACTTCCTAAAGGAACAGCTTCCCAACACAGAGGAGTTAAAGGATGTGAACCCATCATTATGCAACTACAACCACCTCACCTTCTACCTCCCCTCCATGAATTCTGCCACTACATTTCATTCACAGAAATTTGCATGAAATTTGCATCAGGGAAAAGCCAATCAAAAGAGGGGTTGAAAAATAATCAGGGAGGAATAACTCACGGAATGGTTTGGGTTCAAAGAGACCTTTAAGATCACCCAGTTCCCACCCCCCCTGCCATGGGCAGGGACACCTCCCACTAGACCAGGTTGCTCCAGGTCCCGTCCAACCTGGCCTTGAATAAATAAATCATACTGAATGTTTAAAGTAAAATATTCTATATACTATTTCTGCATTAATCATAGACTCTGAAGAGGAACAGAAAATATTTTTTCACTGGAAGGATTTCAGACATTAAACTTCCATTACTTTTTCCCTGCATTTTTCTTCAAGTCTCTGAAACGCAGAAGTCGTTGGATCCCTATGCAATGGCTTGCAAGTTACAGTCTTAGCTATGCATTTACCACTATTGATTCAGAATGTAGTAGCCTAGGAGAAATATATCAAGTTGATTAAAATTACCCATTTTTATTGAATTCTTTTGTAATGAATTTTCCCCTAGCTGAACAAAAGGCACAGTAATGCAATCTAAACTTCTCCCGTAGTGAACAATCAGAAGCAGCAAAATGGGCAAATGACTTTGAACTTAACACACGTTGTCTGTTCTAATCTCAGCTATGTTTGCAAAAACACTACTCCCCAAATTACACCAGATGTACGTAGTCTGAATGCCTGTATTGCTGTTACTGCAATGCAGCAGCGCTATCCATGCCATACACGATAAAGTATATTATTCCAATTTGATTAATTTTATAGCTCTGGTTACACTTGGAGAGTTTCTTTTAGTGAGTTATGGCATATGCAGGGACTGGGATTCTTAGATATGAAAAGTGTTGCTTAGGACTCGTTTTAGAATCAAAAAAAAAGGAATTAGAAAAAACCCACAACTTTTTGGCACAGAATTTGCAGAGAGGCCGTAATGAACGCACACATGAATGCTATTCCTTTCTTGACTGTGAGAAATTGGGTAGATTAATTTCATTCCCAGGTATTGGACTTTCCCCTGACTTCCCTGTTCCTTGGTTTTCATAAATTACATGCTTTGAAAATTTTTGAACTACTGTAGCTTGAGTTTTCCAAAACTTAGTGAGCGGTAAGTGACATGACATTTAAAATGTGATTTATTATATTCCTGAATTACACATGCATTAGTTTTACAACTGGAAAACCCACAAAGATTTAATAGAGTTTTTGTCATCCTGGGTAACTGTTAATCCAGGTATATTAGTGTATTTTCTAGGACCTATAGATTTTAGTGGAATTCCGTTTTGACATACATATATATATAATTCTGCAAACGTTAAACACCATTAGCTGACTGAATAGGTACATATGAGAAATTAATCAAAATCAGGCCTTACTAAAAAAATCCCTCCATTAAAGAAATTAACATAGTTACTTAAAATAAAGCATCTCCAAACTGGAGAGATGTCGCTCCCTCAAACAGGTCGGCATGGACTAGATAATGAATGGGGTCTAGAGACTGTGACCACAGGCACAGTGAATGGAAGTATTTTCAAAATTTTTTGGGAACTGGATTTGACCTCCTTCCCTCGATGAACAAGACCTGTGTAAGTATTCTGATAATGGCTTTGGAGCTCATGGGCCAGCTTGAACCAAATCTGACAGCTGAATAAAATCCCGTAACTATTTTCCTACAAATTTTGTACTGTAGGTAGCTCAGAGAGAAAAGAAAGCGCTAATACTTGCCCCTTACTCATGAAAAATGTGACCTCAAATCTTACTCTTACATTTAAGACAGACATTTTCCAAAGGATTGTAAAAGAACAGGTTTTGAAAAACTAAAAGTGTGCTTTTCTAGCCCAAATACTTCATCCAACTTCCAACAATTTTCTTTGTCTTAGTCATAAACACTTTCTTCCTGATACTCTCACCCCTTTTGGTTCTCGCCAAGATTGCTCTGTGAGACATCCCTGGACTGTTTCTTTTTATTCTCACAGTCCTGCAAATTATATTGAAGGCTATACTCTTCATTTTACTTTTTTTGGTCTCATTTATTTATTTAATGGTATCACGGTTTATCAAGGTCACGACTATGTGAGCTTTTCCCCAACAAAACGCAGCAGCAAAAGATGCAAAGAAAAGAATTAAATTGTTCCAATTTTGTAAAACTAGGGTGTTAGCTAAAAGAGAAACCAGGTTTTGAACAATTTTGTCCAAATGACTATTGATCCTACTGGGGAATTTCTGCAGCAACCAGCATGTCACTGCCAAAATATTCAGCAGGAAGGGATTATAGGTATATGCAGAGATACCATAATCTTCATATAAATCAGTTAAACAGTCGGTCAGCCAAGAGACAGAAATCCATAGGAATTCTGGCTTCATTAGTTTCACTGCTCACAGAACTACTTGGACTTTTTTTTTTAACGGTGCTTTAATCCTGTTAGATTTCAGAGGCAAAGCAGTTACGAGATTGAGCTAGAATCTGTTCCTTCTTATGCATCATTAAACAGCTCCAGAGTGAATTAATTACATCTGATCAACACACTGAAGGCAATAAGGCCATGAAAGGTGCAAGTCAGGGGCTGCAAAACATTTATTACTGATGACAGGGCATCAGAAAGAAAACTGACTTTCAGGTCCACGTGTGAGCTAAAGATCTAAGCTTGAGTCAGTAGGGCTGGTTTTAGTGAAATAACTCTTTTATTCTACAAAGTGGTTGCATTTGAAGTGGAAAAATGGAATACAGAATGCTGCAATATTATTTTCATTTTTACAGAGCCATTTTTGAGCGTGATACTACAATTTCACTTTAATGCTTCAGGCTTCACCACTGACCTCGATTCCTGTACGACTATATTCAGCATACAAAAGAGCATATTGGGCAGGACCTCAGGAGCCCCCAACCCATTTGGATGATGATCCAGGAATCTGCTCATGAATAGCAGAGGTCACAGGGACATTTGCTAATCACAGCCTCTTCAGCTGTGTGCAGGTTGTCACCATACCCTCATCGGGAACTTGGTGGCTCTCACCCTCAGTACCAAAACCTCCCGGATAAACACTGTCCCGAGGACTGCAAAAGACATACTTCTGCAAGGAAAGAAACACCACAGATATAGTATTGTCAGGAGTGTTAACCATGTAGATGACAGTGGGGTTTTAGAGAGCTTCTCCTTTACTAACTGGACACAGCTCTATCTTTTTTCCAGACTGGTATAAGACCGAGATGTGACTCTGCAGCACTGAGACAGCTCCTACTCACAGTAGGAGCTGGATCATACAGGAATAATGGTAGATCGCCTACTTGGTTCATCCAGAAACTGAACCTGTAGGAACAGAGCTAGGCACAGAGCTGGATTTAGTCAGCTAGCCACAAAATATGAGCCCTATGGGACAACTCAGATGCCGGTACAAGTGGAATGACACACAAGCTATCTGCATCCATCTATCTCTCAAAGAAAAGCTTCTCTCTCCTTTTCTGGGCCATAACCCATCAGGGCTTGTGTTTTTCATGCCCTAGATCTATGTCCTCCGGCCTCTGCCTCTGAACACAAAGCCGCCTTGGCAAGCCAAGACTTCTTCCTGCTCAACACAGCAATCCTGGAATCTTTTCATCCCTCCAGAGGTCAGGACTAGCAAGGAGTGCCCATGGCCTAGCGGTCCCACCAGGACCACGTGGGCCTGCTCTAACCACTGTGTGGATCTCTGGGGTGGCTGTCCCAGATGAGTTTGTTTCTCAGTCTGCTGTCAACACATTAACAGAGAAGCTGGGGCTTTCTGTGAGCGCTACATCACCTTGGTGTTTCTGCTGTCAGGATGAAAAATAAAACTCCACGCCCAGCTGAACGGTGTGACCTGTCCCTTCTCCTGCCTACTGCCTTTCAGCATCTGCCACCCCACATTGTCTTTGCAGCTACAGAGTATAACCACTTTCATAAGGTTGCTAAACATATCAGTTAAAATGTTGAGACCTTAACAGTACCACAATCACTGGGAAACAGACCCAATACTTCTCTCTTTGGGCAATTAAAATTCATCTTCCTTCCAGTCTCTGTTTATTTGTGACCCATTGGTTATTGTGCCAGCAGCATCATCTTGTCTTATTTTCTCCCAGCTCTTAACCCCTTGAGGTATTTGAAGATAAAACTCTTATAGAACCACACAATACTTTGGGTTGGAAAGGTCCTTTAAAGGTCGTCTACTCCAAACTCCCCTGAAATGAGCAGGGAGATCTTCAGCTAGATCAGGTTGTTCAGAGCCCCGTCCAACCTGACATGGAATGTTTCCAGGGATGGGGTATCCACCACTTCTCTGGGCAACCTGGGCCAGTGTTTCACCACTCTCAGCATAAAAAAATCCTCCTTATATCTAGTCTAAATCTTCCCTCTTTTAGTTTAGCTTGTCCTACTGCAACAGGCCGTGCTAAAAAGTTTGTCCCTGTCTTTCCTGTAGGCCCCTTTTGAGTACTGAAAGGCTGCAATAAGGTCTCCCCGGAGCCTTCTCTTCTCCAGGCTGAACAACCCCAACTCTCTCAGCCTGTCCTCATAGGAGAGCTGCTCCAGCCCTCTGATCATCTTTGTGACCCTCCTCTAGACCCGCTCCAAAAGGTCCATGTCTTTCCTCTGTTGGGGGCTCCAGAGCTGGACGCAGTACTCCAGGCGGGGTGTCAACAGAGTGGAGCAGAGGGGCAGAATCACCTCTCTCGCCCTCCTGGCCAGACTTCTTCTGATGCAGCCCAGGACACAGTTGGCCTTCTGGGCTGTGTGCGCACATTGCCAGCTCATGTATTGCCGAGGGTGCACTCAATCTCACTGTCTAGTCATTGATGAAGATATTGAACAATACTGGTCCTAATACAGACCCCTGAGGGACGCCACTTGTCACTAATCTCCATCTGGACGTTGAGCTGTTGACCACTACCCTCTGGATGCAACCATCCAACCAATTCCTCATCCACCAAACAGTCCACCCATCAAATCCATCTCTCTTCAATTTAGACAGAAGGGTGTTGTGGGGGACCATGTCAAAAGACTTACAGAAGTCCAGAGAGATGACATCTGTAGCTCCTCCCTTGTTCACTGACATAGTCAATCCATCACAGAAGGCCACTAGGTTGGCCAGCCAGGACTTGCCCTTAGTGAAGCCATGCTGGCTACCCCTTTTCACCTTTTATTTTGGTGGGCTAAGCAAACCATAAATTAGGTTCTCTGTTCTCCCTGTCACCCTAACAGTCTCTCTCTGCACACGTTCCTAATCGAATTCACATTTTTAAGCATAAATACACTGTGTTTAGATGAAATTTATCTAACAACCTGAACTGTATTTTGCAATAATACTATAACTGCGTACCTGCACAAAGACTACATTATGCAGCCCTAAACCAGCGACATCTCTATTTTCTAATGCCTTAGATCTAGCAACCTAATTCTTTTTCCTGTCAAGGCTAGAAAGCGGATAAGAAAAATTATGATAAAGCAATTTTGTTGGGGTTTACTGACCTCTATTACATGGAGATATTTCAGTGTTGATGCTGGCAGAGTTCACACAGCAATTTGTCCGACCAGCTCCCCAGCAGCTGTCCTCACCCACCGACGAGCCAGCTTCAGCCGCACACCGCCCAAGGGCAGCCTGCTCTTCCAGGAGGAATTCCAGCATTTGGGGTTTGCTCATTTCTCAAATACAGCTACGCTTCAATACAACAATATTCTGTGCAAACCAGAATGGCCTGTCTTTAGTGAGTTATGTTAATGAAGTCTATGACCCAGTGAGTGATGGGATACAGGCTGCTGACAAATTTATATACTGGACCTCCCATCTACATCATCTCAATTTATACAGAAAGGATACCCAATCTTTGAGTAGTTCTTCTTGTACATTTTGCCAAAACTTTTTAAAAATATTGAAATGGACAACATTTTTATCAGTAATTTGAAAAAAGTTCTTTTTTTTTTCCCAAAAGCTGTGTTACAGAATCAACAGATCCTCTCCTTTTTCCCCCTCATCTTCTACATTCTGTCATAAATGAAATTTAACAAGCAGAGGTAGTTAAATGACTTTAGCACACATACCTCAAGTAGATTTTAATACTTTCAATATTCCTAAAATACCTCTTTGAAAAAACAGGTAGCTAAAAGAAAGACGTCAGTGGGTGCTGCAGTTTTCTTTAGCGTGACTCTTCAAGAAGGTATGACTACACATCACTTCTGTTACGATGAATTATGAAGATCTTTTGAATCCTGATCAAGGGGGAACTTCACATCACGGCACCTGGCACCACCGGTGTACAACACTCCCCAGGAACCAGACCTCCTGACTCCTTGCGTTCACTTTGCGGAATTGTAACAATTTTGGGAAGCTTTATATTAATTTTAGACACCTCGTGAATTCTTGTGGGAAGGATTAAAACTACCACACCATCCAACACAACGCAGATAGCGTCAGCCGTTTTTTTGTTGCTTCAAAATCCTGTGGCCATTCCCATTTTACAATTCTGAACTGTAGAGGAGGGAACTTTGTACAACTGATGTAAGAGCACTGAGATAGAGACCTAAACCCACAGCTTATTTCACACACATGAGCAGTCTCACTGCGGACTTGGGACAGGAGGAACAGAAAGAGCTTTCCCTGTCTCACAGAACGTCAGAGGTTGGTGTGGAGAGATACTGGAGAGAATAAATGGCAGTTTCTTTATAAATGTTGGAGCCACAGATAAGAAAACTGTCCTTCAAATCTTCGCTCGTCAATAGGAGTGACAGGACATGTACACTATTGCTAACTGCAATTCCAATTATTCAAAGACATTTTAACCTCTTCAAATGTCAAACACTATGAAGAATCCCGCTGAAGCCAACAGTCCTCTTCTCTTTTATAAAACTAAGCATATGCGGGCCTAGAGCTAACATAACTCAACCATCAAACAGATTACCTTCTCCAGATCCTCAGCACGTCTCAAAGTTTATGCCAAGAATTTTTAATGTACAGAATAGTCACTCCAGTACTTGATACTGACTGACACAAAATATTGAAAAAAGTTATTTTTGTAGCACTGATTACAACTGTGTGTGTTTTAAATTTGAACTCTTCACACAAGCACAATTATAAATCAACAAGCACATGTCTCCAGAGGCTTCCCCCATTATCACATAATGGTTAAATGATGGAATACTTGAAACTTCATAAACACCGGAGTTGTACAAAATTAAAATTTGTAATTTCTTAACTAGAACTAGATAAAACTAAGACTAACTAAAGCTGTTTAGGGAAAAAAAGAAAGATCTGGATGAAAGTAAGTTACCTGTGCTTTCACTACAGAACGGAACTAGAAATAATTTCATGAATAAAAAAGGAATTGTAACTAATTCACTGTTACAGAATAGTTCTGAGAATAGTGAGAATTACTGCTTGTAGTAGAGTTTACAGTCTTTGACTAAATCCATCATGCCTCTGCATTCACAGAATCACAGAATCACAGAATAGTCAGGGTTGGAAGGGACCTCTGGAGATCATCTAGTCCAAGCCCCCCGCCAGAGCAGGGTCACCTACAACAGGTTGCACAGGACAGCGTCCAGGCGGGTTTTGAATGTCTCCAGAGTGGGAGACTCCACAACCTCTCTGGGCAGCCTGTTCCAGTGCTCCACCGCCCTCAAAGTAAAGAAGTTCCTCCTCATGTTAAGATGGAACTTCCTATGTTCAAGTTTGTGCCCATTACCCCTCGTCCTATCAATGGGCACCACTGAAAAAAGACTGCTCCCATCCCCCTGGCATCCTCCCTTCAAGTATTTGAAAGCATTAACAAGATCCCCCCTCAATCTTCTTTTCTCTAGACCAAAGAGGCCCAAATCCCTCAGCCTCTCCTCATATGAAAGATGTTCCAATCCCCTCATCATCTTTGTAGCCCTTTGCTGGACCTTCTCCAGCAGATCCCTGTCCTTCTTGAACTGGGGAGCCCAGAACTGGACGCAGTATTCCAGATACGGCCTCACCAGGGCAGAGTAGAGGGGGAGGATGACCTCCCTCGACCCTGTTAAGCTTGTTGAATATCCTGGGTACCAAGGAGAAGGGATAAAGTCATTCAGCACCAAGTGAACGTGTATTGTAAAATAAATGTGACTTTGTCTACACCAGATTAAAAACCTGCAGTGGTAGGCAGTAAAGAAGAGTAGAATAAAAAGGACGCGCGCACACCAAGTTACTTGATTTCCAACAGGAATGAAGTTGGCAGTTGTATCAGCAAAGAGATGGAGCACAGCCACTCCTGTGGCGAGCCTGCCCACGGGTGATGTTAACAGCAAGGCAGGGATGGAACTGAGTTTAAACAGTCAAGATGTAGGTACCTCATCACATAGAAGAGTCAAAAGCTATAGACAAAAAATACCTGCCACATTTTGCAGGACAGGCCAGTTAAGTGCCTGGAGGAATCTCCAATCCTGTCAGTTTTCTAAGCACAAGTCGGTGTTAAGAATCTGAAAAAAACATATTGTGTTAAATCTTCAAAAATATTACAATTCCAAATGACTATAGATCCTTTTAGCTCCCTTTCTCTGGAAATTCTGACTTCTTGTGCTCTTTTAACTGCTGTTTAAATTATATTTACTATTATCAGATCCTGATTTCCCTGTGAAGTTGCTTGCTTCCATTTCTAGATCTGAATTAAAAAAAAAAAAAAATAAAAAAGGGAGCAAAAAATACAACTGTTACTGGATTTTGTTTAACTGATCTTGAATGTCTGTTGGCATGGTGCAAGGGTCATTGACTATTCAGACTTTTTCCTGAAACAGAGAAAATTGTATTTTTTTTTTTCCCCTTAGGCTATGAGCTTTATTTATAAATGCTGGTGAAAAAAGAAAAAAATAACTGATGTTCAGTAGTTATTGTGTATATGCTCACAGGGCCTCCTCTTACCAAAAAAAGCTGCATTAATTAGTTAATCTTGTATAAATGGCCTAGCTCTACCATTGCTGTAGTTGTCTAAATAGGTGTTAATGACAAGGTGTTTCAGTATTTTCTTGGGAAATCAATAGTTTCAAAGTAGAAATTGCGATTTTCTGCCAAAATTAATGAATCTGCTGCTCTAGAGGTCAGGATGTCATTTGTAGTGTACTGTGCAGACTGTGAAAGAAATCATTTCTCAGTGCACTGACTCACATTGAATTGTAGCGTTGGTCCAGCGTGAATATTGATAGATGTATGAGCAGGAGGTTAGAAAGCATAGACTGGAATATAAGGCAACAAACGCCTGAAGTCAGGGAGATAGCTGAACTAAAAAAAAGACATTATTTAAGTGTTTGTTGTAACAAGAATAATGAAACAAAGCACACCAAGTCCCCAGAGTGGTATTTTTTCTGTGGCTGGCTCCCAAAGAAAGGTAAAAGAGTTATAAAAACAGCTCATTTCCCAGCTCATTTCAAATGCTGTCCTCTATGTCAAGTTGAAACAACTCCAATAAACCCTCCAGGCCTCTTCTGCTCCTGGATCTCGTTTCCACAGCCTTGGCCAGCACAATAATTCTGTTGTTCCGACATGGGAGAAATCATCAGCTGCGTTATTTGCTGGGACATGGTGCCCACGCTGGAGGCTGAGGAAGGCATCTCCTCCTCCTCCAGACTGTGACTCCGTGTTCTTTAGTTACAACCTGGAATTGTCCACGCTGGAGGCTGAGGAAGGCATCTCCTCCTCCTCCTCCGGACTGTGACTCTGTGTTCTTTAGTTACAACCTGCAATTACCCACGTCGGAAATCCCACTGGTTTCATCCTGGAGTTACCTGTTGTATTATGAAAGACCCAAAATCTAGACTGTATTGCACAAGTGCACAATGATTTTGTAGCTGAGGTCTGCATATTAATCTCTATTAATTAAGAAGTTGAAAGAAAAGGCACGTACCTAACTGCAGTGATTTCCAGAGCGCGTGACTACTTTAACTTGGATTTTAAATACATTCCTCCATTTTAAAGTATTCTTCAAACTTTCTGTAAATAAAAAAAGTTTCCCTTGTCCCTAGGCATATTTTTCCAAGGTTTCACAGCTCTAATTATTACGAGCAATATCTTCATGGTCTCCTGCTACATCGCTCAAAAATATAACGAAAAAAGATCTATTTTGAAAGTTTCTTTGAACTTCATAAGTCGATGATTTCTTATATAACTGCAATAAAAACCTCTGGGAAAGAACCTATTATGAGTACTGTGTCAGCAATTTTAGCTTATTACAGATGGCTTGCTCCCCTTTCCACATAACTATTTAATGAATTTAAACCAAGGACTGTATAATTTCATAGCCAGTAGCAGCCGTGAGCTTTCACCGGGAGGTTTTTAAGCTGAGATTACGGACCAATTTAGGAAAGGAAATTAATGAAGAAGGTAATTCCTAAATGCAGCTGAGCAGTGTTTGACTTCAGTCATTTCAGCGGGAACTCGGCAGCAGACCACATCTTCCAGCAGCTGTGTCAGGGATCCCACAACACCCCTCAGCGTCACGGCCGCGTGCGGGAGATGTGTTGAAGATGTCGGCCCAGTGACACCCCGGCACGGAGACAGCTGCTACGAGAAGAACTGGGGCGGCGCCAGCAGCGAGCAGCGGTGCAGAGCTGCTGCGTAACACCGCTGTCCTGGGAGGCAAATATCTAAATGCTCCGTATTTTCCTATTTTCAGGTGGCTGGTAGGAGTCTGGGTTGCCAATGGTGAACCTCCAGGAGAAGCTGTTAAAAGGCAGCAGATCGCCTCGCTCAAGCGCACTGGCTCTTAGATCTCAACAACTGGATGTTTCCTTATTTTGTCGTTTTCCATTTCTTACCCATTTTCCAGCCAATTATCCTCACGTTTTAAAGCAGTTACGGTAGGAAGTATTCTCTGTCCTCCCTTCACTCTGTTATGAAGCAATTGTTACTGCTCCTTGTTAGAACAGCAGTTATCATTGAAACTATTTATGTCCTTATGGTGTGCCCATCCGCTGGTCAGATTTTAATTCTACGAAGAACTGTAAATAAGATAAAAATAAAACAAAGCAGCTCTCCCTCTCTCCCTCCCTCTCCCCCCCAGAAAATCACAAACTCTTTCCCACAGAAATCTTACTTCTAGGAGCATAAAACAAAGCTGATGAACGAAACACAAAGGGAGGGCAGAATAAGAGTGCAAAAATACTGTATGGACATAATTCTTTACTCACATTACAATACCGTCACAGGCTTTAGAATCTGGACGAGGAGAATCAGGTCTTTTTACAATGTGAATTGCAACCCTCTGCCTTTCGAAACAATTCTGATAACCAACAATAGCTCAAAAGACCAAGTTTTGAAGGTTTAATGTAACTTTTCAGATTCTCCTTTCCCAGCATGACTTTTGTATGACACTTTTTCTGTACAGCCGTTTTGCACCAATTGCTGAAGATATAATATTTAGTATAAAGCACAAATTTACTGTTGGCTAAAAATACAGGAAGTTGCACACCTAGGGTGACCTTATGCTTGTATGAGTTTCTTTTTTGTTTTTTTACAGTGTCGACATTTGTGGACCTGAAGGATCAAACCAGAAGTTCCACTCAGGAAGATTTTGGTTCAAACCCTACACTGACAATACCTACAGCAAAACAATGATCCTTTTGCTGTTGCAGAGTCATTAAAACCAAATTTACCCACCATCCACTGACTCATAGCCTACCCATCACAGCCAAATGTGGAGCACCGCTGTTGGCACATAGGACATATATAGCATCACTTTTGGCACTTACCATCTTAAATAATACCAGAAAGCAAATTAAAGGTGTGTTCTCTGGCTTAGGGGAATGAAAGAGAATGGATTTAATTGAGTATGATGTCTTTTATTTGACTAGTATGTAGGAAAATATACCCTGAGCACCGCTGAACCGGACTGGTTCTGCAGAGCTGCGGGAGACTGCAAAATGTCTGCGTACTGCAGCTTTCCAGAAATTCAGGGAGCGATTTGAGAGAAGACAGAAGAACAAGACACGCCAGATTCAAACACCAATGGATATAAGTCGGAAAAGAGATTAAAGCAGAGTACTCGATACACACCAGTTGTGTGTGTTCTCTGTGCAACACAGCTACTTTCGTAGGCATAATGGGTTTCTTGAACGTGTTGTACTCACAGTATCAAGAGGAAAAAATTATCTCTATTAGTCATAGGTAGCCAAATGCCATCTGTTAGCCAGCCTGAAAGTGAACATTCACCACAAACTCTTTCATGATTACAGTTTGCCTTCTGGAGAAGGTACGACCGGGGGTAAAGCCGTGCTACAGAAATTGTTGAAAGTTTTGTCACCCCCCACTGGGAAACTCCGGTTGTTCTACATATTACAGATGGCCTTGTTAATGTTTTAATTATGTTGTGTAATTTTCTTTTGCATTTTATTGGGAAATGACAATTCATTCCAAAAACAGAAACTAAAATTTTGTGGTTTTCCAGCAAAAAATCAAAAACTCATTGTAAAAGGGAAGACTTGCTTGATATCTACTTTCCTTGTGAAGCTGCGTTCATCAGCTTAGGTTTATGCAAGGTATTTCTAAGTTAGAGGTCTGCAGAATTTGGCCACTACCCCAAAAAATATCTTGGCTATGGCAAACCACAATGTGGCAAAGAAATAAAGTCACTTTTTTCTGTCTGGTATCTTCCAAACGCCCCCATACACCGCTAATTATCCACTCCCAACCATGTGAACACATACTTGACATCATTTTAATTCTAGTACTTATTTCAACTATTGTCCTTTGCAGCCTAAGTGCTCGAACCTTGCCTTCAAGTAAAGTGAGGTTACGTTATTAACACATAGTACAAGAAAGAAGTCTACGATGCCCATAAAAGTATTTTTTCATTTCTAGACTAAGCTATGCAACAGCATCAGAACAGAATAGTCAAATTCCAGTATTTTTGCAAACAGACAACTAAAAGCAAATGAATAAATCCATAAACATTAACATTTTAATTACTTACATTCTAAACACTGTGATAACAACTAGATAAAAAGCACAAGAGAGATTTCTTCAGCGTCCATAGTATTAGCTGCAAATATTGCTGCAGTAAGTCAACAAGCAGAGTTTTTATTGTTAAATATTTAATTAAAAAAGAAAACATCACAATCACCTAGGAAAACCTGAACTGATTTAAAACAGAAAATCACATTTTGAATCAGCACTCCAGAACCTAAGTGGAAGCCCATACAACTCAAGGATTTTGTTTGTCTGTTTCTTATTACTCCATAGTCCTCCCACAGTAGAAAAAAAGATTAATTTCAACTAAAAGAGTGCATGCTTATTTGCATAATAGTCGCCCTGAAAAAAAAAGCACCTTAGGACTATCAGGTATAGGATGAAACAGAAAATTAAACTAACATATAAATTTTTTGGCAGTTTTTCATCATTTTTGTGACTAAGTTTCTGACCTATTTTTCTGAAGCTAGCGTAACTCTGTCTAGTAATCTCTAAACTAGAACTGGGAGAAACTTACAGTTTAAAATCAACAATTCCTTTTGGAAGAACTCTGTCTCCAGTACCACGTGAGTCTCTATGACACTTCTCATAGCGAACTTGCACATCACTGTAATTTAATCCAGTTTTTATATTGCCAGCAGCATTTAGTGGTAAACTCGTTCCTAGGAAGATACTCTCCAGTCTGTCTTTTTTCTGTCTTTATGGCACCTTTTACACCCCTGGTTCGTGGGTATCTCAGAACTTTAAAACCAACAAAACTCATTAAAGGATTTCTACTAAAAGGAGGGCTTTACTTGATAAACACAAGCTAAGGCCCACACAGTTGTACAAGAAAGTTAGAGAAGGAAAAAAAAGTTATGCAAAGTTTCACTAAGGAGCTGATCTTCATAAATGGCTTCTACCATTCAAACTGTTTTTATCGTGTTCTTAAAACACCTACTTAGACATACTGCCTTCTTGCATTACACTACTATATTTCATGATTTCATTTATTACACACCAGTGATAAAATTCAAGCTCATGTTAGGATGCGAGATAACAGGGTAAATTGCCTTACTTATGGAATGCTTAGTGCAATAATTAGTATTGAAAAAGATCATACAAAAAGATGTTTCAATATCTATCCATCTTTTCCTATGTTGAAAACTGGGATGATATGATGCTTAACCTGTACCTGCATCATTGCAGCCATTAATCTTTCCCAGGCAAAGTGGCAGTTGAGTGCCCAGTTCTACAATTTGCTTTCTTAATATTAAAAATCCAGCTGCAGACACTATTTCTGTATCTGTTCCGTGCTGGCCAGAGCAGAACTGCCTCTCCACCACCTCTGCTGGGATATCTCTTTGTTATATCTCTCCCCACTGTGTCATTCTGCCGTTATTTCTCCCCTTGCATCTGATCCTGCTCCTTTTTTGAGATCACATCTGGCTTTCTCCAGCGCCCAGCCGTGAGGACCAGCTCCCCTGCCATGGCCATGTCCCTGCCCATGGTAAAACCAGAGCTGTGCACGGGAAAGGGATGCTCCAGCCCGACCTCTATAACGAAAATGAGGGGGCTGAATGAAAAGGAATCATGCTGAAAAAGAATCTAAGAATATCACCCGTGCACAAAGACTCATGAAAATACATGAAGGATTTCCCTTGATATACATTCAGACACAGATTGTGTTTACCTCTCCAGGATGTGAAGCTGATTATTCATCATCAGTATCTCATCAGTAACAGAAGTTTCACTTTCCACCCGCACGCAATGAAAATGATATTATGATCGCATCAGCATACTTTATTGTTATTGTTACATCAAACCATCCTCCCTAGGTACATGTAAACACTTTTTTTTTTTTCTTCCACTGAAATAGCTCACTAGGTGGCCTCTTTATAAAATAATGAAGAATAAAGGTGTTCACATAGATTTGTGTCAAAAACTATTCATCCATCCAAGGAATAGAATGAAACAGCACCTCTGCACACCTGTAATAAAATCTGCATGACTGTTCTGATAACACTAAGTCCCTAATCAAGTAAAAGGGAGCTGGCATCATTAAACAGAAACACCCTGAGAGGCAGCGATAGAACATATTCACCCTCTGTTCAACCCTCACCGATACACAGAAACATAGTTTTACACAATATCAAACAGCGGTTCAGACTGTCCAATATTAAACTTAAAAAGATCTGCACGACTAAGAAGCGCCTTCAAACACATGACAAAAATCAATAAATTTATGGAATTTAACATAGTGAATGAGTCCTCGCCATACTAATGACAATGGGAGCTTCATAAGGAAAACTGCAGCTACATACAGTTGTCAAGGCCTCAGCCAAAACCGTTCCTTTACACTGCCCCAGGATCTCCAAGACCTGGACGAGCCTTGAATAGGAGCAACAGAGTTGTTGTGATGATGCAAGTCTATAAACAAAGGAGGGTTTTAGAAGAGAGGATTCTGAGGTTTAAAACTGCTTTCGGGAAGCTCATTAAGGAGCTGCAATTCATAAATCTCTGGAGTCCACTGATAACAGAAGTTCAGACAGGTACTACTGACCCAAAGAGCACACGTGCCTCTTTTGATAACCCTCAAAGCAGAGACTCCAACCGCTCCCTATCCTGAACTGTCTCACCAATTAACATAATTGAGCTTAAATTTCAAGACACTGTTCTGAATTAAATTAGCTTTGCTGTTGCATCTGCCTTCAGGGATGTTTCTCTAGCTCTTACAATCTCCAGTGAAGCATCGCCTTTAACCGCTGTCTGTAAAGGTTTCCTGTGTCTTTCACTACCCTGGGTTAGAAGACTTTCTTCCTAATATTTAGTAAAAATATTTTTTCTTGAAAATTATTCACCCTAATGTATCGTTGTCTGTTTTTGTAAAAGCTCTTCACATATCTGACAGCTGTCCTGCCACTTTCCCGAGACGTGACAGCCCTTGGAATGGGCATTCAACACATGAAACGCCTTCTGCCAACTAATACCCACGTCCCATTCCTGGCCATGCAGGTGTATGCATGAATCCACAGGCGCACACGCAGCCTAGAGACTAAAAGTGAAAGAAATCTTGGTTTATGAAGCACAACCTCGTGTTCAGACAGAGAACAATATTTCATTGTTGAAATTCCAGGTAATTTGAAGAGGTCAAACACAAACAAGTCTAATGATAAAATCCACGAGACTGGAGAAAGGAAGACTCGATGCTGTCAGATGCTCAATGCTGTCACTTAGAAGATTCTTCCACAAAACACACAAAAGCATTCCTGAGAAAAGCTTTCTGTCTTGGACAGGAACATTATCTGGATGATCTACTCTAATTTTTTTTCCCCCCATTTGTTTTAATTACAGGTTTATATCCAAATACAAATTACACCAGATGTCATTCTAATAATAAAAGCAAATAAAGAAAGGTGGATTTTTTAGACTGTAACAGGTGAACTGTAGACTTGAAATGTTATCCATCTATCGAGTAATAAAAACTTTTCCCATATACAGCTATTTAGATTTCCTGGGCATGACAGTTATTGATATTTGAGTAAAGCTGCAAAAAAACAAAATGAGTAGTTTGTTCTGATTGATAGAAAGGACTCCTCACTGCCCGTTTAGCTGAATCCTGAGTGTATCTATGACAATATATCGCCCAATGTTATAAATAAAATCCATTTGATATTAAAATAGAATTAACTCTTCAGTCCAATTTTTAACTTGCCAAACCCATTTATTTCACTCTTTGTTTCCTTCCTTGATAAGTTTCTAGTCCATGAAAGTCTATTATAACCTACCTTGTGATCACTTAGTTTCCTTAATAGCCTCTTCAGCTTGTTAAAACCCAAAATAAATCATAGGTATCATTTCTCAGTTATCTCTTATTTTGCTGACACACTGGAGGAAAGAACATTTTCCTTTTGGGAGCACTGCAATTTGGCCCTCCAGTATCACGCTCATTATAACTCTGTAGTTATTTTTCAGCTAATTTACTAAATACAGAAGTAAGGCCCACTGGTTTATAACTCCTGAGCTCATCCCTAGCATGCTTTTTAGAGATAGAGAAAATATAAGTTTTCCCTCTTGTTGTCCAGATTTTAACAATAAGGTAGTTCAGGAAACCCATTCTTTAGTTTCTGGAGAAATCTTACGAAAGAGTTGCCTCCGTTGCAGGGAATATATACGAATCATGCCGCCAGTTGTCTTTTGTGGTTTTAATCCACCATATCCCTTGGTGTGCCAACAGCACAGGCGGTAGGGCTGTATTCCTAGGAAGAAACATGATTATTACAAAATGATACAGAAAAGATTATCTGCATCTTTAATCAATAGTTTAGATGTTAAACAAGGCATATCGGGCATTGAAACATGGCAGTTACTGCTTTATCCCTTGTGGAGTACAATTATATTTTATATACATGAAAGCAATTTCATTTGTTTATATCAAGAGATACACTCGTGTAACATCCAAAATAATAATAATGTGCACAGTGATCCAGACAGGATTTAAATGTTTTTAACAACTAACTCCGTATTAAATAACGCATCCTTTTATTGTTTTAGCAGATTATCTGTATTCGGCATTAAAAAAGAAAATCCGGAGTCAGCTCAAGCAGAAGTGAGATGCAATTTGATTCATCCCCACGTTACTCCAGTCTTCCTCGGGAGTATATCTGTTCATTTCAGTGGGGTTAAATAAATCAAATAGGTGATAAATCAAGTATACCTCCCTCCCAACCTCTACGCACAGAATTTAAACTCTGCCTGGGCTAAAAGCGCATGTTTACAGGGAGAACTGTCGTACATGCTTGCCTCTGCATAGAAACCTGACACGTTTCACTGCTTTTCTGGTTATTTTATATACGTGTCACCCTTTGTAAGGTTTGGGTACATCTGGGACAAGGAAATCAAATACCAGGGAGATCCACCTTTCACCTCTGTCCTCACAGAAATCCACTGCGGTTCTGAGCCTCCGGTCTTCTGCAGCAAAGAGGCAAAACGAAACCCAAACCTCATGGACGGCTGTAGTGGAATGAGACTGTATGCCGGCTTTTTTCTGATCTTCCTGTAGATTTTGTTATTAAAGCATACACAGGGAACGAAAACACCGCATCCTCCTTTCCCTTTCTCTGCACGGCAGCGTCACTCGTCCCTCCCTGCGCCCACCAGCCCGCCCCGGGCAGCTGCTGCGGGGCGGCCACCGCTCCCCATCGCTGGAGCCAGGCACGGAAAACCAGAGAATAAAAATAGCCACGATCTTCGTAGAATTTTGATAATGGAATTCTATAACGACTGAGTGATCGGTTTTGACGTGCAATGCAAATCTGATGTTAAAAATATCCTTTTCCTGCAAAGTTAATTATGAATCATTAGAAAGACTGAAATAAAATCTCCTACCACTTTCCTTTTGGCTTTTCTGGGCAAACATGGAAAATACGGCTCACTTTAGAGAATGGTTATGACATAGCAGACACTTGGTGACTTTTAGGCTTTTTTAAGCTAGCGTAGTGTCTCTAAATCATATGATTTTCTTGTTGCATCTGGAAGTACTACAAGCTAACAGACGTAAATTACCTTAGTGGCTACAAAAATCTTCTGCTGAAGGGTATTAAAACTAACAGGTACACAAACAGACACGCGTTTCATGACCGGGATGAAAATTTGATACTTACAGTGAAAAAGGACCAATCAGTTACAACAAACCAAAATAGAAACAGAAAAGTAAAGCATCTCTCCCCAGAAAGTAGCCCCTGGTAAATTTAAATTCAACTGCTTTCTAAGCTACAGCATCTCCTTGGGCTGTAGGAGGAAATCATCAGTATTGCTGAAGCTACGGAAAATTCCCTTTTTTTTTTTCCAAATCTTCTGAAATGGAAAAAGAGGCATTGCTCTCCTCTTCTCTCTTTCTTTTAAGTCACTCAAGACAGAATGGTGTTTCAACAGCACCAGGGGTTGGTTTGTTGGCGGATTTTTAAAATAAAAGCACAAGCAGGCAGAAATAGCAGAGTATACTTCCCTCTATTTTCTCCGCACCGTACCTCAACTTGGATCTCTGAGGAATCTTTTTCTGCCCTCAACCTCACCCCCTAATGCTTGAACGCTTAAGTTAAGTTTCACTGTGGATGGAGAAGAGGGAATTGAGAGAAAGACCAAGGGGAAGAACGAAGGGGGAAGAAAAGTCAAAGGTATTTAAACTTCCAGGAACATACTGTAGGCAAAAACAGTAAATTGATACACGTCTCTATATACACAGCGTGACATCAATAACCTGTGGCATTCCCAGGCCCCAAAAAATCAGAGAGGCTGAGATGTAAGGAACTTAAAGGATTAGAGACAGGTCAATAATTCGTGAGCATATCCATAAGTACAGGAGAAAGAATACAGTAAGAGCAACATACGGTCCACTGAACACCAGCTGAGACTCAGCTCTTCTCAGGTGAGGACGCTACGCCCCGACAGTGCTGGGCACTGCTCCCCTCCTTCTGGATGTTTCTGCGAGAAGGCAATGGTGTCACCGGTGTCACCGTGTTGCCAGCACACTCCGTCGGAAGCTCACAGAAACAAATCCACTGTATAAAGGCGGTATTTATGGCAAAAGACACCACTACTTGCCTATATTTATGGCAGAAGACACCACCATTTGCCTATATTTACAAAAAA
>VZSZ01009368.1:346660-497955 GCA_013398815.1 Ibidorhyncha struthersii | reverse complement strand
CACCCTTTTACCCATTTTTTAAAAAAAAAAAAAAAAAAAAGGCAGTATTTGCATGGGTATATCTGCCAACTATCCCTTTCACAGTCCGTAGAGTAAAGCAGGCTGGAGGGGCTGCTCAAGACCAGAACACATTTGAACTCCGCTCTTCCAAAACCCCCCTGTACTTCAGCAGCACCACGCCAGACCTCAGGGGCTGCTCCAGGATCACCTCCCACAGAAAAATCCCCCGATGCCACGACTTTTAGTGTGTGCAGCCAACTGCCACAGCTCGTGGAGGTGCCGCTCCGCTGAGAGCTTCCAAAAGTTGCTCTTGGGCTGCGGCAGGTCCCCGCTGTGCGGGCAGCGCGTGGTGCAGCCCGGCTTTCTCCCTTGGCGTGGCCGAGCATCCCCTGATGCTCCCGCCGCCGTCCCTGCCCCGCTGGGGAAGGACTGGCAGAGAGAGAAAGCCTCTTTACTTCTTCCCCTTTCCAGCGTTATGAGTGCACATCAAGACTTAAAACACGCTGTTCCAAAAATACAACCTGTACCCCTTGCAAGTGAAGCAATTAACGTAACTTGTTGACTGACTTCCCTCAGCATGTAGCTAAAGCAACGTTACTCTATTAAATATGCTTCAGTAAGTACTTGTCTTACTCTTGGGATAAAATATCATTTTAATAACCTCAGTAATAAACACAATACCTGCAAAACCCACACGCTGTGGAAAGCAGCGTGGAATGAAGAGGATGCGGCAGACTCCTTGGCACATACACCCTCTACCAAACCCGCAGAAAGGTCCGGGAAGGGGATGTCTGACCCTGCCGGACCTCCACGGGGAAGACTCCAGGAACACGGCTCTGTTGGGCAAGATTAAACCTTCTGACAGGCCCCGGAGACCAGGGCCTGCCCTCATTCTTCATCCCCGGTGACTGAAGGGACAGTTGGTTAGACGAGCTTGGAAGAAAGCTTCGACTCCTGAGATCTAAATACAATCCTTGCTCCCCTGGATTTCCCCTTTCCCTCATCCCACCGCCACTGGCAGCCACCGCTCCCTTCCCAACAGCCCAAACCCTTCGGCAACCTGCAGTGCCCCTTCGGGGATATACTGGGGATACCAGACTTTGACATGCGTGATTTTATTTAATTCTTGGCTCTATTAATCTATACTTCTCACATTGCGCTCTGTTATGCCACAAGATACTGTTCCTCTGTTCCATTTAAACATTTTTTTTACCTCCTCGTGGACTTGTTTCCCCATTTTGTTTTTGCTCTAGTGCAATTCTTTTGATTTTAGCAGGACTGTCGCAACATAAGGCAAAATCAGGATCAAATCTTGTTTCATTTATAGCATTGAAATAAAAACATTATGAATGTTAAAAATGTTATACTTTTGACTAGAAGAAAGAAATAACATTTTTTCTAGTGGGGGCCTGCAGATCGCACCAGCAAAACATCCCAGCCTGAACGCGATGTAGATGCCACTTCTGTGCGGAGTGGCAGTAAGCAGGGAGTTAATATGTGCTGACAATACACTTAAAAAGCTCATTTTCTTTGCAGATATAGATAAGCCATTCTGGATTTCCTTAATTTCTCTAGTCACCTTCAAGCACAACACAAGTGAAGGATAAGTAAGACTGTCCTTTCCCTTCCCAGTGTCAGTTCACATTAACTAATTTATAAGAAATAGTTTACCTTTATTTAGATGGAAATGACCTGCCTCAAAAACTAGCTTCAGGGTGAGCTAAAAGCTGCTGTAGCCCCAGCAAAATCAAGATAACTTCATACAGATTGCTCCTGCTTTTTTTTTTTTTTTTCCCCTTGGTATGGTGGCCAAGTGTACTGTTATTTAAAAAAAGAAAAGCCAAACCTCAGCTTCCAGGCTAACGAGCGGGAATACAAGAGTGGCCTGAAATAGGAAACAGGTTTTTACTGAGATTTCATTTTATCATGTTGTAACAACTACTTGTTCTCCGGAGTAAATTACCTGCAGAGATTGCATTAAAGAATTTCTGGGCACTGTATTGAAGAAGAATAATGGCAATTTCATAGTGATTTCACAGTATTAAGCATGCACCGCACAAGAAAACTATCACAGCAAAATCCAATTTGTTACTTTTCCAACAGTGAATTTTACTTCTCTTTGGTTTGCAATTAGTTATTGCAAAAGTTTAATCAAAGTCTCAGTTTCTTCTTCCCCCTTCCATGTAGCACAGTCAGAATAAGATGTAACCAATAATTAAGTAAATTGGACTTGGCTTAGTACACAGGAAATTGAGGATAATTTAAAAAAATTATCCATTAGCAACTTGTATATTCATATAGTACTTCGGCTATTTTTAGTAGAGGTAATATGTAAATATGTGATTAGAAAATAAAAGTATTTTTCAGGCCCATTACAATGATAAATTCTTGTACCTGCATGTAGAGAGGGCTGCACTAGGATTTTAAGGGAAGCTGCTGTTCAAATAAGTGGAGATTGACCTGGACGAGAGCAATGGAAATGGGAAAGCATCCTAAAATCACAGCGTGGGAGAATGCTGCAGAATCTTCTCAAAAGAAGAAAAAGCATCACGGATATAGAGGAAATGGAAAGAGAAATACCTAAAGCAATAGGGAAATTAAAGACAGATTTGGGCCTATCAGACCCTAGAAGGGTGAATAGTAGGACTGAAAAGAATACATCCAATAGAAATTATGTAGAAAATGCTAAGGCGATGTTTGGCTGGTTGCAGTTCTAACCTTTCTTTGCAAAGAAGGAACCTGGTTCAACACCACGATAACGATGCTCACAAGTGCGGTTCAATCGATTCAAACCCTGTTCTGCATGCAGAAAAGTTAAAAATTGAGGTGCAACTTTGAAATATGTAAGACTTTCGTCAGAAGGGATGAAAGCTGGAAAACAGAGCCACTGAATTAGTTGTTCTATCAGGAAAGGATGTGGAAAGCTGCCTGAACGGCTGCCACGTTGTCAAAAGCAGGAACCCAATATTCAGAAGGTAAATGTGGGACCTGGAAAGCTCTCCTGAAGATGGACACTGGCACATGTCCTACTAGCTCAGCAAGAACACTTTAACAGTGTTTTCTCTGGAAGGAAAGCAAAAAAGTAGAGGTGGAAGAGTTGTACTTTCTACCACTTTTCATCTTTTATTTTATCCTGTAGGCCCGTGGTTGGACCAGGCACTAAGGAAACAGAGGGTTCAGATTCCAAGACTTGCCCAACAACGGGAGGTTTAAACGTTTAGCCCCCCAATATCCCAGTCTCCACAGCCACTGATTCCCATGCACAGGCCCCTAACTACAAGGAGTTTCTGACTTGAGTTTGACGGTGCTTTCTGAGATGCTTCTGTGGGAGGATGCCCTCCACCCAGCACAGCCTGCAAACCGGTGGGCACAGCTCCCTGGGAGAAATGAACCGTGCTCGCTCTCGGCTCAGCAGACTGTTCAATCACTGCGCTTTTAGAAAAAGTTGTGCACAGTCACCTGTATTTTCTGCAGTGGTGGTGATTGGAAAGAAAGCTGCTATGACCGCAGGGAAGCTGGTCCTGATGGCGGTGTGCGGTGAATGACTTCCAACGATACTGGACAATGGAAGAACGTCTCATTTCTGGGTCAGGTCTATGCAGGTTTATGTGACAAGTTGTGTACACCACAGTAGCCTTGGCATGCACAAAACTGGAATTCCAGGTCCCCACAGAACTTGAAAATCACAGGGAAGGTACCCAGTTTTGGTTTATGAACTGCAACTCCTGCATTTTGGGGCTAGCAATTTCTGACTTGAACATTTCAATTTCACCTTCGCTCTGCTTTAGGCATCAGGTCTTTACATTGACTGGAAATACATTGGATTGCACTTCACAGAATATTCACTCAATCACTGAGGAATGGCATTCTCTGTATAAAAAGTAGAAATATTTAATTAACATCTCCACACAGAGAAAATGTGGCTTGTGTGCTCCATTCTGCTGTAATGGTTGGTGGATGAGAAGGCTACTCTTAACATTTCGAGCTGCTAACTTTGATATATATTTGCTCAATATGTATAAAACCAGACTGATCATTATGGAGTTCTGCTATTTCTGTCCAATTCATCCCCATTTTCTTTTTGATTTCTCCTCTTTCTTCAGTATATTAGTTTTTAGCTGAGTGAGAGTTGTCATTTGGAGTTTCAATGCTACGTCTTTGACTCATGCGATAACACAGCAAGTGCAGCAGACAACATCAAGAACTGTCTGTGAAAATGCTGATTTACTCTTGCATTGCTTTGCTCTGAAAAAGATACTGAAATAGCGAATCTATGGCACACAAAGAAATTCTGGACCAGATTTTTAGAACATTAGAGCTTGGTTTACAATATAATTAATGAATTTTCATCTTCAAGTACACGGACACATAGGATGTCTTTAAATAGAGTTCCTATCTAAGCCACTGCTGTCCCTATCATCCATATCCCTATGTCCATATCTAAATGATATTGTGGCTGTGCTTCACCCCCCCGTCTTCCCTGGATAAATAATTTGCAAAGAACTGAGGACTGCTGGATGAATTTCTGTATAAATATCTGCAATTAAAACTACGTACTGAATTTTGTGCATTCTGTGAAGTGGTAAAAACAGTAAGTTAATCAGTGTGCATCGTATATGTTACCATTATCTATTTTAACATAAAAAAAAAAATTATGCTATTCACCCTTCGTGCATACGAGTTACAAGGCTATATTTAAGCATCTACACACCAAAATTTCAACAACAGTAAGACAATAGTGAATCGTGCTGTTGCACAAAGTCACACCTCATGGTCACTTTAATATAATATCACTTTATTCTAAGTGCAAAATTAGCTGGTATGGCATTAGATACACACCAAATACATGACAGATTAAGTGGACAGAATAGATTTCATTAACAAGTTCCAATGCAGTTTAAAATTCCATGAGTAGGTAAGTTCACAAACACAGCATTTTAACCGATACTGCAAGGTCAAGGATAGAAGCAGAGGACCTGGAGCCTACAATTTTGTTTTTGATGCTTATTGTAGTTTTGACGCTGACATTCTTCAGATTTTTATGAGTCTGACTACTCTTCTATTTCATGTGGAAAACACAGGTAGGATTTAATCGTCATGATTATCCTGGAAAATGAATACTCACTTACAGGAGAAAGCTATTATTATAGCTCGCTTGGTCAGCAGAGTTCAAAGTGTGGGAGGACACCGAGTCAGGGCAACAGCAAACACTGCGAGAAGGGAAGGAGAGCCCACAGTGTATTGTGCGAGAGCGAGTGCATCTGTCCTACACAACAAGAACAAAACGGGAGAATAAAACATAACACCGGCTTACCTCAAAAGGTGGTCACCAGAACAATATCGAGAGTTTTATTCCAGAAATATCCGGTATCTTCTTTGCCTTGGAATTGCAACCAAGCATTTTTACATTTCCAGATTAAAAATAACTACTGAAATGTGAGAGCTTGCAGCACGGCATCAAATACAAATTTCACTCTGATGGTTTGAGGGTTATTTGCAGAGAAAGGTTAATTGTTGACGGGTAAAAAAACCCATACTGGTACTGACAGCCATACCAGTATATGCATATCTAGTCTCTTGCAATTGGAGTCCATAAAAAATGAGATAGATTCTTTATTAGCAAAGAGAAACTAGTCTTTTTTTAAAGTCTTCTTACATTGCTATCAAACAACGCTACACAAATGTTTGCTAACAATAGTTTGCCCATACGGGATCACGTATTTACACAGCATAATGGCTGGTCACTGGAGCACAAGATGATTTCCCTTTTTTTGAGTTCATGCTCTACAGTAATGTGGTTTCAGTTTAATAAAACCCTGTGTGTCCCTGAGCTATGATTAGCATGCGAATTTTCCAAGGTAAACTTTCCTATTTGAAGAGAATCACTTAATAGCTCTCTCCACTTTACTACGCATTACCTTCTCTTTTTATACCACTGCTGTCTCCTCCGCTGCATGACATAAGCAGTGGAAAAAAACAAGCAAAAAGTATCCTCATAAAATAAAGATTGCCAAGGGATATCAAACGCACTCTGAAAGCCGTTATCTCCTAAATGTGGATACTCACTCAAGTGACTTTGGGACTCAAGAATTTACGTAGCCAAAATCCGGCTCTATACGTGCATTAAAACCCAAGTTATAACCACTTGGAAAGGCTATAAAGTTTGCTTTTTTGAAGTTTCGTAGTCATCAATCCTGAGTCAGGGCCCCACTGCAGAGACAGGGATAGGAAAGCAGCAAGTGGCGCGAGCAGCAAACGGGTGAGGCAAACAAAATGCGTATTGGCAGATGTGGGGAGCTCGGCCTTTGATGTCAAACGCACTCGTGTTTGAGGCATTTTATTTGTCTGCCAGTTTATTTGACTGTCTGTGTTTTGGGGGGGTTGAATACCTGAATGAAGCAGAGCTGACAAGCTATTTCGGTAGGAGGCTGGGGTTGTTACCACCACTAAGAATTGCGGCGTTATCACTGCTGAGACTTTGATCAACTTGTTGCCCAAACTTTGAGTGATTTGTCATTTCTTTCTAGCATGGAGATGGAGTGAATCTTAGAGAGAGTTAGCAGCTTGTCAAAACTGTGACTAATGAACAAAGGAGTCTGAAAAATGACTGAAAGTGGCTCTTTTCCTTGGCAGCTTTGCTCCACGGGTGATGGCAGTGGCTGTGAGCTGTGGATGTGTCATGTTTTCTTCACTTCTTTTCTTCGCTGTGTAAAAAGGAACAAGGACAGACCCGGAGCAAGGCATCCGAGCGGGATACTCCGGGTTGGGAAGCACTGCAAAACCATTTGGAGGGACCAGCAGCACTGCCTGTGTCTGGAAGTACTCGAGGATGAGCACGAAAGGAAAAGTGACTGTGAGGCAATTCCACAAGCATTAAATACTCAGCCAGTTCCAGGTCATCTGGTGAGCATCCTGCCCAGCAACCCGTGAGGAAGTATTTGACTGGAAAGAAAGGAGAGTTTTGCAGGACACAGCCAGGGAGGGCCGAAAGGCACAGTAGCGAGATGCTCACGGACATGTGGAGATACCCCCAGCCAGGCAGGAACACATCGCCGTGCCCGAGATGCCACAAAGGGCAACAGCCCTCAATGGGGACATGATGGCAGCAGGATAGTGTGCTATTTTTCCAGAACTAAAAAAAAAAAGACTTCTGAGCATAAATGGCTGTAGAAGACTTTAGAGTAAGGCTGTAACAGTAGAGATGCATATTAAAATGACTTCTGTGGCAATATCTCAACTCTTGTAAACAAAGAATGGCAGAAGGCTAAAGATTTGAACATGGAGTAGTGGCTAGATGAGTGATGTAAGAGGATGGTTTTGCTTTTGAGGCTATCAGTCCATCTTTGCCAAACAGATACGGTATAATAAGGATTGATTCAGGCTGAAAAACCTCCTAGGAGACAGACTGCTGAGAGAGGTACAAAACCAATACAAAATTTGGTACACAAAATGGTTTGAACAAGGAATGAATGAATAGGCCCACTGCACACAAAATCACAATATTAACAATAAAATTAAGCAAAGGCTACAGAGGACTTCTGTTGCACATATTCCAGTGCGGGGGGCTTTGGTAATAGGATTCATTTTATTTCCCTTCGATGAGTATTTTTGACCTAGTTGGTTTTAGTAAATGCTTGTGGAAAGTCTTTATGGTAATAGTGAAAGTCATGGATTCAAATTTATAATTTAGGAAGGATCAGTGAGCCAAAAGGAAGAAGGAGATAGCATCTTGTAACTCACAATTCTTAAGAAAATGTCCCTAAGTACTTACGGAGCAATGTGCTAACACACGAGAAGAATACTTTGTAGCTGCTGTTCTTTAGGACACCAAATCACATAAAAGAACAGTAAAACCATAATCACCAGTTTATAAACTAACAGTAAACTTTTAAACCATACCAGCAAAACAGACTCATTAAACTAAGTAATTTTTGCTTACGGAGTCAAAACGTTGCAGTAACACAAAACAGAGTGACAAAAATTTGCAGCCTGGAAAGAAGAGGTCATTCATTCATCTCAGCCTGTTTCTGTGCAAAGAGTTGAGCAAAGGGCTGAACAAGGAGGCTCCAGGACTGGAAGTCTGGATGCCCAGCTTCTTGCAATAGCAAATATCGGATCTGGTTTATAAACCATTCAAAGTATAAGATCTGGTTCAGGATTTTTCTTGTAGTTTAGCATTTAAAATGCTTCTGCCCATTATGAATGCTGTACTCACGACTGACTTTTAGACTGAAGTCGCAAGTGTCACCAATAATAAAGAAAATAGGCCACATCAGAAAAATACAACCAAACCTGAAAAAAATAATCACGTGGAAAGAAGCTTGGGAAGCAAAAGCAGTAATACAGCATACGTGACTGTGAGAAGAAACTGGTAACCAACGTAATGAATTTGAAGCAGGAGCCGGAAACTGAAAAACTGATAGGGAAAGGTCACAGGGTTAAGCCTCTGACAATCTGTTTTAAAAAAACATTATACTTAAAACTACAATATCCTTCCCGAAGTTCAGAAAACTTTGTAACGCACGGAAGAGCTGTAGGGAATTTCAACAATGGGATTTCTCCACTATTAGACAAAAACTTTAGAAAAATTAACACCCATAAATTCACTGTATAGAAGCTTACCTGTTATTTTGCTAAAAGCCAAGTGATTTACTTTGTTCATGAGATGATGAGTCACTTTCTTTTCAAAAAAGAATTGAAGACGCCAAGCAGCAGCTATTAAATATACGCATCATAAAATGAGGAGGGCCAAAATATGCTCCTCCTGTAGGTTTTAAACAAGTCTTATTTATTATCATTGACTTTTAATGCCTATTCAAAATCTAAAAAATTTCTGGATTAGTAGAAGAAATGTAATGTTTTGCCAACATATAAAGGAGATAAACAGAATGACAAAGTAATTATATAATTATCAGTCAGACAATGTTTCCAGGCCATGTAAGGGAATGACTGATGCAGAGCTCATTAAGCACAGAACTAAAAAAGTGTAATTAATGCCAATCAAACTCAAGTTTATAAAGACTAGATTCTTGCCCAACTAACGAGGTGCCTCTTTGTAAGATTATAGGTTGATTAAGGAAAGGTGAAAACATAAGAACCATTTACTTTGGGTCCTGGATGCTTCTTCATTTAAAAAAGTAAAGTTAGAAGTGAACACAGTAAACAGCAGAACGAGCTTGATTATCTCCCAAGACTAGTAACTGTGAACAATCAGTTGGGATGCGATTGCCCAAGGTGCAGGTGTGAGAAGCTCTGTGTGGGTCATCACCACCCACAAGGCAGTTTGAACCAACACATTGTTCAATGCAAAGGGAGCAGGAAGGGACCACATGCGGCCCAGTTGCTGTGACTAAGCTGGTGAGTGGTAATTTATTAAGCCGCTATAAATTGGTCACTTACAATGCTTGCCTGCATTCATTTGTTCTCTATTCCCCATCTCCCCTTCCCGTTCTAAGATCCCTATAGTTTATCTCCTACACCTGTCCCAGTCTCAGTGATGCATCTACATGTTTATCAATCATGCTCACCTGATAAAGTCTTCCAATTTGTTCATTTTTAAATTGTTCATCCTTCAATGTATAACACTGCTCTTCATCCTCCTAGGTTTTAAACGGTGTCTACTATTTATCTGCCAAATGTCATTCAAGAACTTCTCTGTGATATTGCCACCCTCCTCCTTTTACAATATATCCCATTTTTTTCAACCAATTCCATTAGCATCCTCCCATTTTTCTCCAGAGGACTAGAGAAAACATCAAATAAGATCAGTTCTTAGATTGATTCTTCAGAAATTCCATATTTGAGTCTCAGAGTTCCTTGCAGTGCAAATCAAAACAAACTTAAAAGCCTACCAGAAACTACATGATGAACAAGATTGAAAATGTATTATTCAGGCCTCTGGAAAGAGAGAAGATTCAGTTTTTGGACACTGGTATAGAAAAAATATACTTTAAACTAGAGATATTTTAAAAACAGTGACTAGAATTAATCATGATGCTTTAGTGATTATTTAAAGCTGAAAATATTCTATCCTAGACAATATTTGCTAAATGGCATGAGTTAATTTAAATCAGGAAATTAAGCCATGGCTGCTGGATTACATGGTAACAATAGTGTCTTCATGTTTTATGACCTATTTGGAGTCCCAACTTGATTGAAGACAGAGGCAGAATTCCCAATGGACTGAGAATATACCTACTCCCCCTACGTATGCAGACTTTAAACATGGACATTCACATACTTAGCATTCCTACCTTTTTTTGCCTCTAATCTCTTTTACAGAGTCATCTACAGCTCAGAGTGGATTTTTAATTTTATATTTGCCTTCTGATATTCTTTTTGATGCTGCATTAAGTGATCTAACAATGTTAATCACATACTGCTCCACACTTACCGTCTTTTGGACTGTCCTAAGCAGACATGCCACCAATCCATTTTTTTTTTGCCATAAGAGTTCATTTGATAAATCTGAGTAGAACCTGGCAAGTCATTTACAGGACAATTTTCGAAAAGGTTATGACTCCATTTCAGTTAGAGTTGTACGTGAGCACCACCTTTGATAATTAAACCTTAGGATTGCTGCAGAATATGTCACTGCCCTGTAAAATCAGCAACATCCACAAATCAGAACCTGAAGAAGTGTGAAATTGTATGTAACGTCTCACATTTATCACCATTTCACTATGCTTGCTGTTTCATGATACAGAGTACGGTTTTTTGATAAGTAATGATTTGTTCTGGACATGAAATTTCATTAGCATACTTAGCTATTGGATGCTACTGATGTGTGAGAGTCAGTATGTTTTTGCAAAGAAGGGGCCATGCAACATGAAGCAGAGACATACTACAGAAAAATGGTTTGAATACTGTGAAGTTTGGATGAAGTAAGCTTTTGGCAGCTCTATACCACATTTGCTTTTAAGATGCCAAAACCTTACCCTAGACAGAGCCAGGTATTAAAGATAACTTGCAGGGAGCAAAGAGCCAATTGCCAGAAACAAATGGGAGATACGTATTTTATGAAGAAATTATTGTGATACTTCACACTTAATTTTTTGTGGAACTTTAAAATAGGATAAAAGAGGTCACGGATACAGGTAGGACTGCAGTTGAAGACAGAATCCGTCTCACTTTCTCTTTATTATGAAATAAAAATGGAGCTATGAATCATCACAGCATAGACAAATCATCTGAGGCATCTTAAAACAGCCGCTTGACTGATTGCTGTAATATCACCTGTCATTCAATAAAAAGAACTGCAGTACACGCTTACAAGTTGATAGAAATGTGCCCAAAGCCAAATGGAAACCCTTGGCTTCATTAAAATAACACGATTTTAGAAGCTCCTCAATTAAAGCATTCGAAGTCCCTTTAGAGCAGATGCAGTGACCTTTGTGAAAGCCAGGTGGGTACTGGCACGACAGACAAGATCAGTCCAAATGGAGAGAGGTTACAGCAAAAATGACCGCGAATGCATCAGGGATGGAGCTCCAAATAAGACACAGCATCTGCAAGGGTCCTGGGTCACCCAAGAAACACTTCATTCCGAACTGCTGCCAAGTTTAAAAAGTTTATGTTGGAAACAAAATGCAAAAGCAGAGATTTATTGACAACGCATGCTTCCCAGACTTCCCCGCTCATAAAGCCAACACAGATAAAGCACGCCAGCTGCCACATCACTACCAACCTGCAGCCCCACTCTGAACTTCAGGGTGTACCATTGCCCCAACAGAAACAGCATCATGTATAAAGCTCTTCACACAAAGGAATTCCACCCTCTGAAAAAAACACAAATTATAAGAAAAGTAATGATATTCCCATGTAAGTGTATTCACTTTTATCCTATGGCCAATGTCTTCATCTCTGCAAAGACTTCTATCTGTGAAAACAGATACAGCTTCTACCAGAGGAAGACTCCATCGGAAGTTTAGGTCGCATCAGTACCCTTCTCCCTCATTTTAGAAATTCCCCTACAAAGGCTAGAAAATCCACAAAGGTAACTTCTGTTATTTCGTTTGTTCGGATCTTTTTCTGTAAAGATGCTGATTCACTCCTCTCGAAGAAATTACACTTAAAATAAATATTAAGATAGAGTGATCTCACTACCAACATTACCTCTATATGTACCAGTTTCTGGGGTTCTGTGATGGCGGAAGATTGAATTTCCATTACAATATTAAGAAATAAATTCTCTTCAGTTCACGTAAGTAGGTACTCTTTCTCAGGACCAGCAACTGTGAGGCCCAGTGCATATCGAAGTCAAATGAGATTTTAACTGTATGTAGATTTAGGATGAGATGCTTAAATGATTTTCAGGGTTGCAACAAATGCTTAGCCAAGAAACCTGCAGCTGTCTCCTAGTTTATAACTTAGTCAAATATAAAAGATAAAACTAGAATATAAAATGAATTCTTTTTGTATTCAGAAAGACTTCTGGCACGTATCTGTGGCTGAAGATACTACACCTCGCTCTTCTGTGGATTTCACGACTGTTCAGACATTTCAGCTATAAATATGTTTGTGTAAAGGTCTTTTTGGAGGAAGGACATTCCTTTGAGCCTAACGACAGTTACTAAATAATTTTAGTATCTTATTTTCCTTTTTTTTTTTTCCCCTATTTGTCATCATAGGTTTATCCTATAAGTACCAACCTTTGCCAGAGCCTTTGTTTTAAGACTGTATGCAAACACAAGGCTCTATACAGGGAAGACACAATTACAGACGATAAGTTGTAAAAACTGCAATAATATCCTACAGTAATAGTAATAAGAACATATCGGAAGGAAAGATTTTTTTTTTAATAAAATACTTGAACAAATATTTTTTTATGCAAAAGACAAAACCTAAATAAAATAACAGAGATTTATATGTCTGCTCAAAACTAAGAGAGAAGCGTACCAGAGATGGAAAAGCAGATTAATACCCATTGAGAACTACAAGGGCATTGCCAGGGCATGCAGAGATGCAGTTAAAAAAGCAAAAGCTCAGCTCGGATTGAAACTGGCCAGAGATGTCAAAAACTACAAGAAAGGGTTCTTCAGGTACATGAACAGAAACAGAAGGAAAACACTGGCCTGCTGTTAAACAGGAGAGGCGAATTAGCCACCGACAATGCTGAAAGGCAGAGGTTCTCAACACTTTCTTCACTTCTGTCTTTACCAGCGCTGTTGGGCACCAGGCCTTGGGAACAACGATGCAGGCTGATGCAAATACACCCACCGTCAGTGAAGGAAGAGTTGGTGTAAGAACTATTACAGGAGCTTGACCCGTAAAAATTGATGGGGCCCTGACAATACCCACCCAGGGCGTTAACAGAGTTGGCTGACGTTGTTGTGAGGCCGCTCTCCATAGTCTTTGAGAAGTCATGGAGATCAGGGGATGTCCCAGAAGACTGGAAAAGGCTAATGTCACCCCCGTCTACAAGAAAGGCTTAAAGGAGGATCCAGGAAATTAAAGGCCCGTCAGTCTTACTTCAGTCCCTGGGAAAGTTATGGAAGGAATCATCCTGGGGGCTATCACAAGTCAAATGAAGCATGTGACTGGGAAAAGACAGCACAGATTCACTGAGGGCAAATTGTGCTTGACAAACCTCATCGCCTTCTATGACTAACTAAACTGCTCGGTTCATGGGGGGTGAGTGGTGGACATTGTCTACCTGGACTTCTCCAAGGCTTTTGATACAGTTCCCCACAGCCACCTCTTGGAGAAGCTGATGCGTGGTGGTCTAGCCAAGTGGTCTGTGTTGTGGGTAGGGAACTGGCTGACAGGCCGCACCCAGAGGGCAGATAGCTCCTTTTCAAACTGGGAACCTGTCACAAGTAGGGTCCTCCAGGGATCAATATTGAGCCCAACACTGTTTAATGTCTTCATAAGTGATCTGGCCATCAGGATCAAGTGTATCCTGACGAAGTTTGCTGATGAGCCCAAACTGAGTGGGGAAGTGGACACCCTGAGAGCGAGAGCCACCCTGCAGGAAGACCTGGATCGGCTGGAAGAGCGGACTAACAAGAACCTTATGAAGTTCAACAAAGACAAGTTCAAGCTCTTGCACCTGGGAAAACATAATCCATGAGGGCAGCACAGGCTGGGATCTACCCAGCTGGGGAGCAGCTGGAGAGGCTCCAGAGAAGGGCTACCAAGATGATCAAAAGACTGGGAAGCCTGCCAGATGAGGAAAGGCTGAGAGAACTGAGCTTGTTCAGCCTTGAGAAAAGAAGATTGAGGGGAGACCTTATCACCATGTTCCAGTATTTAAAGGGTGGTTGCAAAGAAGATGGAGACCCCCTTTTTACAAGGAGTCACACGGAAAAGACAAGGGGTAATGGGTACAAGTTACTCCAGGGGAGATTCTGATTGGACACAAGAGGAAAATTTTTCACAATGAGAACACTCAGCTATCAGAATAATCTCCCCAGGGAAGTGGTGGATTCCCCATCACTGGACACTTCTAAGATTCAGCTGGACAGGGTGCTGGGCCATCTTGTCTAGACTGTGCTTTTGCCAAGAAAGGTTGGACCAGATGATCCCTGAGGCCCCTTCCAACCTGGTACTCTAGGATTCTATGAACAGCGAATGAACCCATGAATCCTTATTTTAGTATTTACTTACATTAAATACAGTATTAAATGTGTAAGAAAAATACCATTTGCCAGCAGCTTAAAAAATGAGGTCACCAATATTTTAAAAAATGAATTTTGCTACAGGGTTACACCCAACATGGCCTAAACCTAAAATCTGTTAAGAGTTTGCCATCTGTTTCCTATTGAGTCACACACTGAGTCTTACTTCCACAGTCTTGGGGGTTTCTTTTGGCAGATGGTACACAAAAGTCAGGGGGGAGCATTTCTGAATTAGATTGTCAATAATTACTTTGATTTATGCTCTTTTTCAAGGATAAGTTGTATTTATAATCTATGTGTTGTGATATTTGCCATCAACTATTTATTAATATTTTGCTGACTAAGAAAGCTTCTGACAGAGCTATCATCGAAACTCCAGCTGAAGACAACATTTCAAAATAGCTATGAAAACTGAAGACCATGAATTATTTGTAGCAAAAGCAACTTTACATCCTTCTAATCTCTAAATAAGCTTCTGGCAGCAAAGCTGTCCGTAAGTCCTTCTTTGGAGGTGGCCAAATGCATTGCTGGGACCAGAGCACACTTTTCACCAAGCCACAGAAGGTATCAGGAGGGCATTTGGGTGTTTGTGGCGGTGCTACCCACCTCCGTCTGCCTCAGCATCCCTTCACTCCCAAACATCAGACAGCGGAGCTGAGAGTTCAAGTCCTTGCTCCCTGCAGCATCTCCGTGGCGGCTCGGGCTGATGTCAGGGCTCTGAGGACGGTATCACCTGTACCAGCTCTCTAGTTAGCAGTAACCACAGCTTCTTTTCTATTTTATTTTCTCCCCAGAATAATCAAACTAAAGTATCTATGACTCCCGTGTAAGTTGTTGGTTTTTTTAACTTGGCATTTTCTTTTGGAAAGATAATACTCCATTTGCAGTTCCTTTCAGGTTGTAAGAATATCCCGTACCAGCTCTGCTGGCCACCATTTTCCTCCTTTTCTGAACTCACGTGCTAGTGGTTCCACAGCCACAGGGACCTCCCCGCCGCGGTTTCAAAGGCAGACCCCCTCCCTCTGTGGGGTTTTCATCCAGGCTGAGCAGGTACCTCCAACCCAGCCTCCGCTGTCCCTTCCCATAGTTCAGAGGTGTCCCCGTACCCTTCCTCAATAAAACAGGACGGCACAGAGGCCCGATCAGCCTCAGAGCCCAACAAAACCTGCTCCACTCGACCTTCCTAAACCACCTTCCTCATCCCGTTAAAAAAGATCCCTTCATCGTTCTCATTTTTATTGTTGTTCCCTGACATTTCCAGCCAAAACCAGGCCCTCCGCACTACCCATTGAAAATGGACTCTTGTTTATGCGGTGTCTGTTGGCTTTATTCTCTCTGTGGTACTTCATCTGCTTGTTTTTATTCTCACATCGCTGCAGCGGCTGTTTGAGTCTGTGTTAGTGCTGGGCAGAACCGCAGCTTCTGAAAGTTACGGTTATCTGGGAGTACAGCCAATTTTTCCCCTTTCCTATTTCTTTATTCCTGGTGACTATTTGCCTTTGTAATAGAAAGAATTCTCAGCGTGAAGGGCACGGTTGTTGATAAGTTTCTAGCTTTGTAATTACGCTGGAAACATGAACAAACTTTGTTTTTCAGGGTGACTGCATTGCCCTGAACACTTAGTGCCTGCGACGGAGGCCGGTTTAATAGTCGAGACCTCGCCGAGCCACCTCTCTTCTGCAAAGAAAGAATTTATAATATCTCACCTGTAATCAGACTGAGTACACGGCTGAGAAATGCAGTCTTTACGTGTCAGCTCTGCTTGTGTCAGTCCAAACCCATTAAGCTCACCTGTCACTTAGCATGTGATCTAATTCAGCTCTCGTAATTCCCGTGCAGCCAGTCTCATCGCTGGCACCAGCTTTCAGTGGCAGATAATGATATTCCGAGACATTTAATTTCAACCCTTATAAAACTGCTTAACTGAACGTATCGCGCTCAGCTCTCAAGATATCCAAATGAGCATTCGTTTGAAACTCAGAAGAATTAAATCCACCCAGCCCGAGGCAATTCCTTCCCCACCAGCTCAGCACCCAGCGGGCCCGGGAGAGGTGGGCACTGGGCAGCCCGGCGGCGTCCTGCGCAGCCTGCGTGCCACCGCAAGGCCTCGCTTGCCGCTCCAGAGGTGAGGGCGGGAGGGAGGAAGACCACGCAGACGACATGGGACATTGGCTAACGGGGGCTCGGCCAAGCGGAGGTTCTCAGGGAGAGATGAGCAGCGGTAGACACTGGTGCGCGCTGGGTGGGAAGGGCAGGACAGCGCGAATCCTTCCCACAAAGCAGTGTTTATATATTTACACATTTTATTACGGGTTCTTCATTTTTCAGGCTGGGCATGGGCTGCTGCATGATTGATGAGGCTCAGGAGGCTGTTACAACCATTCAGGGAGCAAGCTGTATCTTCATTTATACTTTAATAGCTTAAATGCCAAGGTCCTCAATGCACATTTGGGTGTTTTTTTAAACCCACCACCACCTCAGCAACAACCCACCAAACCAAGTTAATCAACAGCACAAGAAACGGGACAATTTTTAGACAGCAGGATATATAGATACACACACATATCACCCACATCGTAAGACTTGCGTGGAAAGGGATGTCCTGTAACGCAGCCTTTACCAGCCAGCGCCTAAGTCCAGGAGCATAACTACCTGATTTCTATAATTAAAAATGCTCTAGAATGATTTGATATATAAAAATCCATACACACTTACCGATAAAGACTGTCAAAGATTTCTTCTCATTTTTGAGAGGCACTCATTAATATTTCGACATAGATACTTGCCACCTTTATTTTTGGCCTTAAAATTGATCAAGGCAGGACACAAAAAAAAAAGAATTTTATTTTGAAGTAAAAAGGTCTTAGAAGCTAGTATAGAAAAGCTATAAAAATCCCTAATTAAAACCCCAGAGACCCCAGCAAACTCTAAAAAGCACTTATCTTCTCAGAAGGTATATCTTTGTTCCCAGCATATCTGTGCTCATAAACTGAAAATAGGTGAACACACTTTCAGCTGTATAAATTATTGTCTAATATCCCATCAACATCTACAGATACATCTCATTACAGAGGCACTTTTTTTTTTCCAAATGTAAGAAACATTTCCTGGCTTTCAAAAGAGAAATTTTAAGTGTTATCTTATTTACAAGCATAAGTATTTCCTGGATGCAAGATGCTTAGCGGTGGCAAAAATATATCAATATTTTTTCCACCCCATTACTACACTTTCTTCAAAACTAAATTAGTTGCAAATTCAATAAATAACGTTACAGGTAAGAAAGACAAAGAAAAAAAGAGAACTGCTTTAAACAAAGGAAAAATTCACAGCCTCTCATTTTCTGTGGAGATGCTAATCTCCCTCTACATCACGAGCACTTCTGAACTACATTTCTATGGATGCTGGTGGGAAGTCAGTTTATTTCTCCTGTGTATTAAAGAGAATAATTTATCTCCCAGAAAAAAAAATTATGAGTACATATGCAAATATCTTTTCCAAATAAAAACATTCTATTAAAATTCACATTTGTGAATAAGGTAAATGTTGTGTGGCACGCAGATGACAGCATTTGTATAAGCAAACTGTAGAATAACATGTTCCAAATGATCATTACATTAATTCCATTTTGCCTTTGCTAGGATGGTAGCACACTGAAATTAGGTATTTTTCTCAAATATGTGTATTTTACCATTATTTCATTTACTGGCACTTCAGGCTATACCAATTTCACCATCTGTTTGTTTCTTCAGAATTTTAGACACAAAATTTAATTAATTTATTTATGCAAAATCCTGTTAGTTTCCCTTCACTAGATTCTTTCAAAGGCCACAGATGTTAGCTTTAATAGAAAGTGAAAATATGATTTAATTCAGACATTTGCGTATCAGTTTTTAAATTTAGAGGGTTTGGGGGCTTGTTAATGTAGAAATGCTGCTTGGCAACTCATCTCCATCCTTGGAGGTTCTCAAGATTCAACCAGACCAGGGCACAGCTGCCCTGACCCGGTGAAGGTTCGAGCAGTGTTCAGGCCACAGGATGGGGTCGTTGACTCAGAGGTCCCTTTCAATCAGCGTTTCCATTTAATTTAGATAATTGTAATGTGATTGCCACTAAAAACCTTGAATTTCTAGACCTTGTGCTGTAAAGGCTAGAATGGCATTTTTTAGCTGCACAATTAAAAATCCTTCCTGATCACAATTCTGGGAATTCTGAGAGGATTTTTAAAGTTAGATTTCATCAACAGCACTTGATCTCAGAGCCCGTGTCCACGAAGTGCTTGGTGCCTTACTGAGCTCTAACCATTCCTCAGTGCCTCAGGCACAGGGTGTCCCAATCCTAAACTGGGGAGCTGCGCTGCACACAAGCAGACGGGAGTGGGAGTTCTGGATTACAGGCAATTGTTCTGTTCAGACCAAAAATCCTGCAACAACACAGAGCTAAGGCTGCTTAATGGTTTGCCTAATTTACGTTCCTAACTGCGGACTGGTTGCATTTATATTTCTGGACTTGAAAAAAAAGTTATGATACGTGTTGACTATGTAATATTATTTCAGCATTCCCCTTGATAATACCTACTGGAACTGTTTGTTCAGAGAGAAGTCATAATAAATATACAGGAGCAGATCTGAGGTGAATATGCAATTGCTGGTATTCGTGAGTCAGAATTTTAAATACTGGTAGAAGTGCGTGCCGGTGCCCTTACAGTATTTGCTGTAGCTATATCTAAGTCCTATACATAGGACTTTATAAAGGGTACCTGATACTAATGTCTTGAAGGAATCAAAGATGGTGACAGTTAGGAGTTGAGGCTGGTTTGTGTCATCCAATTCAATCCTAACCAAGCAGCAATCCTTTACACAAATGACAATGGGTACAAACAACAGCTGAAGATCACAATAAATCCGTCAAAATGAATTTAAAAGTCCAAAGAGTTAGAAAAGTAATGCTGAAACCGAAAGGCAAACGTGATTAACTACTGCAAATCCATTCAGTCCTTCATGTGTAACCATACAGGTATGAAATTTTCATATTTATATACAACATTTAACTTTTTAAACTATAAATTATAGATGGTGCCTGAATCCTCATCCTGTGAATTACTTTTTCACAGAACACTGAAAATAAAATTTTAAACAATAAATAATATGGAAGTTCATTTATAACTCGTAACTCGAGGTGGATAAAAGTACTCTTACTAACATACTTTTGGAAAACTCTTGCTTTTGCCACCACAGGAGATTGCAAGGTTTACCTTACTGAAGAAGTGAGGCAGCTACCAGGATTATTAAGGCCTTTCCTTCAGCCAAATTTATGAATTGTCACAGAAATTACTGTTATTTCACATGAAATTTCAAGTAAGTGAGCCATGCACTTTTTAAGAAGCTCAAAATCCAATTTTACACTTGTCTTAATCACTGCAAATCATTTCACCACAAACTGCCATCTGCTCATCCATTTATCAAATTTCCAAACATAAACTCATTTTGCTGCTTCTGTACAGATACAGAGTGCAACGTGTGTAAGAGATTCACACGTAACTCCACCAGTATGCAATCCTTTTCCTGATAAACCATATACTGCAGGTATACTGGGATGTCTCAGGTACCGCAAACAGCAGCGACATGCCCATAGTGGAATCACAAACATCACGGACAAACGACAGTCACGGTGACGCCGTATCACACGTTCTTGTGACGCGGCAGTCCCTAGAAACCACCTCAGTTCTTATTAATACAATCTATTTTGTCACTATCTGTCACTAATCATCCCTCCAATGCACAGCCAGGGATTGAAATGACTGGCACGTAAATTCATATTAAGTTACCTCTTCTCTAAGTGTCGGAAATACCCACCGAAATGAATGAATCAACGGACTTGGAAAATCAGGCCAGATGTTCAGAGCATAAGAAAGTATGTCAGGTAATCAGACAAGGCACGCATTTATGCTATTTCATCCAAAATCTGTAATTTTATAAATGGTTCATTTCTAATAATGGGAAACTTCCATCAGAGCTACTGCATCGCTTTCGAAATGGTAAGAGATGACAATTCTATTCATCAGGTAGAAATTCTTAAAATATGCCACCTTAAAAAAAAGGACTGCGTTACTGTTAAAATGAACTTGTTTACACACTTATATTACTGTAATAGAGGAAAGAAAAGGAAAGTAACAGGCTATTTTATCTTCTGTATCTGCTTCATTACTAGATATTGAGACGTAAGGGTCATTAAACTTTTCATAACGTCTGAAGTCAAGTCAATCCACTTACCTTTTCCAGGTGGGTTTCTGGTTTGGGATTAAGAAATGGTTTGCTTCCATTGCAGAAGCCTGAAACAACGAAACAGAAAAATTAGTTTCAGTACTCTGTTCATTTTAAGCATATTTAGATAACCCAACTTAGGCACTGACCAATAAAATTAAGAAAGAAAACTATGATTTTTTCATCCAGTGTCTGCATAAAGTAATAGGTTCATGTACATTTGGTCTGTATTTTAATTTTGTAAAATGATTTTACCGCTATCAGTCTTGCTGATGGAATGAAATAAGTGCTATCCAGTTACCCTTGTGAGGACATACATCTCTGCATCCATGCTAATTCAGTTTCCTAAAATAAGACTATGATTAAGCTTCTGCTTTTTTTTTTTTTTTCATCCACAGCCTTCTTTGGACACTAGGTACCAAATTAAAATGATTGACTAAAACAGGATACCAGCTAAAAATGACCAATTTATCCATACGTTAATATTTATCAGTGTCACACTCATCTCAATTCCCGTTACTGTTGGACCAATATAGTTTACAACACATTCACCGTTTTAGTGTTTCTTCCTAGCTCCTGAGATATATATTTTGAGAGGTTTAAAAAATGGGAAGCGTGTGGATAAAAATACAGTGATGACTACAGATGCTCACGTCATTAGCTGGAATGGAAGTATATTGGCATTGCGATTCAAATAATTTTACCTTAAAGAAGGCCAAAGCTAAAAATACAGACGACCAGCCTCCACCGGCAGCTGCTGAAGGGCACTGTTGACTTCAGTTTGCCCCAAATACTAGTAAATAACGACAAGGTTCAGAAATCCACAAAGAATTTCACTGGATTTGTATGACCAAACCTTTTCTATTTACTCTTCACACCGGACAACCACTGTGCTAAAGCAGTCTTCCCGCTAAACGAGAAAATATATCACAATTAAGCATTTAAACAAAAGAGAAAGATGCAGAAGGCAGGCTGTATAAAACACAAAATACCCACTGCAGCGCACTGCAGTTCAGGTAACCCAGAAACTTTGTCAGCACCGGTGCTTTCGTGCTCCTGCGGTGCTGGGCAGGGCTAATGCAGAATATTTCTGCTTTAATTATTCTACTGAAATACTACAGCCCTTACACTTGTAGAAAACATAATGCCACTTGTAGAAAACATAATGAACAGGTGTTCATAATGTTTTTACTCTATGTAAGCCCATAACAGATGAATAAAAAATATTTTTTAAAAAAGCAGCAAGCTCACGATGGTGTGACAGATATTTGCGATGGCCCTCTTTTTTGATGAGTTGGTATTTTAACTCAAGATTCTGTCTTAAAAATCTTTAGAGAAAGCATTTGGTCAGATTACCTGAAGTGGACAACTGGAACGGATCTGTTTTATATTTCAGAACATTTTTCAGAATGTATTTTCCAGAAGGTAAACTCAGTAGAGCTACTTGAATTTTTTCACTTAGTAGAGAGTAATTATAGAGTATCCACGTGAACCACACATACGTGAGAAGTAAAGAAAAAGGAAATCCTCCTTAGTTATTATAAAAGCCTTTAGAGAAAAAGAAAACTGATGCTATATCTCACATGGAAATGTGTTAATGGGCATAATGAATTTAATTTGTAATAATTCAAATTGTAAACATATTCTCATAGTTTAAAAAACCCCCAAACCTGTCCAGAAGATTTTTCACCCAGTAACAAACTCAAAGCCAGAGTTTCTCTCTCACAGGAACCCCATTAATACCCTGCTGAAACAAATCTGAATTTAATTCAAACTCGGTGGGTAACAGTGCTGTCTGCTTTCCTCTTTACAGCTACGCTATAAAAACCCAGGAATTAGATTTAGGACGAGCCACCTGCTTTCACAACAGATTGCCAAAACCTGAAAGTATTCTCTTTACTTTTGTATTATCCTTGTTTAGGCTTATTATCATTGCAGATATAATTTCGTGAAACTTGGTTGCTTTCCTGATAGGCAAAGAGTAGTAATAGGCAAAACTCTACATATATTTTTCTTCAACCACATGATAATCCTGGGGTTTCCCCAGAAAAATTCGCTTTTCTACTTATCGGTCCCATATTATTTAGCCAGTGAAGACAAAAGGTGCTAAGAGTGAACAACGATGCCCTAGATTTTTAGTCTGATTAGCATGTAAGCAATGCAGACCAGGTATGGAAAGAAATTAAAGAGGGCATTTGCATTGCTCCTACTTATTCCGTGGGTTCCTACGCCACAGTTAGCGCTGTCTCACGGACACCCTCTCGCTCGCTGTTGCTGTCTGCTTCTGCCATCATCATTTTCTAACTACGCTGCCCTTAACATCGGTCCAAAGAAGCAGGTAAAAGTCATCCCCGTTGTGCTGAAGGTAGATTTCGTTAAAAATACAGATAACTGAGGCTGTAATTAGCCCCAAAGGAGAATTTCAGCACGAAGGCAAGCTGTTAGATGAAAACTGAAATCCAATGCCATAAATAATGTAGCTTTAGTACTCTTACCAGTAGTGTCAAACTAAAGTTTCTTTGGAAACTTCTGAGTCTGAAACACTCCTGTTGTTATCTCGTAATTACTATCGCAAAGAATAATAATAACAATGTGTGCAAGCAGGAAAGCAGATGATATTGAGATTAGGGACATATTCTAACATTTGAAATGTAACAATAGAAAGCATTGATATGTCTGTTTACTGGTAAGCGGAAAGCCTTGAACCACATTGCAGTTCAGTGCTCTAAAGCATAATCTTTGGTTAAAGACTTTTGGTGACTTTCTCTCTGCAATGCTATAAAATTGCTAAGCAGGAAACCTACAGAAGAAAATGCTGAAGATTTTAAGAATAAGTCAAAGCTGAACTAACAGTAAACTGAAGTACCGTCAGAAGTACATCATCTCACAACATGGAATATATTTTCAAGCACCAAAAGGGAATTAGCACACGAATACGAAAGACAGAGGTTTTAAAAAATAACTAAGCTTCGTTTTGCAGAACAGCATCGATCAAACCTTGTCTTAACCTCTGTTCCCAATCCTATTCAATTATGACTTTGTCCCAGAAAAATACCAAAAAAGACCTGAGAGAGGAGTGACGCAAGCACTGCTAAACAGGCAGAAAAAAAATCAACAGTCTGGTAAGCATCTTAAAAAATGAACCACTGCATTTGCTTTAAGGGATTAAAATCCTCCCCCTCAAAAAAAACAAAACAAAACAAAACAAAGCAATAGCAACCCAGCTAAGCTCCATTTGGGATCCGGCTATTCCAGAAATGGTTCTGCTGAACGGTGCTGTCGTTGCCTTTGGCTGGCCCCGCTTCCTCACAGAATCATAGAATCGTTAAGGTTGGAAGGGACCTTTAAGATCATCAAGTCCAACCATTACCCTAACCTGACAAAACCACTTCTAAACCATATCCCCAAGTACCACGTTTGCCCTTTTTTAAACACCTCCAGGGATGGCCAATCCACCACCTCCCTGGGCAGCCTCTTCCAATGCTGGATAACCCTTTCAGTGAAAAAATTTCTCCTAATATCCAACCTAAACCTCCCCTGGCGCAACTTGAACCCATTTCCACTTGTCACTAGGGAGAAGAAGAGGTCAGTCCCCATCTTTCCTTTCAGGTACTTGTAGAGAGTGATAAGGTCTCCCCTCAGCCTCCTCTTCTCCAGGCTAAACAGCCCCAATTCCCTCAGCCGTTCCTCATCAGACTTGTCCCCCAGACCCCTCACCAGCTCCGTTGCCCTTCTCTGGACACGCTCCAGCACCTCAATGTCTGTCTTGTAGTGAGGGGCCCAGAACTGAACACGGTACTCGAGGTGGGGTCTCACCAGTGCCGAGTACGGGGGGATGATCACTTCCCAAGTCCTGCTCACCACACTATTCCTGATACAGGCCAGGATGCATTAATGTCCCGGTATCTCAAACATTCATCTCAGCCCAGGCATTTATGGAAAATCTCTGGCCACGGAAAAGTAGCCCCCAGATGCTCATCAGACACTGCAGCCAGAGGGTTCACGTATTTACTTTGGTGACCTGATCCGTCTCACACGGACACCTCGCAGTCCAGGACCTCCCCCGCTTGCTCACACACAGGTATGAGGCGCACATCCTCACCAGCACCCAAATCTACGTTGCTTGACCAAAGCTATAACGGGAAAACAAACGTGAGTACCACTTTCTCCTGCTTCAAGTAACAGTGCCGGCGTGTGCATCATCTTTACCATAGAGGTGACTTCTTGCTCTTCGCATCCCAGGTGTGATCCTCAGCTACACGTTTTTTAAAAGTTGAACCTCAGTACACCAAAGGCTTTTTCCTTGGAGTCAACAGGACTGGGTAATGAATTTACAAAAGACTTCCCCAGTTTCTGGTGAACCCCCCCAGCATTCGAACACATACGAACGCAGCTCAGTGGACTCTCATTTCAGGAAATATTTTATTACTTTCTAATTTCAGGAAGATAAGATAGGAACAGCAACGTCAACACTAACTTTCCAGTCCAACAGCACAGATTTCCCTACTTCTTCACCTCAGATCTAAAGTATTCGGTAACTTTTGTTCAAGTAGCTGAAGGCTTCTAAAACAACCTTTTGTAGGGGGAGCTAAAGTTACTTTTCTATTCAAGGGAAGCAGATAACCACTGGCACTCATTCCATGACTGGTTTTCCTTTTTTCCCATCTCTCTTAAATAAAGAGCCTGTACTAAAGGAAGGCTGGAAAACACCGACTACAAAGCAGCAAACAAAAGGCTTGGCTCGGCTGCGAAACTCTTCCAACACTTGCCACCCTGCGTATGGCTGCGATGCTATCATGGCGACCTCCACCACGACTTCTGCTGAACTAAAGTTTGGCTCAGAATTGCAAGCAAGTCCTATTTGCAGGCAGGCAGAATCCACGCAAACAAAACTGAAATGATAATCGAGAGAGGGTTTTTGAATAAGTGCTGTATTTCTCCCAGTCAATACCCCTCTGTGGTTCCAACTCCGTTTGTCAAAAGGAAGGATTATTCCCTGAATGTTTAGATTACGCTGAATGTGAACCCTCACATCGGCACATACAGAGAGAATCCCTCACCAGGAATTGCCTCTCTTTATTACAGACTATGCAGAGGCAAAATTTGATTCTAAAAATGCTCCTTACTGAAGCAGAGCTTGCTCCTGGGGGCCGCACTAAGCTATCGGCGGGCAGCAGCCACGGGAGGCAGGAATGCTAGGCAGGACCTGCGCTGGAATTCGAGGACCTGGCCAGTTTGCGGTGATCAGGGAGGTACAACCCCAACCCATGCTCCCATTGCGTGGCCGAAATGTAAATACACGCAAAATCCCTTTTTAAAGCACCCTGAACTGCAAATGCTATTCCACAACATGTTCTGTGAATTTACATTAATACCGTTACGCTGCACTTTGTGGCTGGCGCATAGGGGAGAAGTGAGTATGTTGTCTGACCGCAATGTAAACAACAGGACACGAGACCCGGTTCATCCTTCGCTCTAACAGAACACTTCGATATTGATATCAGATTACCCATGTAATTTGACTGGCTCCAAAATTAAAGAGGATACGTTGACATATCTGGGTCAGCTTCCTTAATTCACATCAACCAAACTTTGTTTTAGCTGTTTACTAAGTTCTGTAATTTATAAGAATTGGGATCCAGGTACATCTGCACAATGGAGCGTCCCAGTATCCACCATTCCAGGTCTAACTCTTACGGTTTTGAGTTCATCAGTTCAGAGGAATGCGATAAAGTCAAATACGCTGACAAAACACAATCGCTGTCTTCTATACAGCGTCTATCGCATTTCTGTGATGGATAATTTAAATCAGTCTTGTCTATCGTTAGCAAGGTGCCAGGAACCTCAGGAAAAGTGAAAAAGGAAATAAAAATAAAATGTAGCTGCCAGAATGGAGTCACTATCTGAATCTGGTCTTGTATTTTGATGTGTTTTTCTTTATGTTTGCAATGATTCATACTGGCGGAGGGATATGCTGCTGCCAAAAGCTGCTGGCTGCTAAATAGTTCGAGTATTTTCTTATTTTGTTCCTGGTATATATTTTAAAATAAGTTGACCATCATCTCTTGTTTTTAACTCGCATTTAAAAACGGCAGGACAAGAGAGGTGATATTTCAATCTCTATTAAAAAAAAAATCCTGCACGAACTCTTTTCGGTGAAGTTGGAGAAAGCCCGACGCAGTAACGAGATGAGAGCAGCACGGACTCAAAGCACCGTGCGGGGTTTGCATCGCTGCCTGCGAGCCCTGCGGTGGGGGCAGCGACCGCCCACGGCCGCGCCAGTGCCTTCGCGTGACATCAGCCTCGCCAGCAGGTAGAGAAGTGATTCTGTTATTTCTGCTGTATTGTTACTCACCGTTCCTTCCAGCCTTGTCGTATCCACAGCACTGTCCCTCTCCCCACGAGCTGAAGGAAATCGCTGTCTTTATGGTGGGCTTACACTGAAGGATGAAGCAATCCAGCTCTCCTTTCTTCTCCATGCAGAAGAACAAGCTGTGCTTGCACAGATGTCTTCTTTATATTATATAAAGAGCCACACATACCTTCTTCCAAAGGTGAATTTAGGCTAGCATGAAGGTCAGCATTTTGAAAATGATAGAAGGGTATGGAAATACGTTTCCACATGCCATAGCCGCGCTCTACTTCTGTAGCCACCGGCCAGAGCCATGGGGTGAAGGATGCTGTGAGGTGTTTGTGAAGAAGGAGCTGTTGCAAGAACAAAGAACACGTCGCGCAAAATCTCTGTGTGCTAACTGAACTGTTACTTGTGAAGTTGTTTACATGTAATTACAGACTATTAGAGTTTCCCTGTTCATAGAAAATAGGATTTATACTCTGGGCTCACAGGATTCTGTATGCAGAAAAGGCAACTTTTTGTCTCGAGCAGCTTTGTAACAGACACCAAGCCAGAACTCCTGCCGGAGCCTCACACGGCGTTTCTGTGCTTTGACGTTACCCTCGGTCACAGGGATGTGCAGACGGGTGGGGAGAAGAAGCCCAGCAGCAGAAATTGAACTTCTGAAGTCTCAAAATATTGACAGAGCTCTGAGCTGGTTACTAAGGTATCTATGCAACTTTGTCCACTGCGACGTTGAAAGTTGGGGGATAAACTAAAAAAAGAAAAAGTATTCTTGAAGGCTGCTTACAAGTCTGAGGGAGAAAGCAAGCTTCCGCAAGGCTGGGAATGTGTAAACCTCTGCTATCATGCAGCAGGAAATATCTATCTTCTGAACACTTTTGAAAAACTAAGTTTTCCAGTCTAAAATGAACTGCAGACTAATCCTTTAGTCTCATCTTTAGGCTAAGCATTAAAGACCTAATTTCACCCCAGTACGCTTTCAGAGGGTAAACACAGAAGGAAAACGTGGTCTGTCCTAAAGATTATTTCATGGATTGAGGCACTTTATGTCTCAACACAGCAAACAATTAAACAGGGCATCCACAAACTACAGGCAGTTTGTAATGTACCGTGCTCCATCCCAGACTGGACCATTATTCAGTAAAATAATGGGGCCAGAAGTGGTAAGTGTACATTCAAACATACAAGCAAGTTTATCTTTTTAGATATTTCTTAAGAGCAGTAGTGCTCCCGAAAACTATCAAATCTTTCTGTGATTAGATAAGAAAATCACAGCAGGTAACTGAGAGGCATAAGAGATGTGCAATCACAATTAAACAAAAGCAGAAAGGAATGGAGAGAATGTGTCAACTAGATAACACAGAGCAATACAGAACACACAAACCAATGCAACGCCTTTGAAATCAAGGGACTACGGTGATAAGTGAAAAACGTGGGAAATCTCTCATAAAAAGTAATATCTGATCCATTTATCTCACCAATCAAGGGTGGTAAAATCTTTTGCTTCACTCCGAGACAAAAAGCATTAGCTGAGGTTTCTAAGAGCTGCTTAGCTGGAAATCTGACCAGTCTTGAAGAGGCTGTTAAAGGAAGATTACAGTAAGCTGTGTTTCAAACTGTGTGAAATCATAGGAAGTAATCAAAGCACCGCTCTCCACACAAAGACATTCCACAAAGACGCTTTGCTGTAACGGGGAGTATGGAGAGAAGCAGCAGGATCTGCCCCGTGGCCACGAAGCAAACTGTCGATTCCCAAACATCTGCTCCAACCCAAACGAACGTACTGCTACCGAAGATCGGATCCAGGTTGTAACACTCCGAATTTTAATTGTGAGGGTGAACCTTGTGCAATACCAGCAGATCTGGCTGCAGCCTTAATGCAGGCAGTGCCGACGGCACTGCTCAGCCCCGGGCCATGGGATCAGCACACCCTCCCCAAGGCTATTTTTCGGAGGTGTTTGGTCGCTGACGATAGTTTTGTGTAATATTAAAATATTGCTACCCACCATTATGACTACAACAGAATTAGAACGAGTCCTTGCATCGGGAAAAAAAAATAATTCAGCTCTCAAATTTACTCCTCTTACCACAGGATTCAGAGGTATCTTTCCATTTACTCAAAATAATCAGAACAAACTCAGTATCGTTAATAGCAATCTAGAGAAAAATCTAACCAGGAGGATGAACACTGTGAAATCACAAAGCACAAAAATCTTTCAGGAGAAATTATAGTGCAGGAAAATAGCAGAATAATGTTATTGAACACAAGCTTTTATTTTAAACTGTAAATAATAACGTTTGTCTTGGGATTGGTTTTCAATTATAAGCCTAGTACAGTCACACCATTTGTTATGTATTTAGCCTTCAGTATGAATTGCAGATAATGACTAGATTGGATTCAATGAAAAAGCCAGTAACGCTCTGCACTACTGGGCATTCTACTAGTCTTGAATCTCCAATAAGAAAAAAATCAAATTAAAAAGCTCTAACTACACTGTCATTAACACCAAAAAGTAACTTTTTGGCTCTTAGAGATAATCTTAATGCTGAAATAGTTAATTAACTTAGGCTGTATTTTAAACCAATTAGACCAAGTATTAAAATGAACAGTAAATGTAAGAACTGACACAAAACACCCTATAAGTGGACCATCACACTATATTGCATAATGGAGTCATAACTTACCAGTTATAGCAAATACTGATGCACCTACGATGAAATTTACACCTTAACAGTTCTAATTTATTTTTATTATCTAGCAATAATAAAGTCTTCCTCATTAATAGCAGCTTTTCCTATTTTTCAACTGGTAAAAGAGAACACTTCTGTTTTCACATGCAGTAAGCGTTATGAGTTTCTTCACTGACATTTAACACAGTCTCTTTATCAGTTTAATGTCTTTCCTACTCACGCTTTCGGCAATGTGTGTTAGGCTTTGCCACTGCAGGGCTTAGGATGATATATAACATTTTACTTCAAGGAAACACAGTATCTTTATGTAAGTGCCGTGTTTTCAATTCCCTCCTTCATATTGCAGTATCTCAACTGTATGCAAAATGTGAAATTATTTGTAGGCCAAAGATATGCTACGTTCCCTATTCTTTCTGCCCTTCAGCATCTCTTAAGGGTTTTTTCCTCTCTATCCCAGGGTTTCTCCGCTGCCCTCTTCCAAAATTTCCTATCAGATTTTGGAGTAATTGTTTTGAGTCAATGGTTGTTAATGTTAACAGTTTAATGTTGAAATCTAATTTTTCCTTGCATACATATGATCACAGTTTGCCAATACAGATATAAATGGTTGTTAATTTTTTTCCATTCCCATGTTACTATCTTTTAACGCAGTACTTCGTGCAGAACCACCTCTACGGAAAACAGTAAACAAGGAACATTCTTTAGTAAAAATTCCTGACATGAAATGATAGCTTACCACTCTGAAATCTGATGCTGTGTGAAAATTGCTTTGTACTCCAGTATTTGCAGTGGTTGAGCCGAGGATATCGGCATCCTAACTGGTGTCCAAATGTCAACATATTAGAGTAAATAAACAAAATAGTCACTTAGCATGCACAGACTATTGGATATACTTTGCATACTGATTTTAAAGTAACGGTAGCTCTCCAATTTTATTCTGCCCACCTCGGGGATAGATTTTCTGAGAAAAAAAAAAAACAGGTATATATATTTCACATGCACTAAGTCAGAAGCACTGCAGTTTGAGCTAGTTGTGCACCGCGAGAACGATGGGCTTTCCTACGAAAAGAAAAAGTTACAAGATACACTGCAAAGCACCATCTCTCCCCTAACCTGCTTCTTTAGCGTTAAGCAGAGATAAGCAGGTTTGACTACAGAAATCAAATATTTCATGTTTTGGGGGGTGAGGAAATCAACTGGTGTTTTTAAAGCAAATTCTGAACTCTCATGCAAATCACCTGAGTTTCATTTTTACCCCCAGAGATAATCTTGCCTACCTGCCTCTCTCAGAACTAAACTTCCAAGAGAAAGTCCATTTTTCTGCATGCTGCCTTTTGCTCTAGTTCCCAGCAAGCGCTCACCTACATTTCCTTCTTCTTGAATCTGAAGAAAAACGTATCAGACTACTCACATCTTAATTGCTCAAAATTCATCTTCTGTAACTCTTAAAAGATGTTTATAGTCTGAATCTCTTTGGATTTCAAAGAAACTGGAGTAATTTCTGTCGCATTTAGTAATGTTTACATTCACTGACCTTTACCTACTCCTGGGGAAATCAAGAGGAGAACAAATAATCGTTTTGCTGGTTTTGAAAAATGAAGGGCCCATCTGAGTTCCTGAGAGTTATCTAAAAATTCCTGGAAGGGGCTGAATTTTTAAAGTGCTCAGCAACACTTTGGCTCCTGCTCACATCGCTCACCACTGTCAGGAGGGTAACAGGGCTTGAGAGCCCCAAGGAGGACCCTAGGTGGGGGGCCATGGGAGACGGAATGGGGCAAGGGAAGGAGCCCCCACTTGACATGAAAGCTGGGCATACCCTCAACAGCAGAAGGACCTCTTGGAGTGGGTCCAGAGGAGGCCCCGGAGATGCTGCGAGGGCTGGAGCAACTCTCCTATGAGGACAGGCTGAGAGAGTTGGGGTTGTTCAGCCTGGAGAAGAGAAGGCTCCGGGGACACCTTAGAGCCCCTTCCAGTGCCTAAAGGGACCTACAAGGAGAGCTGGGGAAGGACTTTTTACAAGGGGATGTAGTCATAGGATGAGGGGGAATGGCTTCAAACCGGAAGAGGGGACATCCAGATGAGATATCAGGAAGAAATTTGTGACTGTGGGGGTGGTGAGGCACTGGCGCAGGGTGCCCCGAGAAGCTGTGGCTGCCCCATCCCTGGAGGTGTCCAAGGCCAGGTTGGACGGGGCTTGGAGCAACCTGGGCTGGGGGGAGGTGTCAGGGCAGGGGGGGGGAACTAAATGACTTTCAAGGTCGCTTCCAACCTAAACCATTCTATGATTCTATGATACGAGCGCCATTACTGACAGCATAAGCCCTGTTACCACACTCTATGGAACACAGAAAGGTTCGTGTGCATCCCACAATCGATCTCTTATTTCCATCAAAATGACAGACAGAACAATCAAAATAAGAGGAATGTGTTGTATTATACGGTACTGTTTGATCATATGGTTGGTTTCTGATAACACTGAAAATATCACGGGGAGAAAACTATTGAATTTCGGGTTTTCTTTGTAAATTAATTTGTGATATATTAGTTACATATACACACGATATCTTTACCCCCAAAATGAATTAGAAAGACGAGTGTGATGACCCGGCACGTGAGGCATAAATCCTCAATTATCCTGTTTCATTTGCAACAAGAATCTTTGAAAGTATGAAAACGTTCTCTGCTTCCTTGGGATTTCTCAAAGCATTCAGGTGGCAGCTAAATAAGCTTGAGGAAAGAAATTATTTGGGTCAAAGATTCTAACCCAGTTGGCTAAAACACACAAGAAGGGAAAAGATGATTTCGCTTAGACTTCAATGATGAGGAGCTAGGATTACTCCAGTGTTCTAAGTATTAACTGCACATTTAAAAAACTAACTTTTGGGGCAGTGCGCCAGCATTGCATGCTTCAGAACAGAAATTTGCTACCAATTTTTCTTACAAGTTGAGCCTCCTGTCTCCTGTTAAGAGCCAGACTAGCTTAGGTTTTAGTCAGAATTTTTAGAGGATAAAAAGTATAGTTACAGTGCAAGCCTTCCTTCTACTCGAAAAAATGGATGCCTTCGCTGTTGACAGTGAAAAAAACCTTGAAAAATAATCCAGCACATAAATGAAGGGATGTCCTGATGTTTTTGTCCATTTGTATGCAAAATATGGCTATCACATGTAACTTTTCTAGTTTCCTTAGGTTTAGTGTTGCTAAAACCTATGTCTAATAATGCAGTTAACATTAAGAAACATGGAAAGAAAATGGATAGGCAGAGGGAATCCAAACCTGCACCCAACTATGTGATAAGAGGTAAGAATAAAAAAAAAAATATGCTTAGCTCTTTAGATTTCTTGATTTGTGGCAAGAAAGAGCTGGAAAAGGAGGAAAGCGGGACTACCCTGATATTCATCCAAGGATGGATTTGCCCTGCAAACTGGGAAAGAAATTAATACTGGGGTAACTGCTTGAGTAAATATGGCATTGGTCAACCAGATTCCTCACCCAGGCTGTCAGGCAATCCGCTCCTCCGATCGCCGGGCTGCAGTTTGGTTCCCCACGGCACTGGAAGGAACCAGAGCTCCTAACTGCAACAGCAGGTGCAATAACAGAAATTGTTGAGCAGAAAATAACAGGCATCCCAAACGGGAAAAAAAAACAAAACACTTCGTACGGTTGGAATATGACATTAATAAGCCTGACTTGCTTGTGAAACTCCTTAAAAGATCAGGATTTTGTTTGCTAACCAGGCAGGACTAGCAAGGCCTGACCACCTTCAGTGGAAGTCTTTGTTTCAACTCCAAAAAAAACATGGGTCAAGCTCCTGGCTGGTGAACCTAAGGAGCCAATCGACCTCTAAATTCACTCAGTGTACTGGTGAAAGTGGGATTGTTTCTCTGCCTGAAAACCCCAGGGAAGCCTTGTTGCTCCTCCTCACCCTCCTCATACATACGCCCTTGTGTTCTGTCAGTGGGATTATAACTTCTGAGGAAGTTACAGAGTCACTGAGGATTGTAATCAGTTATAATCCTCAGAGTTACTGAGGATTTGTCCTGATTTTCCACTATTGCTTCTTTGCCCTCTCTTCCCTTTAGTTTAAATCTCTATAGAAAATAAACCAGTTGAAAAGCAGTTTTATTTTACGGCTACAAAGCATTTTATGCCCTTTCGACATTGTATTCTTAATGCTCACCCTAAAATTCCCGCAAACTGTTGCAAGGCTGCAAGTCCTAAGAAATGGAAAAGGCGAAAAAAGCACAGCTGAGAGATAAAACAATGATGTGATGGACTAATGGGTAAGAGGAGCAGCTCCCTTTTTGATACAAAAGGGCCTTGAACCTTGATTCCCAAGACCTACTCCACACTGTTTATGCCCATGGGCAACTGCTCTGATAAAAAAGCAAGAACAGTAACAACTGTAAAGTACCTTAGCTGGTTACATTTAAAAGAGCAGATACACTTCAAAATTTAGGATAAATAAAGAAAAGAAAGGGTTGCAGTGCTCTCCTGCTCCTTACAGGGCCCACAGAAGCATTCCTTTCCTTGTGTTGTTACTCCGCCTAGGGACGTTGGCTGACGCGGTAAGCGATGAGAGCCACCGTAATGAGGCGGTGCGGGCAGAAATAATTCCGATAGCTGTCAAGGGGAAAGGAAGAAAACAAACAAAAAAAAAAATACCACCCAAATGGCACAGAGGTGGGCATGGAAATCGGCAGCATGCTTTTACTCCTACTTAATATTTCAGGATTATTAATGAAGGCTTCAGCCACGCGCAGCCTCCACCCTGCCTACCTTGTCAGTTTATTTAATGTAATGTGGTGCAAACTGCCTGGGGTTACAGGTTACGCTCAGTACCTTACTCAAGCTCTGATTATTTCTTTTTTTTTGTTATTTCATTGCAAATGACTGCTTTACAAGATGAAGCACGATTGGTGGCAGTAATATATTTAACCAGTCTGCAACACAAGCATACAAGGAGGGAAAGGACAAAGGCAACATTAGCTTGCTACAAGCCACCAATCGCAGTGTTTTCCTGGGTGCTAAAGTTTTTGGTCTATCATAGTCTCAAATCATAGAATCATAGGATATCCTGAGTCGGAAGGGACCCACACTGTGTTTCGAATATCAAATACATGAATATGTCAATCTATGTACTAAAAACATATGTGGCATCAAATTGGTAACCACGAACACACCAAGCTTGCTACCGCCCCTCTCTAGCATGGCGTCTCGCAAGCAAGAACATACTGCGAACAGCTGCTGTCTGGAGTGAATCAAAGCTTCCCTGTCCCTTCGCTGCTGCAGACACCTCAAACATTCCATTTAACTCAGACTACCCAGCAGCTGACCAGATGTGAGATATGGGTTCGTCCCTAATCATCCCTTCAATTGCTTCTATTTTCCTCTTCCCATCAAAATACCGTTTCCATATTTATACATGGAACTTTCACTTGATATTTGTAACCGACTGAACCCAAGGCATGGAATTGCACAAATTACAGACACACAGATAAAAACAGAAATACCGCTGTGGGGTTCAGCCTGTCCGGTGTTAAAAAGCCTAATTCTTCCCAGCCATAGCCTCTATCTCGCTCTAAAAATCCATTTCCATCATAGGGCAATACAGACCATGAACACCTGTATTTGTTTGGTTGGGTTTTTTTAAACGCATTAGCCACTTTCTTCACTTTGAAAATCCTATTTTGTATAGATAATATAATTTAAGTGCTGTTACATTAAAATTTCGAGTCACATTCCCTTCACCATACCTTTCTGCATTAGAAGAGAAGAGATAAATTTTTAATCTTTTATTTTTAATGAAGATTAAAGAACAAGTTCTGCTTGGCTTGCCTTGGCACACCATACATTTTAATGTATATTGATTTGTATAAATGTCTCATTTAGAGCATATTTTTGTTAGTATTAATGGTTCTTGGACAGATAAGATTAGTCCTCCTGTAATATTGCCAATCTCGTTGGTCAAAGTTGAAGAACACATTACTTTGTTCTGAGATGAAAAAGGAAGACAAAGAGACAGCTCCTGAGACTGGAATACCAAAGGATCGATGTCCTCAGCAAGCACAGACCGCTACGATCTGCAGGAGCCAGCACAAAACTCTGCCTGAGATTGACTACAAGCGGGAATTTTGTGGTTATTCTTGCTGATCATTTATTTCCCCTTTTCCATTCACTCCCGTGGAATTCTGAGTTGATTTTATCAGGAAAGGGATTTCTGAAGGTGAGCTGGAATCCAGCAGCATTTTGTTACTGTCTAGATGCATGGATTCTGGTAGGTTACCTTTTGCTATATAGGTACATACGGCGTATGTAAATGAGGAAAACAGCCGTTCACATTTTCAATGTGACTTTTAAAAATACTTCTCAGAACTCCCAATTTTCATAATACAAATAGAATCATAGAATCGTTTAGGCTGGAAAAGACCTTTAAGATCATCGAGTCCGATAACACAATAACAACAAAGTAATATAATAAGAAAAATGCCATATATTTTCTAGGCTTTTTTGTTGTTGTGGTTACCTACTGTGGTTCATTCAGACATTAACGCTCTGTAACGTCCCACACGTGGAAATCTAAACTATGTGAATACATGATCTCTCACATAATCCAATATAACGGAGAAACTTGTAGTAAGTAAAACCATACCCTTTTCCTACAGTTTCATGACAGAAGAAAAAAAAACCCCAAACCAAGATAAAACACCTAATCCAGATCAAACTGCCTGCCTCTCTGGCTACTCTCCACATGCCCTCTTAGATGATTTCCTATTTTCTTTTTTATTCTCTCGAGCCACCACCTGTTAACTCATTATGGCAAAGAAATACATTTCAACAATGGCTTAATAAAGTTACACAATCCTGTCTTCCATGGATATAATCTTCCAGTGGACCGAGACTTTTGAGAACTGTGATTGACATTTCTCCAATATTTACAGTTGCCACGACAGCCAAGCGTTTTCTTGACACAAGAAGCATCTTGATCTTTCCCTTCAGACTGCAAATTCCTCAGCATATGATGGGGGATCCCAGGTCCAGATATCCCACAAATTATGCAAATGACAGATAAATCCCTTTGCTTTCTGCAGTGGATGAAAAACAGTAACCCTTCCAGATTCACCTGAATTTCTCTAGGGATTTTGCTACTTGCAAATAAAACTGGACAAACCCTGTCAAAAGCTATCTTCACAGAGCATCCACCATAAAGATTCAAAAACATTAATGCTGCAGCAAATACATCCTGAACCATCTAGTACTATACGTGTCTGTTACCGCAGTGAAATTGTTTCATGAACAAATTGTCCATTTGGAACTTGATCTGCGTCTTTTGTTTCACTTTTCACCCATGCAATACAATTACAAGTCAATTATGCTCTTTTTCTAGACCTCACTCCTTCTTAGAATGGACATGACCGTCCATATACTTAACAACCATCTCTCAAAAGACACCATTCCTGCTTTTGTAACAACAGATGTGGAGCAGGACCACAGGGTATGGAAGTAGAAATGGAGGACAAGTCTTTAATACAGTGTTCTGGAAAGAAGAGAGAAAATCAGGGAAACTAAGATGTGGCAACACTGTAATTTTCAAAGCATAAAGAAGTCAAAATCAGATCAGTAATGAGAACTCAGGCTTTGGAAATTATTCATCTGCAATGAGAAAGGTAACAAAGAAACTTAACTGAACGTAAACATAAATAAGTTTAAGGAAGACTTTTTCTTATTTCATGAACTGGTCTCATAACTCAATGATTCTCCGGCTGTGACCAGGAGACACCTCAATCTTTCCTCATTCCCTGTTTTACTGGACAGATCCCACGGTACACTGGCACACCACAGGGCTCTCAGCAGCAACATCCATAAAGAGCTGAAAACCGGGAGTCAACAATAATATTAAATTTTGTAGGGTAATTTCTCCATGTTGGGGAAACCAGCTTTTATAGGGAATTAATACCAGGCATAGAGAAATAAATTGCTATTATAAAAAACATTTTTCAAAACTAGTTAAGTGCTTTTCAAAAGGTACCAGGTTGTGGTTTACTTCTTCTCTGAAAGCTCTGCCGAGCATCTAAGCGCTGCTGCCATGAGAGCTGGCCAATGACTGGCTAACTACCTAAGCCAGGATTTCTATCCAAAAAAGCAATCCGAGTCTTCTTTGCCCATTTATTGAACTTTAACATAAGTAAAAGTAAAGTAAAATGCAGTTCAGCTAAACATCACAGCACAGAGCAGGTAAACTTTGATCTGAATTTAGCTCATCATTAGAGCGGAAAAATTATTTCACTGTTAACGTAAGCTGACAGGAGCCTCACTGCTGATTTTGGTGGCTCTGTGGTATTAGCTCTTGGGGAATGTCCTCAGCATGAGCCTCTGCAAGCATGGAGAAAAGCTCTGCCCCGGGGAGCCGCCTCCAAGGAGGGAGGTGGTTCCATCCCTGCTCAGTGCATGGAAAAGCTGCACGTCCCGACCCCACTTTTTAGCTCAGGCCAATGCCCCGCGAGGGCTGGCTGCGGGTTCAGGGGACTTCAGGCCAAGGCTTCACCATAGACAATATTTCTTACACTCAATATTGTCACCTTTCCCTTTCTCACTCTATAAAGACATCCTAATTATCCTTATTATTATTATTATTCATGACAAAATTCAGCCAATAGGACAGGAATGGCTCCAGTTTGTGGACACTCCGGCCATGGTGGCCAGAGGAGCACAGTCACTTGCAGAGCAGATGTCAGAGCTGGCACCATGTGGGCACTAGGCGGAGCTCCCAAGGGGAAAAATAAAAAGTAAAATTCACAATCATGATGGGTTTTACACTTTGTTTTACACTGTATGGCCCTCGTAAACCCATCCAGGTTTTTCTACCATGTACATGCCACTTCACCTTGCTGTTGGGCAATCACTTTCTTTGAGCTCCGCCATTCCCAAATTTACCAGCTCCACCAGCACGACTGTATGGCTTCATGTCCTGAAGGCAGTTTATTTAGCCCAGGCTAAAGCATCAGACTGCACAGTATTGTGCTACAAGACAAATAATTAAAGGCCTTCCCGGCTCTAGTGCATTTCTGCAATGGGCTTTTGCCACCAACATCTGCAGAAGCAGAACCCACCAAAGGGCTGAAAAATATGTATTAAACTGGCTACAGACTCTAGGCTTGCATTTTTAGCCTATGATTTTTAATTGCCTATTTCTGGTAACTTTTGAAATACTGGCAAATCAGAAGTAAGTAATTAAAGTAAGTGTAAAAACCTGCTGGTGATGCAAAAACAGCACACGAAGAAGATAACGGGTGAGATTTGTCTGCTGGGTTATGGAAACGGTACATCACTATTTTAATATATTTACTACAAGGAAAAAAAGACTTAGAAAACTTTACCCTCTATCAACAGGCACACACAACTCATAGGCTTGTCTCTCTACAGACTGGTAATGCATAACGCATTGATGTGATTGCCAACTGGATAGGCAAAGGATCCAAGAGAAGCAAGGTTTTTAGGAAAACCATTCTTTCAATTATATGATATACTGTACAAAGGATATGACCTCCTCCTAGAAATCGTGACAACATATAATTTGTGGGTGAAAGAAGAGAATCTCTTGAATCTTAGTGATAACAAACACAAAAAAAACGTTCACTGATAAAAATGACATACATAAAGGTCAGCATGGATTTGGGGAATAGGGGTCCAGTCAAGCAAAGAACTGGAACATATGCCTAATTCTAACTATAATTGACTAAAGTGGCTAAAATTGAGCACCTGCTTAAGTGCTTTCATGGCTTCATGCCTAATGAAATATTAATCACAAGTGGCAGAGAGCCATTATACCAAGAAGGTCTTATTTATACTGAATTGAATTATATAATAATTAAGGTATATATAATCAGCCATAGCAGTAAGTCTGTCAGTGCTCTCACCTGAATCAGCACATTTCAAGAGTGCTGCACCTACAGTGCAATATTCCCATTTCTAATTAACCTTGCTAGTGATTTTATTTTGTAACGAAACTCGTGAAGCACCAGTGCCCGTGACAGCGACTGCCGCGCAGCAGCAGAGCACTCGCGAGACCAACCCCACCGCCTCCGCTCGCAGCACCAGGGAGAACACGGGGCTGCAGGAGCAGCAGTATATTAATGAATGAAAAATAGGAAGAACCTGAAAAACGCATAATAGTAATAGTAGTTATGTTGCCCGTGGACTGGTAGTAAACATATACACTACATGACTCCTTTACCCTGTTTAATCCTTTCTGCTGCTTGATGAAATTTGAGTATGGCAATGGTTTTCAAGCCTAATTCATACTGGTTCTCTGAGAGCACAGACTTGTTAAACTGACAATTGCTGCACTGGTCTTCCCATTACTCGAAAGATGGAGGATGCAAATATTTTTTTTGTACTTTATTTATTATCAAAATCCAATGCATCTGAAATTTTTAAAGTTTTAGGAATCTTAAAACTACTGATAACTTTTCTATACACCTCTTTTTTCAAAGAGAAAAAGAGTTTTCTTTTTTTTGACTTTGCCTGTGCGTTCTTTAAAATGTTACATAAGACAAAGTCAAGGTGTTAACTGCTTTGTTAAACGGAGGCGAATTGTTGCAGTGATGAATAATAGCAAAACCAGAATTATATTTTTATCACAATATCAGTTTCACAAGATGAGGATAATTTGATATACTACTCTCTCTTTTTAGAGTTCTGAAATACAATAGTTGTATAATTTCGAAAGAAATAATTTTCCCTACATTTCCTAGAGACAACTCAAATATTTAAAAAATTATCATGAAACCAAACAGAGCAGAATAGAAGGTGGACTTAAATTCTTTTAAATCCTTTTTTTACTCAGTATTATGCCAATTACTGTTCCTATAGCATCCGATTAAAATGGAGCTGATTGCGCTGGGTTCTTAGTTCATCAGATCACAATTTGAGGAGTCTGATGTTTTCCATGAGATTTTAATATATCAAAAAATATTTTTTAATTAGGTCTGAGCATCTTGCAAATAAAATACTGCACTACAATCAGATCAAACCAAATTAATGTTTGTCAAATGCCGTTTGGCATTTCCTACCAAATGGGGACAGTTTTGCTCCATACGATTTTAGATGTGTGTAAACACGGTCTGCCAAAGTAATGACTGATGAGAACTCGTACGTGTGCTGTATTTTGAATAATCTACTCATTCATCTCATTCTGGCAGAGCGTTTTAGTCTGAAAAGATGAGACTTTGGACAATATAATCTTATTAAAATAAGCTTTCACTGCACTGCAAAGAACAAACTCTTGCCTAAGAATAATTGTTGATGTTACTGTTGTCAAGGCTTGATCTTTTTAGAAAAGGAAACAATTCAGGACTAGTACCTGCTTTTAATCACATTCCCACAGTAAACAACATCTTAGGGCAGAAGTAGTTGCATTTCCATACTGCAGTACAGGTGTCCTGGGCGCTTTGTGCAATAAATCCACCCTGCGCAGAGGATGATGTGGATCTGATGAACCAGCTGTCAAGCACTGACCAGCCAGACTTAGCTACAATGCTGGGGGTGGACTGGGTATGGTGGGACCAGGAGCAGAATACCAATGTGCAGGGCACTGCCTGACCATTGAACGGAAAATTTCCAGTTGGACTCAACAGCGATTCCTAACAGATAAGGCAAATCCAAGAAACACCTGTTAGCTTTGGGAAGAAGAAAAAAATCGGCACCATGATGCTTCACCAAATGAGTCATCGGAATACAAAGGAAGAAAGAGCATTAAAGGAAAAGAATGAATTTTACTTTCAGATCTGCAAGCTACGTAAGAATATTTAATATTTGTCGCATTCTTTCTAGGGGGACGGTGACTCATTTAGATCAGGATTCTTTCATAATTCAGCTTCAAGTAAATTACAAAAGGAGCTCTCAAACAAAGAACACATTAAAGAAGAGTTTAAAGAAGCCAGTGCTCTAAAGGAGTACTCAGCTGTGCGTGCTCCCTCAGACAATGGCAGTCTGTGTATAAATATAACTTATAATGAGGTGTTACCGGTGTGTTTTTGGCAGCTGTAAGCGAGAACGCTTTGGAGTTTAAAGGCACCTCTTCCAGACATAGAAATGAGTTTCTGCAACACGGACAAGGCCGACAGACGGCCCCGGCCAGACAGGACGGTGACCATCACCACTGGAGAGGGGGTGGGCGGCCCCGGGCCAGCAAGCACAAGAGAGAGAGGTCTGCGGTGGAAAGAGTCCTCACAGCGGCTATTCGAACGCTACAGTCTGCAGGGATAAAGTACAAGATGTCTGGAAGAAGTTTTCACTTAAGATTAAGCTCCGGGAAGGCTTTTAGGTTCAAGTCATTAGTGAATCTTACTTCTAACTACTCTAAAAATTTGAACCATAAATGCAAACACTGGTTAAAACCATAATCTTAAAAATCTACAGTAAAGCTGTGAGTCAGATTTTTGTTTTCATTTCCAACACACAAGTTATTTGTTACTCAAAGTGAAAACATTTGCTTTACAAATGCTGATAACGTTCAAGACTTTGTGTTACTCAAGGAGTAAAACAAATGAGAGTTTAGACATCCAGCTGTGGAAAAAAAGAAGCTACTGACCTACCACAGATTGCATCTGTCATGTTTCAGAGCTTTCAAGTATCATCCAGAATGAAAGAGGTCATAAATAAATGGTCCGGGAAACATTTAAGATTGCTGCAAAGTCAACTGAGCGTGAATGAGAAACCCTTTGCGACGCTTAGCAGTGCTCAGGTGGAGTTCCTGCTTTGATCCAAAATAATGCTGATCCACCAAAAAAGTCTTCTCACACAAGTGGGTTAATGAAGACCATCGATGGAGGATTCAAAATACCTTGGGCTCCTTTTGGCAGAGATCCTGAAAAAAGGTTAATGAACAAAATCGAAATGGAAATACACCTCCAACCTACCATATGTCTGCTACATTTCTGCAACATCTGTGGTTGTAGCGAACAAGTCCCCACATGCACTGGATAGTGAGCTTTCGAGAACCTAGTTCGGATAATATTATTAGCAGCAAAGGGGAAAATAGGCTTAATAACAACGCCATGTAGGTCATCAAATTGCCTTGGTCTCCAGAACATTGGCAGAGATCCCTGACAAGAAAAGCTAACATGGATTATTTTAGGAACTCAATGAACTGTGGACAACTTATGTCTGTAGAAACTGTGTTATTACAGGATTTAAAATATTAGTGCCTCAGAAAAATTCAATACACTAAAACACTGGATGGGCAAAACAGCATGCACCGTGATCCGGTACCAGTGATACAGCCACCGCACAGTTCCCATCACATCACATCTCATCTGACTTGGAAAATGAATCTGGTTCTCGAAGATGAATTATATTTATTTATCATGCATTTCTTTAGGAATACTGTGATAACAACTGCATACGATAGCAAAAATCAGTTTGCTCTGAATTAATTTTCCCCTGATGTTAAAACCTCTGTTCTTTGGCTCAGTTAGGGTAAAATGAGTAGACGACTGTATGCTGTTTTCACATCACTTCATCACAGCGTAATCTCCTTCAAAAGGAAATGCAACAGTCGCATTTACCTAAGTGAAACGGACAATTATTGAAGGGTTACTCCCTACCTCAGTCATTTTCTTCCTCCTTGTGTCAGCTTTGGCTTGCCGGTGCCGTTTGCCTGAGGGTTTATACACTTCATCTCCCTGTCACTGGCTTCAGCAGGAGCTGCAGTCCCGCGGTCCCTTTATACTGCTCGCGCCATCCAATACAGCTACAGATGTTTCCATTATCCATATAAACGTCTAATCCTTTTCTGAACCCCACTAAGCTCTTGGCTTCACTGAACTCTTGTGGGAATTAATTCCACAGGTTAATTATGCATTTGTGTAAATACTTATTTTCTTTAATGGTTTTAATTTTGCTGCCTTTCAGTTTCATTATAAGTCCCCTGGTTCTTGTATTATAAGAAAGGATAAGTGAAAGTGCCAGATTTACTTTCTGTATATGCAATTCATTATTTGTATATCTCCACCGTGTGCCCTCTTTATGTCCCCTCTCCGCACTAAACCGTCCCAGAGTTTTAATTCTTTCTTCACACAGAAGCCATTCAAGCCATTTGCCATAATTAAAACAATTAATTTCAAGAAAAATCCAGACTGCTACACAGAGAATTCAGAAAGGAATGAGGAATAAGTTGATAGAATGACTAAGCTTCCTCCATCTACTGGGACTTTTTGCAAGCCTTACACTGCACACATTTCAATACAGAAACCTGCTGCTCTTGGGCTATCTAGCTAATAATATTTAAGTGTTTTAATAATCCAGTAAAGTGAAATAAATGTATTTAATTTATTAGGAGTTTCTTCAGCAGCACTGCTGGGTTTAAGTACACGATTACAAGAATTTAAATTCATGACAACAATGAGCACTTACACTCTTCCTAAACTTAGGAGCCTGCTTTTTTCTTGTGAGCAGTAAGTTGAAAAGAAGAAAATTAAAATTAAAAGAAAAGTTTTCTTTAGCCCCAGTAATCTCTGGGACACAGGCAGCATTAAAAACCATATAGTTACTTATACTGATACTAAGACAAAGACTTCTTGTAGCTGAACTTTAGCCTATTAATATTTAACAGCATCAACATCTAATTAACATTTCAGCAGAGATAACCTTTCCAAGAAATAGATTTGCTTATATATATATATTTATTTGGCTGATAAAATGGTATGAATGGCATATCTCCATTAAGAACAAAAATTTTCAGGCCTTGTGGTCTGTTGGGATGAGTTCCTTACTAAATTGTAAATGACTGCGGTAGGACAGAAATTACATGGCAGTCAGTTCATTCTCTTCTTTTCCCCCCAAAAAAACCTTTGTGAGCAAACTGAAATTTCTGCAAGTGTATTTTCACACTGAATTTCCTCAGTGCCTTTGTTGACATGTGTACATTGCAATTCTGGATTCATCCCAGGCAATTCAGTCAAGCTATCACACAATCTGCTCGAGAAGTTGAAGCTATGACGGTTCACGGTGACTGTTTAAGTTACATTGCCCGTTACATTAAAAACACGGTTACTGCAGCATTGTACAGTCTGTGTGCCTCAGCCAGTACAAAGTGAGGATGATGTCTGTCTGCAGCTCTAACAAATGCTAGGTTTTTAATAAGAAAAATCTGTGGTGCTTCGGGGATTTCCCGTAAAGTATGGACCTTCTCGAAAATCTACTCATGGATGACTTTTTCTTTTGATGTCAGAAGCAGCAAGATTGTGTCACGACTTGGTTGCCCAGCTCTTTCAGTGATAAGAACTCCTGGCAGGTCAATCTTCAGTCCTTTTCCTACCGCAACGATGTCTCCCTTCCTCTTTCTGTGTTCTTGAGAATAGACTTGTATTTCTGAAGTTACATCCATGTAACTATTTGGTTTTAAGCTGTACGGTATATGTATTCAGCAAGATTAGTGAAAATAAACAGTGGATTACCAGGGGGAGTACCAGAGAGGTAAGAGAACGTACATCCCTGCGTATGCAAGGAGGCAGACCGCCCAAACTAGAACATGTCTGATTTCCATCTCACTTAACTCAGTAAGTAAATAGCCCAAAACTACATCAACAGAAAACCCTTTGCTGATCTTCCTTGATAAATATAATCAGTAAAGTCTAAATCCATGAAACAAAGAGTTCCACTCTGGTTAATTAGTCTGGCAGCCAGGAGAAATCCCCAGAAGAACGCTTTGATACCCTCCTTTTATTACACGGAAAGGGAAACAAGATGTTATTCTGTAAGCCACATCTAAAGGACAAGTAATACATGTTTATCAGCCTCTGAGCCACCCACCACTGTGCAGTACCCTGATGATTTGTTTTATTAAGCTAAACCCTTTAACAAAACCTCTGCAGAGGGGTTGGATGTACTCTTCAATTCAAGTTCAAGAGAAGTCCTGAAGCTTCTAAACAAAGATCTGTTTCAGCCAAATGATGTATTTATCTGTCTTACTTTGTAATGTCTTTTTACAAAACAGAAAAGTCTTTGTTTTACCCTTTATTTAGATAAATGAGAGTGGACTAAATATCCTTTACCTTAGTCTGAAAATAACTAATTACTCTACACGAACCACAGACAAGGAACACTTTCTTCCTGGACAGGCAACAAAACTACACACTAAACAGCCAAGTATCCTTTTGAAATGTTTAACATATAACAAGAAGTATGACTGCACTTCATAATTCACTTACTTTACACCCAACTGCACAAGGAGCAGCGGCACTACACCATCACTTCTGGTGGGCATCAAACAACACTCTTCGGGCTCTCCAAAAAGGGTGTGAAACAGTTATAACGGCATCCTCTTTTCAAAGTACCTATCATTTTAACGAGCTTTCTTTAAAAGACACAATTGTGGTATAGAAAAGGAAAAGAACAATAGATTCCAACAGCAAATCTGCATAAATTCTGTTATCTAAGGTCTCTGTCACTGAAGTCAGGTAAGAAATGAAGAATCTATATTTTATAAAAAGGATCTGATTTAATTGCATGCAGAAGTAATGTGTTCCTTTTCCNTTTTTTTTTTTTTTTTTTTTTTTTTTTTTTTTTTTGTAGGATGCAGGATAACTGAATGAAACATTTTACCTGATAGAGGAATAGTTACATACCATGTCTGCGCTTTGTCTCTTCAGGTCAGGCTGTACCCTAGCTGTTGAAGCAGGTTCTTCCACCCTCAGGCAGGGTAGGATCGGGAACACCATCTCCAACAGGGAGCCAGCCTGACGTATCCCAGCAGGAGATCAGCACTTTGTCTTGCACTTTGCTAAACAGCCAACTTTGCTTCCATGTGTTTTGATGACAATAGTTGGTTAGATGTCCAGCCTCTCAATTCAAGCTATAATAAGCTTCTGGACAAAATGTTTAATACCATTGCTCTTGCCAAAAATTTAATTGCATCCATTGATGCATCAGAAACAAAAGCGTTACCTAATGAATTTTTCCTTAACAGTGGCTTTATCTTTCCTTCTTCACTAATTTCTCAAGGTTATTGGACTACAGACCCTGCCGCCTGCTACATCAGCACCTGCCTTTTATGTCGCCAATACCTTGACTATTCTTTTTGAGTATTGGAGCTCCTGATCTAGGCAATGATGGAGCTCTCTCAGTTGGTTTCTGATTTTTTTTTTTGGGGGGGATGGTTATTAAATGTTTGAGATGGTTCACACAAACAGATGGCCACCAGCCCAACTTTCAGACTAACTGAAGAAAAGGAAACCGACTACAACTGATCTGCATGAAGATAGGTATATGCTTTCTTGGAAAATTAAAACCAATAAAGTGTAACAACTCTGATGGCAGCTGGCGACTGATAAGCAAAGCAGTTGGGCATCTACCCAAATTTAACAAGGCCTGCGTTTCTAAAGTTAGAAATACAGTTAACTACCTCCTTAAATCTAATCTTTCTTTTTTCTAACAAATCGAGTACCAGTATAAAGTGCTGGCCTAATAGCTCTCATGAATATAACTCTAAAGTCTGGATGAAACCAAATACATCTTTCCAGGATTGTTGTGCTGTGCATTCTGGTTTGACGCTAAAATGAGCTGTGCAGCTGTTTGTAAGCCAACTGGCCTGGTTCTCCTGAGAAACCTTCCTCAGTTTGTCATTACTGATGCAGATAAAAAAACTGATTAAGATACAAACCCGAGATTTCTAAGGAACATAGATGGGTTTGGAAACAAATCAAATAGCAGATGATGTCCTTCATCATAGAATCACAGAATAGTCAGGGTTGGAAGGGACCTCTGGAGATCATCTAGTCCAACCCCCCTGCCAGAGCAGGGTCACCTACAACAGGTTGCACAGGACAGCGTCCAGGCGGGTTTTGAATGTCTCCAGAGTGGGAGACTCCACAACCTCTCTGGGCAGCCTGTTCCAGTGCTCCAACCACCCTCAAAGTAAAGAAGTTCCTCCTCATGTTAAGATGGAACTTCCTATGTTCAAGCTTGTGCCCATTACCCCTCGTCCTATCAATGGGCACCACTGAAAAAAGACTGCTCCCATCCCCCTGGCATCCTCCCTTCAAGTATCTGAAAGCATTAACAAGATCCCCCCTCAATCTTCTTTTCTCCAGACTAAAGAGACCCAAATCCCTCAGCCTTTCCTCATATGAAAGATGTTCCATGAAGGTTTTGAGACCACTGTTACTCGTGTGTAGCTGTTTGAAGCACGTTGAGCGTTTGAGCTGTGAGATTGGTTTCAAGCTTGTGTTTCATGAGGTCAGGCAAGGAATAGCCGAGAGCCTGACCTTCCCTGACCCCCTGAATACTAATGGCACTAGTATGGCATTTAAATAGATGAAACACATCTCTGCTATAAGCAAGAATTTTCCATTTATCCAGCATACGCTGTCGTAATTCTGAAGTGCTAAGTTTTCATCTGGATCATTCTCCAGCTGATGACAGACGAGCAATTCCCTGCGCACTGTACCCGGCCACTCTGTGCAGCTCACGCTTGGAAGGGTCTGTTTGCCACGTACTTTAATTAGATGAAACGCCAGGAAGCCAGCTCTGTGTAAAACAATGCAATAGCCCCACAACAAACCTTAAAACAACGTTGGCATTTCTACCTTCACTGCCAGTAGCGTCAGGCCACTGACCTGACTTTTAAGAACACCACAGTGGAGCTCTCCAGTAGGCAGGACGACAGAATCATACTTGCAATCCATACGTTTTACGCTGCTAAGTAAATTGCTACCTCTTCCCCACCCCCACCCCCTGCTAATACGCAACTCCATTACTTACATTTATGTTTTAAAAATAAAATTAAACTGCTCTTAGTAGTACTAAACAGTTTATGTAGCACTTCAGGAGCTTCTCTGAGAGTTCCACCTTTAAGAACTCTTCAGCAGCGCAAGTCTACCTCTAATTCCCAATGACAGCTATTTTCGTTTTTCAGCATTATGCCGCTTTTTTAAATACCAGAGTAATTTCTGGGCTCAGAAAATGTCATTAAGGATTGCCCTTTCCTATTCACCTCCCTCTCCGATGAGATCAGAATGTGCACAGGCAAAGCCCTTGTTGTTCCTGACCACAAATCAATATTTACTGCAGCAGAGAAGGGAAGGAAAGGAGGAACAGAGGATGGAACGAGGGACTGGAACACAGAAGACAATACGAGCGCCATTTCTAATGACAATTCTCCTTCCTCATCCCTATTCTTTTAGGTGCTGTTTATTAAGAGCAAGTGAACAACGACTACTAATGTCTTAGTTTTGTTGCCATAAGAACTTCAGCAAAGTAAACGTTGGTATTTGCTATTCAGTTCACTTACACAATCGGTCCCTTTGCTTTTCTACAATTCAGGGCATGGACTTGCAGGGGTCTCAAACGTTTCAGACATACAGTAGAGGAGGCCTTTTTATCGTTGCTTTTATAATTGCTTTACACTCCTTTACAGTTAGATCCAAGCTATAATTAAAGAGGGGGTGGGGGAAATACAGTGAGAGTGTCAACAATGACTCCTGAGTTCCAAAAATCAAGGGTTCAAGTCGAAGGCAGGAACTCGTCTATTCTTCCTTGGAAGATGACAGGTGAAACTACACTCACTGCTCGAGATGCTGAGTTAAGTGGTGTACTCAGTGGAACTGTGTCAGTGTACTAGAGCTGAAGTCTTCGTCCACAAAACATCCCTAAATGAAGCCCGAAGGCCTCGGATCTGTCACTCACACCATCAACCAGGAGAGACTCCCGTGCGAATAAGGATGTGGTCTGTATCTGTTTGTTTAATGGAAGCACTGACACTGACAATAATGACCCTGACCATCATCATTTCCACTCCAGCAGTCTCAACAGAAGTAGTTAAAATGAGGATAAAGTTTTATTTATTGAGAAAGTACGTCCAACTGACTGCAAGCACAGATTACACAACTGAATTTTCTTGGAATTGCAGTTGTGATATCTTCTGAGCATTCTTGTTATTCCTTCCTAGCACCTTTTCTTTGGGTCCTGAAGGAAAATTAATGGGATCCATCCCATAAATTTATGACCCACGGATGATTTCAAGCCATGTAATCTCATTGCTATTCTGTACAAATGTATCACTAAAGTCTAGACACTACAACTTTTGTGAACTTCCTCCATTTTATTTATTTTGCTAATCCTTTACCATGGTACTTGGCTTTCCATATTCTTGCAAACAATTCAATATATTCATCCCAAAACAGTAATTTTCTTATAAGAATCCAAAAGAAATACATATATTCTCAGTTTAAATGAGAGTTCAACCTATTCACTGTAAGATCATTTTCCTAACTTAATACTTTAGCAATTTTCTATTCATCCTATTTTCCTTTTATGCCATTTACTTTTTTAAAAAAAAATAATAATTAACCTTTTAAACCTTTTAGTCTTTCTTCTGTATTCTGATAATGGAAATCCCCACACTCACTACTTATAATCTGCATTTATTTAAATTGTTGGTTGCCTATTTTGCATTTCTCAAACCAATTACTCAAATGACTGCCAAACTCCCTTTATCTTCCACTATCATTCTAGAATCAGCCTTATTGTCAGCATTATCAGTGCCAGTAATAATTACATTACTCCTTCAAAAAGTACCCTTGAACTCAGACAAACCAGTACATTAGGAACCACTGTAAGCCAGTTTTTAATATCTCTTTTTTCCTGTCCAGCTCCTTAAGATACTGTTATCATCTCTGTTTTGTGCTTCAACAAATCGCAATCACCTAGATATTAGAATATCATGTCAAAAGCTTAGCAGGGAAAAGTGATAAAATTTTGCCTAACACTGATTCAGGCTAAGAATAAATACCCTTTACTTGCTTTATTAATGATCTTGACTGTGATTTTTACCCTATTATATTCCGAAATGCAGATGTCACAAATGAGTATCCCTGTCAGCTGAGGACCAGCACAGCTATACCTCTGAAACGTGATTTCACTGGTCCAGTCCTTGTGCTACGGAGTCTCTTCTCATTTCAGGATTTAACTCACCATTTCTGAGTTTTTCCTCACTAAATACTGCAATCTCAGATACGCACCCACAAGGTGGTGCAGGCAGAGAAGCACGCCATCCCCGTAGGTCTCGTATTTACCTTTTCATAGTTCCTAGGCAGAATCTTACATTTAAGATTACAGACCTCAACTTCCATCTTTTGCACTTTCTAGCTAAAAGTGTAGGCTCTGTGACCTCAGCAATTTTATGTTCTTTCAGCCCCCACAAGTCCGATTCCTGACACCGGCAAGCTGAACTTCTGTGCACTAGCCAGCGCTCATAAGGCAAAGTACCTTAATTCAGAAAGAAAAAAATAACTGAGAATTAATTAATAACTAAAGTAGGAAACAATTTATAAGGATGCCGCAAGTATAAAGTGGTAACTCATCTTCTGCATGAGGTAATTAGCTTGTCTAAAATATTTCATCCCTACCCACAGAATCTATTTTTTCTTGGCCTTTTTAGTGCCTACCGTGTCAGCGCTGTAATTTAATGCAGTTTCAAATCTTTTGTGACCCAGGGCTCCAGAACCAAGCTGAATAGCTGCCTGCACCTGCTTCATATGACTCAAAAGTCTTGCTAACTTTACAGTCTCAATATTGAGGGTTTACCTTAATTATCCCTTTTTTTCCTCAAATTTGCAGAGTATCTTTAATAAAAATACTCTTCACCTCAGCCAGTGAGTTGCCCTGTTCTGTACCCATAAGAGCGTGCATACGTTTGTAACATTAGAAAACCAGTTCCTGCCTGCTCCCAGTTTCACCGTGCCCCTCACAGTTGCATCCTAGTTCTCACCTTTGCACATTAGCAGAGAGACTTGAAACACTTGTGTTTTCTTTTTCTGGCAGATAAACAACCAGACCACACACATTAATTTTAATGAGCACCTCAAGGTTTTTCTATAAGAAAACCCTCAAGAATATTTAATAGCTGAGATAAATGTTCAATTAAGGTAAGAAGGTTGTAAGAATTCGGATTTCTTGAATACTGTCCCTGTGGGCATCGCATCGATCATTAAAAAATGGTACCCAGTGAAAAGAGAGGAAACAAACAACTGACAGCACTGATGGTGGGGAAAAAGATGGGAGCAAAGTGAAGGATTTGTGTAGGGGCACTGAGGACAAGCCAGAACCTCTTTGCAGGCACAGGAGGAAAAACAGGCATTTTTTTGAGGATCTCCAGCCTATGTCACTCCAACCACAGAGCCCTCTGAGCTTTAGGCGGCAGCCGCTTGCCTCTCAGCACGGCAAAGGAGAAGGTTCTCTTTGGTATACAGTCAGAGGCGACGACTGGCAGCTGAAGACTTCTCCATAAGAAAAGGGAGTTCCAAGTTATTTTTAAACTTCATTTCTACAGAACTTAAGAGCAGCTTCTTTGCTGTAATCAGTTACCGCTGTGAAATCTATCCGTGTTTCTGGCATTAATACAGCAGCTACACTGAGAAAATCTAACGCTCAGGTCAACACGTTAAAAAACCATCTGACGGATCTCAAAGATCAGCGGGGTCTTCAGAGCAGCTGAATACGCAGAAGAGCCCATCCTTTGTGGCTGTTGGCTGTTTTATCGCACGGAACACCACCGCACGCAGGCACTGCCAGGGCAGGGACCGTCCTCATCGCTTTTCAGATCAAGACACCGATTCAGCAAAACATTTAAGTGGACGTTTCACTTTAAATGCACAAGCAGTCCCACCGATTTTGGTGAGACTGCCACATATGTAAACATTTTGATTTTTGACTATTTACAGGTACCTTGTAAGGAACCACCTGAGAAGCCTGAAAGGAGCAAGACATTTTGTCTGAAGCAATTAGCAGCAAGATGCAACGAACGCAATCAAGCGTTCTTTAAGTCAACAACAATCATGAGCTGTGACAGCATGAAGATAACAAGAAAAAAATATTTTTTTGCAAGGAGCAAAGTCTTCTCACAGCCTGTTTAGGACAAGTGACTTTAATGGGAGGAGAAAAAATTCTAAGCCAAAGTATTGATTTCATCAGAAGTTCCAGAGACAGCCCATTAAAAGACTTTTGACTCTCTATCTTTACTTCTTTGGGTCAACTTTCAGTTTTGAGGTTGTCTGGGCTACACAGAATAAACAATGCACCATTAGAAGGAGTTTTTAGAAGTTGAGAGCATTCAGAAACACCTCGTTTTATATAATATTCAATGACGCAAAAGTGAGGCAAAACGCCAAAGCAGAAATGGAATAAAAATAGCCAACAATTTTTTAATCTACAGAGCCTTTTACCTCCGTTACCAGCTGAAACATCTGTTCTGCAGTTGTTCAGGTCTGCAAAAACAAGAGCGTATAAACTAAAATGTGTTGTGTCTTTTAAAGCTTAGACAATCTGCTGGGTAAAGGAGTTTCTCTCCATATTTAAAAATAATAATAAATTTTTGGTGCTTAACAATGTAACCAAAATAAACCTGCAAGCCAAATTTAAGATGAAGATCAAAGATTTGATGGCTGAATACAGCTTCAAAGGAAGTCTGATCTTTCTTCAGCCCTTGAGTCCGTGACGGAATGAACGTGCTGCTGACCCTGCCCTGCACGTCCCCTGGTGTCCCTCTGCCGGGGTCCCCTCCCTCACCTGCTGTCCCTTGTTCCACGGGTGCTCCTCATGGGAGAGGAAAGACGGGGCAGCGACTGCAGTGCTCATCTTACATCCGGAGACTTTAGTTTTGCACTTCCCCAACAAAAACTTCCTCAACGACCTTCCAAAAGCCATTTACTCCTCCTGGGCCTTGGTCTCCCCAGGCTGTGAGGATAAAGGCACTGAAGACTGCCAGAACTCACCAGAGTGCAGATGACAACCGTCAAAGTACCATAGTCAGCGAGATAGATAAGCTCCTCTGGGGTTATGCAGATGCACAAGATTGGATAAAACCACATTCACCCTCAAAGTAATCCTTTTACTAGCTGAATAGAACCACTTTTCCGGCAAAGGTAGCGCTCAGGGAACGTCACACCCAGCCATCAGCTGGTGCAGTCAGGGCAGCGCACAGAGGCACACCAGACGCCAGCGCTAGGTAGGAACGTGTTCCGCCTGAACGCCAGTGACTCCACAGATCAGTCCGGGCAGTCGGCACCTGGGCTTTACACAGACCTACTCACATACGCTTCTAGTGGGGTTTTAGGCCGCGCGCCAGGACCAGCTGCCATGGACTCCAGTGCCGGCGCAGCAACCATGCTCTGAAAAACAGCTTTACGTAATTACCACCACCTTCAGGCTTCCGAATACCAAAGCAGATTCAGCCTTTGAGTTTTCCCGTTCAAAACTTCTGTTGACAGAACAAACTAGGCATGCAATAAAAACATTATGACTCGTAAACCACCAAGGTAAGTTAGGCTTGATCTACAGAGTACATCTGATAATGTGTTCAAATACTACAAAATGGGCTTAAGCATGTGTCATGTTTTAAGAAATGGGCTCAGTGACCTGAAACCAAGAGATTCTGTGACATAAAATGTATCTAATTCATTTTCTTGACCTAGCATATTTGACATAGTTTTAATAGCTTTGCTGAAGCTCTTGGGCTATGTACTCTACAGTTTCAAAGATGACGTAAATAGGACAGTGCGCGTGTTTGTTTCTGCTTTACGACTAAAGCCAAAGGCACATCCCTAAACCTCAGGGAAAACGGAAAAGCTTTTTGAAGCAAAAGCACAAACTAATCAAGGATGAAGTCCAACTGGTACATGACTTTACCCTTCATCTTCTACATTAACTTCCATACTTCCTATCTATTTTCCTGTATTTTGTCTTAAAAAAAAGAGAAAAAAAAAATAGCTGTCCACCCTTACCATAAACACCTGAGTTCTGCGCCAATCTGACAAGCAATCTGTTTGCCAGGCTGCACTGGTTTTCTTCCCCTTCTTTCCTCTTTCAGCAATATACATCCCTGACCCCATGGGCAACACTTGACAACCGAACGCACCATATTCCATTTCTGACCCTTCCTCACCGCCACATAAACAGTAACTGCCACCGAGTCAAATCAATTTGCAAACAGGACTTTGAAATTCTCAAAGCCAAGCTGGTAAGACAGATAAAGCACATTCATGATACATGACTTCATTTTGTCCATTGATTATTCAATAAGTCTGCAAAAGACAGTCACTCTCCAGTTCCTAAAATTATCTTTCTGGGAATTTCATTTAATACAAATAATATACATTAACAATGCATATTTTGCTTTAGTTGTGGGATGATGCTCCGCACCTCATTCATTATTTATGTTCTTTTAATATGCTGTAGACAGCTGCTATGCATATACCGGTTTCAGCGCTCTAAAATCTCTTCAAAAGAAATGCTGAAACTTTTCATTTCCCTTTAAGGGATTTTGGGTAGAATTAATAATACACATTAATAATTCAAATTTTCTTTTTGCCTGTTGGTGGATGAGCGGTTTTCACAGCGGCTGAACAGTTTTCACACAGTATTACCAATCTGCATTAATAATGCATTTTTTTTTTTTCCTCTTTCTAGCTGGTTGATGGGCAGGTTGCTTATGAAATAATATGCTTTGATAATAGGTAGTTTTGCTTTGCAGTGACTCAAAACCAGGAGAGACTCACCATGTGTTGTAAACATTCACTAAAGATAGTATCTATCAATCTACTATGGTCTTGTTATGAGGAGCACTGAAAGTATACACCTACCGAGCACTTCTTTCAAGGCTTTTCCGTTCTGTCTAAATAAATACTGGAAATGCTCACTCTCCCACGGATCAGTGGTGGGAATTTCTATCCCCACCTACTGGTAGCAACACAATTTAAAATCATTTTACATTCACAAGAGGGAAGAGAAGGGGAAAAAAATCAGTGATAATCACTACATCGCCCTTATTTGTTAACATCCTGAGAGGATCTAAAGGTTATAAATAGAGCGCAAGAGGTGTCAGGGACCCAGAGGGGCCCTTCTGCAAGAAGGAGATTCACATTCAACCCCAGCGCATTTCGAGCCCTAAAATCCTTTTTTTTTTTTTTTTTGGCAATCCTATCAACAACCCCTTTCCATCCTTCCTTCCCCCGACCCTCTTTTCTGGTTTACAAGAAACGTGGTTAGAAGTATTTCCTGTACTGAATGGTTCCCTGGCTATTTTTTTGTGCGGCGTTATAGGGCAGCGTATTGGTACAAAAGCACGTGAGAGATTTAGCTATCGATTCTCTTTAAAGCTGGTTTATCCGATGGGAGACAAGGTATTCATTTCCCAGTCACCTCAGGGCCCAGAGCTCTTTTAGTACATTAACAATTGTGAGTTTGCAACTGTCCACTTAAAGAAGATACCAATATATCATCCTATATTTATAAAACACAGTAAGCTTATATATATGCTGCTTAATTGCATAATCTTTACAGTTGCTGGAGATGTTCAAAACATCTGAATGCATAAATGCAGTCATTCCAAAAGGACGAAACAAGAATAAACAAGAAAGAGAAGGAAATAGTTTTATCTGCCTTTGCAGTTTAACTTGAATTTATTTTTAGCTAATGATAACAGACTCAAAAAAATCCAAGCACTGAGCAATACCAGAAGTGTCATTTGGAACAGAGTTAAACACACTTTCACTATCATTAATCATGGCAAAAGTGACAGAAGAAAAATGAGCTGGCTTGGTATATCTAATATATTAATTCTCCCTGCAGATTGGCTCAATGCATGAGCAAGTAAAAACAGGTAAACCTTGGGAAAAAGAGAGGAATGTCAGTATGAGGCTTTCTGTTAGTAAGAAAATGTATGATTTTTCCTCAAAGAAAGCTACAAAAGTTAAAAATCCAAAGACTCTGGTTTTAAATATGGTTGTATAACTACAACGAAAAAAATAGCTAAACTATAGCGGCTTAAGCCCATTTTCATAGTGGCTGAGCGCACGTCTTCTTTCCCATCCCCCCTCCGGTTCCTATGTTGCTCCAAAGGACTGATTCACATTAGTTTGCCGGAGATCTGGGTAACTTTTTCCCTTACAGCTACCCCAAAGATGAGGCTTTTCTCCCCAGATTATTTAATTTTATTCCTGCTTCTTAGTTTTATTTACAAAAACAAAGCTTATTTCTTTTATATTTTTCCAAATTTTGGTTAAATTCAAGATGCTCCTTGCCTACTGCCGAAACACGTGCAAGGTAAGCAGAGGAAACGATAGGTAAAGGAATCTTTTTCTTTAATTCAAGCAAAATTCAAGGGTGATAATTTCAGATCTGAACTGAAGCTTCCTCTTTATTTCCTGATATGTTCTAGCAGTTATATTGCACATATGGAGCCCTTCCTAAAAATACCAAATGGAGACCTACTTACAAAACTGGTGACTCTGTTGACATGATGAAGAAACATTACTGTGCAACTTCAGGAATCCAAAAACAGTGAATTAGAATCTTTACCATCAAGTTCAAAGTTGACACCAAGGCACAACGGAAACAAAAGCAAAACGAGGAAATTAAATACAAACTAAGGATTGCATTCTGTCCGCTGGAAACAGAGAAACTTCTTACTCGTCTGCTCGAAGTCTCTATGTACAGCTCTTTTACTGTAACAGATCACCAAACGATGAGCTCCCGGCAAAATGAGGGGATGGATAACTTTGTACAACTCACAGACTGTTCTGTCCCGAGTTATTCATGTAATCCATCTGCAGTTTGGTTCTTCCTTTCCCAGCCTGTTTTTCAGACCGCAGGTTATAGAAACTATTTTACCTCTGCATAAGAACTGCTAAAAACAGGGCGACAAAAAAAAGGGGGCAGAAGCGTATTACAAACCCACAAACTGTAATAACAATAAAAATATTAAAATTGGTAAAACCTCAGGGGACGGCTCTAGCTGAACTGTCAGATTTGCGTGTCCTGTGCTGTATCGCTGCTGTCATCTTCTGGCATTGTTCAACAGCAGACTATTTGCTGATTTATTTGGGACGGCACCTGTTTGCTACTTAGGCATGGCGTTGACAACAACTGCTTGTGGGAAAAAGGTAGAATCAAAAAAGATTGGGATAAAAGCAGGAGGTAAACACTGCGCATTCAGGCACCGCAACAGAACAGGAGACATACGGAGTGAAATATTTAGCAGACAACGTGGGCTCACATTTTTAGTTATTAAGAAAACCAAATTAAGTCACGTTGACATTCTAAGCAGTGACATGAAAAAGTAATAAAGAAATGACAGCAAAAATGGGAACGATGCACTGCGGACTCCATACAATTCCAGTCGCACCTACATTTTACAGCCCAAGGCATTAAGAGAGACAGCTACTTTAAGGCTGATTTACAGCAAGCCTACAGCCCATCTGCTTTGGAGAGCCAAGACACTAAAGATAATTTCAAAATTAAACAGAAAGATAAACATTGATCGGGGACATTTTTTTCTCTTTTAACCTGTTGAAAATTTTTTTGCACCCCATCTGCTAAATGGTAAATAACATAGAGAAAAGCAGATTAAGAGAACTTGCTAATTTGGTTCAAAAATTATTTAAGCTATCGGGTCAGTAATCAATAGAAGAGAAATTCGGTTTTACCAGGATTAATTCCATTATTATTGAGTAAAACTCTGTAGCGGTTCTTCAGGTGAGAGAAAAATGCCACCCGTCATGCTAGCAGCTGCACTAGGGTTTTTTGGAAAGGGCTATGCCAGTGCGGAACTACACTGTCCTCAGGGATAGCTTGAGAACCACCGTGTCTCAAATACAGCTCTCTCAATCGTAGTTTTCTTCCTGTTGGGTTGATACTGAGGGAAAACATTAATAAATCTGGTGTCAGGATTTTTTTTGTTTGTTTCTACAAGTCATTTTAGTCAGAAAATGCTGACACTATCAAGCCAAAACTTCTTGCAAGAATGATAGTTGTACCAAATCTCTCAGACTTTTTCTGTAGGACAACTTTTCAGTTTGGGAATCACACTAATTATAGCAACCACGAGAGTGTCAAAAGTGAACGGCACTGTTCTTGCACAAATGAAGCAAGATAGTCACATGAATTGCGGAGGTTTATTTAGTTTTAAATATCGGGGTTTTTTTCCTGAGATTTCAGTCTTTCATTCTCATTGGAGGAATTGTTTGAGGTTTGTTACTGACTGCTATGTCCAGGCGGTGATAATTCCAGGGAATTCAGGAAAAGCATAAAACGCAGTCAGTGAGAAAGGGAGATGTGCTGAAAAGAAGTCCTTATTGCAATGGGCTGGAGTGGGGTCTCAGACCACAGAGGTCAATTAGAAAGGTGAAAGTCCACCTGATTTACTTCTTGTGGGTGCCCAGACTAAACATATGTTCTCTGTGTTGTAGTATACTAGGTTAGAAAATTTGAAAAGTGAAACTGCCTCCGTCACGTCAGAACTGTATCAGATTATGCAGCTTCGTATTCTTCTTGCCCCTCTTTCCATGGGGTGGTGGGGTCACCTTTTCCTTCAGTCCCATGTAACGGAAGGGACTGCGTCAGCTGCACAGAATATATACAAAAGTGGTTTAAGATGTAGGATCGTGACGTTTGCTGTGCTCAAACTGCAAATAAGAATTGCCGGCAGCTTCTAAGGCCCAACCTTCAACAGAAACTTATTTTTCCCTTTCTGCTTCTTCCGAAATAAATTATTTCCCTGAAAATGCAGACTGACGTGACATAGGTAGGTAAACCTTTGTGTCTTCAATCAGCAGCAGAACCCAATTTATTCTCCATGTCAACCTTGTAGATAAAGTATTATATATTAATCCTCAGAAACAGAAAAGCTGCATAATTTTGAACCACTGACCACTTCAATATGACTTTAAAGAAGGATGGATTACTGCAGTTTAGCTCTGGACCTGACCTTTCCTGCCTGTGAGAAGGCTGTTGTGGATCCTGGATATAGGATCAGGTCCATCTAGTGAAGAACAGACATATGAAAGCTGGTTTCAGTAAAACTGCAGTTCTGCCTAAATACCTGTTCTATACAACCAAGGTCTAATGACTGTGAAATAAATTGCAGATATAGTTAATTCTTTTTCTTCCTCTTATTTAACATTTTGTGGGACAAAATATAGTGTGAAAGCTCATTTTCACGCTCTTCAAACTGACGAGATGTCAAATATGGAAAGTCTACATCACCATCTCCAAATTATGAGCCAGGCAGATTTGGATATCACTCGGGATGTGAACACTAAGGCAGCTACCGCTTGCGTTGGAAAAGAACCAGCTTCCAAAAGGAGCCCTGCACGGCAAAATGCTTAATAACAAGTAAAGCTTATAAATCTTCATTCATATTTATCAAATCACTGGGAAAATGTTGGCTTAAAAAGTCTCAAACAAATGTTACGTTAACCTTTTGGCACTTCACAAATATTTATCTTGTTTGGTATTTCATGTTTCCCCATTTATTCACTAGCTATTACACAACTCAGAAAAAACATATATACATCTTTTCCAATTAAGAAATGTGTTTGAAAAATTGCTCGCTAGAAAAGATTTTTGCCTAAGATGGGATTAGTCATGTACTAAGTTATTTATTTGCCTGCATAACCATAAAGGAACAATCACTTTATTGTCAGTCTTGCTTAAATGGAGTTTCTTTAAACAGCCAAGAATGGAGGAAAAGCACTTTGTTTTAATAAGGTCATGATACTTATTAAATAATTTGCATATTGAAGGTTAAATTCTTACCTCTATACAATAACAAGTATTTTTGTCTAGCCTTGAAAATTGGAAAAAGTACAAAGATTTCAAGAATGGTAAACAAAACACATTTATGTGTACTTTTTGACACTTGTAATTGTTCACCCATACTTCACATTCACACCCAGCCAACATAAGGTAACGACTGCTTTAAATGAAATCCCATTTATCCCGTTCAATTATTTTTTTTAAAATGCATCTATAGGTATAGTAATTACCTAGATAAGTAACAAACCTGTGCCACAGCTTAAAATTGTAATCATCAGCACAGGATGTTAACTAGAGAGAGGGGACAGATGACGATGGTGTGTTAAGATTCAAAAATCACTTAAAGAGAAAACTAAAAGGATCATTACACAGTCTGATCCAGATTTCAAGTCTAAAAGCTGCAAGGACCTTCCATGACAACAGTCCGCCAGACAGATGAACTGGGCTGGCAAAACACCATCCTCAGGCTGAGAGGGACCTCCCTCTGCTTTTTGCCCTAGCTCAGCAAAGACAGGCGCTTTCTTCTCCTTCGACCATTATTTCCTTGCATACCTACGTATACTGAAGCCTGTAGTAAGGAAAATGTGCAAAACAGATTCTGATGATTTCACAAGTCACCTGCTATACGGACTTCCACACACAGAAAGATAATAAAAGAACATGAGCTGTCAATATCTTCCATTTACAGTGCATTTATAGACAACTTTTAAAATAAGATTTTGGACTTTGACTGTTCAAAATATTTTCCTCCTAAGGACCATTATTGACTAATACATAAAAGAATACGCTTCCCCTAATGATGTATCACTGCAATACAGCGTTACAAATGCACTACCATCCTGATGATGTATTACTCAATAACATGGTAGCAGCTGGCAAGAACTTCCACTGAATCGGACGATGCAAGTTTTATCCCGTTTGTTTAATTTACGTAGTTAAGAACAAGAAGGAAGAGATGTTAACAGATAGGACGAGAAAGCAAGTTCACTCCCAAAAAGTTATTAATTGTCTTAATAGAAACTGAAAACTGTGGTATGTCAGTTTGGAAAGGCAGATGTCACACTTTAACTTCCCAACAGTTTCTAAAATAAAATAAAATTAACCACTGTATCATAATTCCATATCATTCTTCTTTCTGATTTACTATTACACTTCCAGTTGTTCAGTTTAACACCTTAAACAGAGCTACAAGTGATAAGCAAGCCCCATGCTGGCCACTGCCATTCGCAGCTTTTTTTCCAGACATGGCCAGTTTGCCCAGCTGGTGGGAACATATGGGTTTACTAACCCTAAGTCATAGAATCATGGAATGTTTTGGGTTGGAAGGGACCTTAAAGATCATCTCGTTCCAACGCCCCGCCCTGTACAGGGACACCTCCCCCCAGCCCAGGTTGCTCCAAGCCCCGTCCAACCTGGCCTTGGACACCTCCAGGGATGGGGCAGCCACAGCTTCTCGGGGCAACCTGCGCCAGGGGCTCACCACCCGCACAGGAAACAATTTCTTCCCAATATCTCATCTAAATCTCTCCTCTTTCAGTGTAAAACATCACCCCTCACCCTATCACTCCCCTTCCTGATCAATAATCCCTCCCCAGCTCTCCTGGAGCCCCTTTAGGCACTGGAAGGGGCTATAAGGTCTCCCCAGAGCCTTCTCTTCTCCAGGCTGAACACCCCCAACTCTCTCAGCCTGTCCCCACAGCAGAGGGGCTCCAGCCTCAAGTCACATCCCTTGACTGCAGCTCCTTAACTCGGCACCGCCAACTGAAACAGCCCCCCAATGTCCTCTTCTGGCAAACTGCAGTGCTTACTGAACAAGACAAAGGGTAAAACACAACAAAAGCTTTTTTTTTTTTTTCCTAACAGACATTCATTTTTCCTTGCAAGGGAGACTTGATTAGTTTCGTTCAAAGACTTTGCACCACCGCTGCGTTGAGAGCAGCAGCACGTTCTTCAAGCAGCTCCTACCGCTCCACAGCCTGCTGCTGACTATCCGTTCATCGTTCATCTCTATTCCCTTTGCCAGGCCCAAGGGCTTTTCATGGTTTATTAACTCTTTGGATGCTCATCTCAGCCTAGGAAAGATTGAACCACCAACTTCACCTGGTGGGTGAGATGTCTCTATTCGCTAGCCCACCCCGTTCTGCCCTCATCCCTCCACTGTACTCGAGCTTTCTGTTTTCGTGTTCCCTATCTACGTTTACCATAGCGGCATTATTTAACACCGTGAAGTCAGGAAATGTAATATAAACTGAAAACTGTATCATATTTTCACACACTGATCACCCTTTGTGTTAGCTTCGAATTACAGTTTTAAACAACTGGAATTAGCATTTAACCTTAAAGCAACACAGCTCCGGCTGGATGCTACACCACATTTTGCAATTGGAAAAAAGGGCATTTCCGCAGCCATCTGCTGCCAGGTTGGACACCACGTGGATTACAGCGTATCTCCGACAAGAGACGTTGGTTACACAGGTTGCAAAGGAGAGAGAAAGCAAAGGAATAAAAAGGCTGATATATCAAAAAGGGGTCTGTGATTCAAGCAGAAGAGGAGTTGTGAAAGGCCACTGAAATTTTCCAAGGAGAAATGGGGCACATACCCGGAGGAAGCAGAAAATGCAAGCAGCCATCAAAGGGAATGGAGAGGATGGATCATTTGGACAGACCGTGAATGTTACCGCGAAACCCTTTTAGTCTGAAGTGGTGATCAGATCTATAAAAACCGACATCAGAGGCAGCTGAAGTTGCAAACTGTGCACTGAAATAAAGGATATAAAGATAGGTAAGATTTGAGGATTTAGAAGGACTTCTTATTGAGGCACTTAATAGGTAGAAGAGCTTCTGATGGCAAAGGAGAAACAAAAGGTTAGGCAGCGTTACACGGCTCTTTTCAAGCAGATTGTTTTGATGTGATCCAGACATGACTATATGGGATGATGTTTATAGAAAAATCCATTTGTAACAGCAATAGCTTCATGGTTGAAAGAATGAAAAGGTATTTTCTGTACTTAAATGAAAGTGGGATGAGGTACAATGTAACAGGGAAACTGAGTTCTGCAAATGCCTTTAAAATAGAAAAAGAAAAGGAATAAAAAGAGCAGAAGGGGCGACAACCTTTGCCTATAAAAGTCCTTCTGATTTCTGAATTTTCATTTTGTTTACTGCTATGGAAAAATCACCCTGTGCCAAATTTTATAGCTGTGGTATCTATCCATGAATCAGAAACGTAGACTTATTGGAAACTGTCAAGTGCAGCACAGAAAACTTGGATTTCATTCAAAAAGCACTCTAATCACGGTGCTCGGATAAAAAGCCAAAAACACGAGATCAAAAGATGGGCACGTTCGATGATGAACATAAGTTAGCTGGATGTCTCAACTGAAAATAAAGACCTGGAACCATTTTCTGGAGCTAGAGATGGAGCAGGCCAGAAATACTTTACCGAACATCCACCCCACGCNAAAAAAAAAAGAACAGTCAGCTAGGATGTACCTCAAGCCGCACCACGAAGACATCAGCTGATACATGTCCCTGTATGCTGCTAAATCAACACTTGTTCAGAAGCCTGTGCCACAACCCAAGTTTGGAGACAGCACGGCTAGTGACTGCCAGCGTATCACAGAGAGGAAGAAAGCTAAACTGGAGGCCTGGTGTCATCGTACATCACTTTCCGTAGTTCCGCTCGCTTGTTCTGTCACCTAGTGCGAGCGAATCGCACCGAGAACGGTCAGAGTGGGACAGAAATGCCAGCGTCACAGTCCTGAAGCGAGAGCCAAGTCTCAGGGCTTGTATTTCTGATGCTGAAAAAAATGGTTGGCCTACAAGCATCCCGTATCGCACAAAATCCAAAGAGGTAACTAAGCCCTAAGAGCTCACACTGCGCTTCCCTTCCCCCAAAACTGCCTTTTTGTCTTTCCTTCCCCCTTTCCGGTACCCCCATTACTGCTGATCATTGCTAACACTCCAGAAAGGACTGCCGAATTGCTCAGGAAAAGACATTGACCTCCTGTGATTTATAAATTCGCGCTCTTTCAATTTTTTGAAAGACATATCAGGGTTACTAATCAGAACAGCGCACTTACCACATCAGTTCCAAGGTGATCGTAAGTGCTTCGTGATCTCAGTTCAAGAAACACGTACTGGCATTTAGCGAGACTGTATTTTCCTGTCGGTGAGGAACAGTAATTTTGGGGGGGTACTTTGAGCAGCAATTTATTCAAGTCATTGCAAATATGTATTAAATAAAGACTTTGCAGTCTGACAGAATGAGGAAATGGAGGTTCTCAGCGTAAAAATTAAGCATATAGAGAAATAAAACAGGAACTCTACTTCACTTCTTTGATCATTTCTAGTGATAACGCACTTGGATGTTAATTCTACATCTCTCTCAATTACTAGTAGTTTCTAGATTATTTATAAAACAACCTGTGGCCTTTCTACTATTGAAACAGACTGATGTACAGAGGCCTTTTCTAGAAGACAAGGTAAGTGGTGGACACCTGTTACTCAAGGGTAGGTCCTTTTCACTCCATGCAGAAGACAAAAGTAGAGGGAACGAGGCAATACTGTTCACCAGATGTAGATGAAATTTATTTTTGAGGATATGAGGACTCAAAAATGCTGCTAATAGAGAATTTTCAGAGGATCTGCAGAAGCAAACAAGCAGCTTGTAGATATGTTTGGCTGATAAATCACGGAGACCGTAGTGGAGCTGCCGCCCTAACCTCAGTACGTGGGTACACTGTTGCAAAAATAAACACTCTACCTGAGTACCAGAAAAACCATATTTTGCCCAGGCTAAAAATGATTTGCAACTGAGGTATAACCAAATCGCATTTTAACCATGTTACCTAATCATCCCTGTTTTTATGTCTGAAATGTAACTTGGCTCAGGGGCAGTGTTATAACATGGTGCCCATCTACGCTAACAGTCTAAATCCCATTATCCGTTTCAAGTGGTGGCAGTGCTCCAACTGGATTTTCTACTACAGAAGAACCCCAAATGTTAAAAGAGAAACTGGTGTTTAAAGAGAAAATGTTTGTGTACACACCAATCTAGAACCACATTGCTTGATGAATGGCACAGACATAGCAGTGGGGGAAAAAAGAATACTTCTCTACTTCATTGAACTAGTTTCCTTTTGAATACAAAAGGAAAAAAGGGTGGTGAGCCGTCAGATGAGTCCTATTGGTGCTTATTTAAAAAGCCGTATATGCTATGCAAGTATAAGACAGAAAAAAAGAATAAGAATTTCTATTGATAAATTAAAATATTCTCGTATTTAGACAAGGCCAGAGGTACTGGCAAAGAGCAAAACGTTAGAGAGAAAATAAGCATCTAAAGGAAAGCTGCTGGGTTGGCATGTTGGAATTACTGGGTATACCAACGAGGGAGAGAAGTGTTCCGTTTCCAGAATGATGACTTTTATGATAACACAAAAATACAGTAAAATACCACAGAACCACCAGATACAGTGATTGAACAGATTTGGGTTCTGGGTGGATACAGACATCCCAGAGCTGGCAAAAGCGAGGCAATAATCTGGGTACCAAAAATAAACATGGAAATCATTGTTGAATACAGAAATCATACGGGAGATCTTGCGGTGACTGCAAATACTAAACCCATCTGCCCAGTAATAAGAAGCACTACACTGGGCAAACAGGGGAACGAACCATAAATCACAGCAAGGCACTCTGGCAACGGCAAAGATGTTACTGAAAGCTCATCTGGAAAATTATGTGCAATTCTGATTAGCACACCCAGTCATTGCAGGAGTCAAGCAGGTGCTGGTCAGAGCTATCAATTCACACAGAATCTGGGGGAGTTTTAGCTACACAGACAGATCTCCCAGACTTGGTCTCTCAATCTTAGAACAATGGAATCTAAGTGGGATTTTTTGCCAACTTTTATGAGACCTTGATGCCAGTAGGAATTTTTACAAAGCAATCAGCTGAACCTATGCATCCCAAGAGGTGAAGGACAAGAGCAGAAAAGAACAGCATTCACAGAAATTGAAAGGTATCTGCACACGAAGGTTGAACTTAGTCCTGTGTAAAGATCTTTCTCCTCCTTTATTTAGGTTCCTCGATTATATTTCCAACAGTATTCTCACCTCAGAAATGTATGGGACTATACATAGAGACAGGCATGTAGAGGGGTGGATTACCAGAGAGACACAGCTTTCCAGGGACGGAGCCTCCAGCTTACTTTGTTTTTTAAAAGCAGCTCCTACAGACAAGAAACCCAGAACTGGATCCTCCTCTACTGCACACTGCTCCTGGCTGGAGTACCTTCTGCAGAGCTGTACCAGGATCCATCTCCCTAATGTCCTCTTGCTGACTGGCCAAGAGCAGGCAAAGGTGGAAGAAAACAGAGCGTGGCAATCTTATTCTATGGCTTAAATAGCAGATTACTAGATGGTAGGATTGGGATGAATTTTGACAGAGATAAGCATTACAGTGTCTGCATTCTGTACAGAATATATTTTATACAAGATCTGCTCCAAATCTTCTTAAACTTTAGTGAAATAAAGGAACTTACGTGCACATGTTACCGCTGCAAGCTTGAAATGTATTTCTTCTCAGGTTTTCTGGAATTTTACGGTTGAATCACTGGTTCCTTTCAATTTATTGCTGCATTCTATTTCCAGCAAGGGTTGTGGCCTTGGAACAGACAGACACCTTGGAACTGATTATGTCTAGTAAGAACGCTTCATCAATTTTACCCATCACATTTGAAATTTGGTTTCATCCACATGCTTAGCAACGACTTCACACTTTCAGTAATAGATACAAAATAAAAAAGTAGGATGCACAACTATAAAAATGAACTACAAAATAAAAAAAAGCTAAGTGCTGCTTATTCTTTCCTTTGTATTTATGTTTGACTTAGATGATGGCAGTGACTACTGAGAAGATGGAACAGCTGAAAGTACTTTAAAGGAGGTAGATGATAACAGAACGGAAGACGCATCTTTTCTTCTTTACTTCTGCTGGTGTTGGTATTTCTATTAATAATATTATCCCTGCAAAAGCACACAGATGCTACCTAAAGCATGAAGAAAAATCTAATCATAGCGTTATGATACATAATTGTTTTTAAATCTCCATAGTTAAATAGAATAAAAAATGTGTAATCTTCCTTTCATACTTAACTGAATTGCAGCATTTTGATGGATTTTCAATAGACTGACTTCCGTCGGTCTGAAGAGGTGATTCCAACCTCACTTCACCTTTCCAGCAAGCAAGATAGTTACAAGGATACAAGAAGCCTATAAAAGAGAAGATACTCAAAGTAGCCTGGGCACCTAACAACAGGACCGCAGAGACCACTGCCTGGGCTGACAAGCGATGAAGCAGGCTAATGGTGGAGATGCCACTTTTTGTACGTTCTCCATCTCTCCTGAAATGCTGCATATACGTATACAAACATATAAATGGTTCTTGCCTTCTTCTGATAACCTTTTTTAACACAGTAAGCACCAATTTGCATACAATAATAAAAACATAGCAGTATTACAAGTTACGTTTCTACCTCGGTTCATATTTTCTTGAATTTCTTTGAAAATTTTAGCACAGATATGGTTATTTTTAATGATTACGGGTAATTCACATGTTATATAGGAAGTCAAAACACTTCTAAATTTGCAGAAGGCTTCATTGTACCTATTCTTTTCATAGTAGAGTAAGAACCTTTAAAAGTTTCCTTTTTGCCTGCTTTTTAAGTTTATGTGTGAACAATGCTGGACAAGATTTACAAGTCTGTCAACTGTCACTAAAAGCAACCTGGAAATTGGATCTTTCAGAGAAGTTCACAAGATTCATGCTCTGCAGGAGAATGAAAAAAAAATGTTGATATAAAAGTTAAGAAGAAAAGTTCACAATAGGATCAGGTTAGTTATAAGAAAAACTGTTCTCAATATTTCTTGCTTGATTATAAAGTACTGGAATCTCAAGACAGCCTCTCTTGGAATGACACGTAACAGTGAGTATTCCCATAGTAGAATGAATCGAGTATATTCACTGCTTTGGAGTTCATGAGAAGTGCGTAAACTTTATTGTCCACATTTAGAAGAGGGTCTCTTTATTCTCTAGAGATGGACTTGAACTCCGAGAAGGGACACCTCTATAATCTAGCCGGCAGTAAGAGATACACTACTGCAGATTACACTGTAATGTAGAAAAAATTGGTGAAAAAAAATTAAGTAACCTACCTACTATTTTTGAACAGTGGGAAATACAGAACAACTATACCTCTTCTCCCTAAAAGAGTCATTTGCAACTACAAAGGTGTACAGATTTCCTCCACTCTCATTCCACAGTATTCTTCCAAACAGTTCAACTAAAGAAAATGCACATATTTCAGAGCAGTATACACGTGGACTTCCAACAGTTTGGCTGCGAAAGTAAAAAACAACCAAAACCACATGATACAACCTGTAAAGTAACAGTAACGTGTAAAGATGGAAAGCCCTAAACGGTGCACAGAGTTCCAGCTGCATCTACAGCCATACGACCTGTGATCTTTTTACAAAATATTGAACTACCATTCTCTGCGTAAGTTCAGCATGCCGGGAGTTTCTTATTTCAACTCACAAGGCAACGTCTTCAGGGCAGGTGCTGTCTGCCTGGGCAGACTCACGTCAAGAAATGCTGGCACGGTGGGGTTCCCATTCCAGCTCAGTCTGTGGACTTAGTGCAAGGCAAGAGTTGAAAATATATCCAAAACTTTAGAAATACCTACGGATATTTCATATTACTGTAAAAATAGCTTTAAAGAGAACTAGCTGATGACAGAAGCAAAGTCAATGAAACAACATGGCTGTGCCATAACAAGCATTAGAATGATGGGGGGACTGGAGCATCTTTCTTATGAGGAAAGGCTGAGGCACTTGGGTCTTTTTAGTCTGGAGAAAAAAAGACTGAGGGGGATCTTCCCAGTGCTTATAAATCCTTAAAGGGAGGGTGCCAGGGGGATGGGAACAGTCTTTTTTCAGTGATGCCCAGTGACAGGACAAGAGGGAACGGGCACAAAGTTGAACAGAGGAAGTTCCATCTAAACACGAGGAGGGACTTCTTTCCTGTGAGGGTGGCAGAGCCCTGGCAGAGGCTGCCCAGAGAGGTGGGGGAGTCTCCCACTCTGGAGCCATTCCAAACCCGCCTGGACGCCGTCCTGTGCCACTGCTGGAGGTGCCCCTGCTCTGGCAGGGGGTGGCACTGGGGGAGCTCCAGAGGGCCCTCCCAACCCTGACCAGTCTGGGATTCTGTAATTTTGGTCCAGAGTCAGGTAGTCTCAAACAGCAAATTATCGGCAAGACATACTGACATTTACAGTCTCTGCTAAGAAGACATGAGGGCAGATACAGAAGGGAAAGTACAGAATGTTTTAGAGAGGAAAACGTGTCATACGGAAAGTGCTAGAAGGTGCTTGACCCAACCAACTGAGGTTTAACTAAAGATGTTAAAACACAGCTGCTAAAGAAAAGCTTGCAAATTTGGAAAATGTAGTGTATTGATATGAATGCACTGAGGCATGAACAACGCAAGCGCAGTGTCAACACCTATTTTCCATCTGCCTATTCTCCTTTTCCTTCGTAATGGAAGGAGTGTATTTGAGGGATCGTCTTTATGAGGGCATGCTCCCCAAGCACTCCTAAACTGCAGAACTGTTTAGTACCCCTCCAATCCCATATTTCTCTCCAAAGAACAAGAAGGACTTCACTGACAGAAAGATTGAAGGGAAGGTGAAGTTCGAGATCTGGTTTTCTACAAGCCTTTAAAATAATTAAAGAATAAAAACTATGAATCCAAATGCTAACTTTGTACTGTATGACCTCCTCAGCTATACACGTAAGCTATAGCATAACCTTGCATTAATAATGAAATCAGACAATTTTATACCTTTTTAATAATGTATGCCAAATATATTTGGGTTTAGGAAGGATAATATTCATTTATCGATCACAATGCATTATCTCCAACCTGGAAATTTCTAAGCAGCTTTCATCTCCTGTGCAATTCTAAATAATTCAGAATGTAATTTCAGTTGGGTTATTTTGTTTGTGTTTTTTCTTATTAAATTTGTATTTTTTAATCAAAAGAAAAGCTGACAGACCTACAGCAAAGGGTCAAATGTCCATCTCATATTACTCAAAAAGTCCCAAAGAAGTCATCTTGAGAAGTCCCATGAGTCTGCTGTCTAATTCTTAGTTTTTAGAACACCCACCTCTATACCCACTGTATTTGTATCGTGTTACATGTATATTTAATAATGATTACAATAAAAGTAGCAAATAACTTTGATTTCTTGTTGAAAGGACATATTCACATCATAATTTCTTACAAGTTATTTGTTGATTTTGCGTTAAGATTGGAACAGTTCATCCCTGCCAATTCTCAGCATGAAAACAGAAATTTTGTTCGGGTTTGTAAGTTGAAAAGTAAATTTAAAAATGCAAAAAATAATTACTAATTTGTACTGCAGATCTGCATTCACTCCAAAGGTGAATTCTTGAGTAAGGTACTGACAAACCATGCAGCTTAGAGATTTACAGGCTTATCTGGGGAATATTTTAATATTAATGAATTTCCAGCAAGGTTAGATTTTTATTTCCCTTATCTATAATTAGTGGGGGGCCGGGGGTGGGGAGAAAAGAGCATGATAACAAATAGATGCCATGGTGACACTGAAAAACAAGAAAGAAAAAAGACAAATGGAATAAACAGTGTCTCAGAGAAGTTAATTAGGAGCACTCTGCAGTTCCTAAGGCATTTGAACGGTCAGTTCAAGAGATAATATTATCATAAAGGGATTATTGTAGGATTCTACAGATCAGAGGTCCAGGATTACATCAGATTTTAGGGAGAAAAGTTGTGCTACGTGAAACAAATTAAGAAGAGTATGTTTTCAACATTACAGTCAGAGAAGGCACAGGGACAAATTCCAAAGTCATACATCAGTGCACGCAAATTAATCACCTTACAATAACTAACAGTCTCCTTTAGGACTTCTCAGATCATCAACTAAAGGGATGTTTTGAGTGCTTCCGTGATAAGAGAGGATTTAACAACATGTAAAGTCATAAAACAATAATCCAATTGGATTATATGGCCGTGTGATCAGAAGCTGCGTTATTCTCTAACTCATGCCCACTCTCACTTAACTGGTGGTTCCTTCCATATTCCCAGAAAGTCGTTTGCACCAGTTCTGACCACTACGCATCAGCACATTTGATGTGATTAAGTTTAAAGAAATTTAGAGAAATCCTTAAGTCATTATTTAACAGTATGTCTACATGTGGACTGCTACAGCAGAATGCAGATGTTCCCAGGCCAGTTTGAAGCCACCTGAGCAGACGCTGCTGGCAGCCTGGAGCTCTGCAAAGTTGACCCGAGCCACCAGGTGGTACGTGTGCCCTACGCACCTCTGCCACCAACACATAACATAGCAAAGGTTGATTTCTTGTTTCACATTTTGCAATATCATTAAATATGCAGTTTCTTACAAAGCCGCTGAATAGCTTCAACAATTTTCTGTCCAACCGTCTCTGAATGAAAGATTCCTGTCCTTCATACTGTTTTCACACAGGACCTTTTCTTGGGTGTCAAGGAAACCATGGCTCGCAGCCACGGCCAAAAGGCACTGTAACTCCTACAAGGAATTCAAAAGCATCTATGCACTTCCACAGTCTTTGGAATTGCTTGGACACCTTAAATCACCTGGAGATTAAGCGGGCTCTGTCAGCGGCTGTTGCATTTATATGATGAGGGAAAACATGCAAATACTCAGTTGCTCCCCCTCAAGCATCTGAGTGAGCAGGAAGCTCAGATACAAACATATGGACATTCCAAAAAGAGTGCGACTCTCGAGAGGCAAGATCTACCGCACAGTTTAGCCCACCTGAAATAGGAGCCAGGACACCAGCTAAAGCTGAGCTCTTCGTTTTTTTTTAATTTCTAGGGACAAACCCTAAGTGGTCACATTTTCAATGTAATAACGCAGTTTTGTCGGGGAGCAGCGTGAAGGCCCAAAATAAAAGGCAGAACTGACAACCTCTTGCCATGACCGACATCCAAACCCATGCACGTACAGAAACTCACGCAGGGCTTTACAGCTCCAAACAGTACCAACAGCACTCGAATGTAATTGCTGCGGTTTGGGTTTCACAAGGCAGTACCTGTAGCCATATGCTGAAAAGAAATCAGAAGAAAAATAGTTGAAAGCACGCTTGTTCTGTTCTTGATTGTGTCTGGGAGCTCCAGCACATCAGTGAAGACGTATCAACACAGTTTGTGTCCTGGAAATTCAATTATCAGCCCTGCTTCCATGTTCTACAGGCAAGGTCTGTTTACACGACATGTTAACAGCTATGCAGATCTCAGGAGAGCTTAAGTTGTCTCTGTCTTTCTCGCAGTGAAATGCAGTGCAATGCTCAGGGTGGAAATAACTCCTCTTTGGCAATAAAGCCAAATGACCTCTATGCATTGACCTCCTTCCTGGAGCGGAGCCTACAACTTCCAGCAGAGGCTTTTGTGAGGCCACAGGAAACCCCGGAGACAGAGGAACCCCACACACCCCTCACAAAGCACCATCTCCAGAGCGAAGCTTACAGCATCATCCCCTTCCACTCCTCCTCTCTAACACAATGCAAGTTTTTAATTATTTGCCACGTGGGAGAGCACTTTCTAAAGGCGGGCGATGGCATGCCGCTGAAGCCCTGCCCTCAGCTGGGTAGGCCTGACTTCCCTCAGGACAGAAGGAGTTCTATACGGTATAGATATTTTTTTTCAGGTGCAAAAGTGATGTGTGCCTGTTGCGGACTTTGCAGAGGCAGGTAAGCAGGGGAGACTCTCCAGCGTTCCAGCCTGAGGGAGAGACAGCTCCTGAATCAAGACTGAGGCATTTCAGGGACTCCACAACAGATGAGCTATTGCACCCGGGTAATCTCCAGGGCCAAAGGAAAATAGCAAAGGAGTACCTGATGTTAACTGTAAGTTAAAGCAATGGACTTCAACTTAGGCAGCCATTCAAGTCAAGTTCCAGGTGCTCAACTTTCAGTTGGATCTATGCCTAGAGAGATTGGAGACAATGATAATCACTGATTTTCTATCCGTAGTCCACACTTCCAGAGAGCAGCAAAGGAGCTTTGGTCCTACAAGACATAAATATTGGCAGATAACATCCAGTTGTACGTTCAACCAAAACATTACTTATTCTCTTGAGTGACTCTCCAAAACCATTGTTGTAATTTTCCTGGTTTCATAGGACAAGGAAATAACTTAAATCACTGCCCCCCACTATATAATACTTGAGTGGGGTAATGTATAACTCCTTCTTCAACACAATGTAGCACTCATATAAATAAGGTGAAATATTAACTCTGAACATTGCACGGCGGGTTTAAATTTCCTCTCCAGTATTGATTTTGCGTCGTTTTATTACGTTTTAATAAGCAAGACCAAATTCCAAATCCTACTTTATGGTAAATGGCATTTAATAATGTAAAATCTATCCTACGTGCCTGAACTTTTCACAACTCACATTGGCTTCAGAGGGTACTTCTGAAGGCAGAGACCTTGCAGGATCGAGGCCACTGCAAAGCGTCTGTTACCACAGGAGATATGTATCATAATTCAGAATGGTTATGACAAAAGAGAAGAAATGGAGAGCAAAGACACAGAGATGTGAGCTACGGAGCAAAAAGATTTAGCACAGCACAGATAATAAGCAACAGAAGAAACTAGAGAATAACAAGTGATATAAATATGTTTAGTCAATGCAAGACCATTCCACGGGATGATGCCAGTGGGGTCCAGCAGGCACCAGCTAAGGCCCAGTGCCAGGAGCCAGCCTTGTGAGTGTATTTGGAGTTCTCGTGAATATGTATGAAGGCCTTCTTGCCCACAAATATTTGAAGCTTTACTGCATTTATACAGCTTCACTTTCTCCCCGATTCTCAGCTCTCTCCTTTCAAGCGACAGAATAGATGGGAAAGCAAGCTGTGCAATCCTTTCAGGGGGAGTACAGGGAGCCAGGGAGGAGAGAAAATAAAAGGAAAAGAAAAATGCTGGTGCATGAAATCTGGCAGGTGGTAAGTACACAGTAGATTTCAGTAACTACTTTGCTATAGTACAGCTCAAAAGGAAGTAATCATTATATGCAATGCTGCCGTACAATAAAATACAATAAACAGGAAGACTTGCTTAATAGAAAGACGCTGTGATTTGCGATATACTGAACTAAGCAGAACACCCTTAGATGTAATCATCTTTTAAGATGTTATTTCTTCAGAAGAAACTATGCAATTATTTACAAAGACTCATAAACACACAATAAAAGTCAGATTTTAAATTGCCCATGCATACGCCATCTGTCAAAATAATTTTTAAAAACAAGTCAAACTTTGTAAATTTATTTCGCCACTGATGGCACATGCAGGAGGACTGGGATCAGCGTGGTGATAGCCTATATACACAAAAACATTCCATTCTAATTTCTCACTCAGTGCCTGGCCCTTACAGACTGAAGATGAATGAAGTAATCATCCTTGAAGAGCTTTGCCGTCTAAAAGGAAATAACTTAAAGAGCACAAATTAGCAGTTACAAAAAATAAATCTGTCCTACTCTACTGTGTCTCTCTATTTAAAACACTTTAAAAAATTACCAAGTTTTTAAATGAAACATAGCGTTTCTTTCTGGAAGCTCTAGTTCTCTCAGTGCAATTCTCATTGGTTCATTTATTAAACTGTAAGGAATCTAAAATGAATATGCCTCTGGATTTTAGAGAATGAAGAAATGAGAGCGATCTGCATTGAAGAAGAAAATCTGGGCTTCGTTACGCGCAATGGAAAGATCCTTCCGCTTCCCCACACTGCCTTCATGGACACGGGGACTTCTATCTCTGGTCTTCAGATCTGCTTCACGGCATTCAGATGGCCTGAAGACCAGCTGGGTCAGACTCAAAGTTACAAATAATGTACGGGACCTTCATCTCAATGATGGTCCAGATCGTAATTGAGGCTTTTATTGTCATATGTAAATGGCCAAATTAGTAGTAATTTCCTTGCAATATTTAATATCCATGAAGCTAGCCTTCTCACAGCCCAACAGAGCCCTCTTCTGACGGGGGAGGTGGGACAGGTAAGTGATTATGCAAATGCTACTTGAGGCAGAAATGCAGACTGTATTGGCAAAAGGCATTAGGACAGGGATTCTAATCCTCTCAGCCACTCCGCTGCCTCTCATCCTAGTTGTACCTCCAACAAGCTGCCGAGGGTTCTCCCCCATGTCCATGGACTTGCATTACTTCTGAGACACTATTTGCTTTTTCCCGTGCTAATATACACTGAAATTTACACCAGAAGCAATGATAATCCACAAACATGCAAATATAACAATCATAAATGCATAAAGGAAAGTTCCAGCAGGAACGCAGAATACCAAAACATTCTCCAATTAAGCCACAAATTGGTCTAGTAAAGCATTAGATACGTTGTTTCATTCATTTACTAAAAGCTGCAATGCAAAACAACTGTGAATTCCTTCCCCGCTACTAAAATAAAGTGGCTCCATTTTATATCCAGGCACAGAAGGCATCCACAGCAAGGCTGGCAATGCCGGCTGTAAAGCTGCTACTTGGGTTTGGCCTTTAATGCTTAACATAGAAATACACCTTCAGTAGTCAAAACGTAATTAAAAAATAGAACTTCAGCCTGTTTGAAGTTCCCTCTGCAAGTGAAAAGTCAGTTTAGCTGCTGCGCTGAAAAATATTATTTTCTTTTCTAGTATGTCAGAACAGACTTTCAGTTTGCTTTAAAAAACCCAGTGCCAGAAATTTTAAAAATTAAACTGCATACATTTAAAATAGTACAGAAATGGGATCAAGCAGAAGGTGAACCTACTTTCATGAACCCATTATGACACTAATTTCTCTTGTGAATTTCATTCCTAACTTTTTCTTAATTAATAGAAACAGGTTGTTACATACAAAAATACAACTCGGACACGGATGACAAGTTAGGGAGAACACTGAACGATTAGAGCAAAGTCTCAGCCCGTTTCACACCAAAGGAAATTTTGTTCCCAAGCTCAGCATAACGAGGTTTCCACCTGCAGAAACCACAGATTGCTCTCTTATGTATGGCTTGTGCTCAGCTTCATTGGAAAGAGGAAACAAAGGAAACTGCCAAAACCATAAACATTTCTTTGTTATTTTCCCACATAAGCAGAGAACAGCATATGAAAGTATTTGTCACAGGTCACTTCAAAGACCCTCCTCTCCAGGAGCTACACAAGAATCGGACTCGACCCCATCCCAGAAAAGCTTGACTTCATCATCTCCTCTCCCCCTTCTTCCTGTTCCCTGATAGCTACGGATGTGCCCTTGGACAAGAGGGAATCTGGCTCTCCAGGTGCAACCTCCCACTCCTCCTTGCTCGGGAGCCAGAGGGAACCTTCCCCATCGCAGCAGTGCAGTAGGGTGTGCATGGGAAGTGGAGTTCTCCACCTGCTTTCAATTCCCTCCCTCATTCCTACCACAGATATCATATTCTAAAAAGATGTTGGAAGAATTATTTTGATCGAGGCCAGGTTGGACGGGGCTTGGAGCAACCTGGTCTAGTGGGAGGTGTCCCTGCCCAGGGCAGGGGCTTGGAACCAGATGGTCTTTAAGGTCCCTTCCAACTTAAACCATTCTAGGATTCTGTTCCTCAAAAGTTGAAACACAGTTTCTCTTCTTTCACTTCTCATTTTGTTCTTGACAAAGCCATATATAAGTTTAGAGTTCTCATTCAAGTTTTAAATTCAAAGCGGGGTTGGTTTTTTTTGGCAAACACAGATTGCTGAAAATGTGTCTAACGCTAAGCTCAAACCCTTTAATTCAGACTGAACTAACACTGCAGAATTTATCTGTAATTCTATAAATTAATCAAAATAAATGATAAGAACTTTCTTCCAAAAAGTAACTTACCGATGTCCTCAAATAAGGAGTGAGCCAACAGCTCCTGCTACATGTCTGTCGGCACTCACCGCTCACTGGACTCCGGCTTTCTTTGCCAGGTAGCACCAGTTCAGGCCTGGAAACATTATCCATCAGATAATGAGGCATAAGCACTCATTCACGTGCAGCCGAGACGTAGCCTAGGTAAATCTGCGCTCCGCCTCCTCAGACACAGTTCCCTTTGAGGGCGCAACCATCATCTCAGACTTTAAATTCCTCATTTTGTAGCTACGGAACAGTATTTTCTGCTCCAGTCCTATTGCAGGTGCAGGAGACCTAATCCCGTATAGAGGCAGAGCGCCGGAGATCAGCAGATGGATCAGAGGTGCTGCTTTTTATTCCCATGGCAACTTGCCCCAGCTTGGGCAAGTGTCAAGTGTTTTTTGTTGTGTTTTGTTTGTTTGTTTGTTTGTTTTTAAAAAAAAAAAAGAAAAGGCAAACCACATCTGTGGTCTCAGGATATCTCACTTTCAGGATTTGTTCATACTGACACCTTCCATAATCCCGCGGCTGCTCTTACTGACTACATAGCGCATACCGCTCACAGAAAACAACTCCGTATATACTTAATACTTGATATTTTATCTTAAAAATATTGTAAGCAATTGAACACCGGTTCTATCCACCACATCAGGTGATCAGAAATCCTACACGATATGACTGAGCTGGGATTTATATTTTTTTCCCTCTTACTATGATATTTAACTATTCTGGAATCAGTATATATAATCTTCCTTTGCATATTCACTCCATGTTTCTCTGGAGGCTTCATTAGAAATTCCATTGCATTTGATTTAAAATATGTATTTCCTCCAAACTATCTGAATAAGTAATGAATAAAAGAAATGTCATCCATCTTTATTAATGAAGTCATAAATCAGAGGGTTAAGTTAAGAAGAGCTTGTATTTATTGATCATGTTGCATCATGGACATGGTGGAAACTACTAAGCAGCTTCCTCCTCCTGTCAATATCCTAAATAATTCAGAAAGGAAACTCAGATTGACTTTTCACTCATGCACATCCCTTTTAAAATGTGTGTGTGTGTGTATTATCAGTCCATTATCAAATCCATACAGTAGCTTTCTCAAATTATCAACTTATTTTCCCAAATCGTTGGATGAAAACTATATTATGATTTGGGAAAGCTTTTGTATGCTGTATCCCTTAAAATTCATGTTAAACGGGGGCAGCTCAGTTACATTGGGAACTATAACTTTCCTCGGTGACACCTTTATGATTCTCCTCCCCATAACTCTCATTTGGTGAGAGTTCAGGAGACATTTCTTGCTCCTGATGAACAACTTCTTAGATGAACTTTTAACTTATAGTTCTCGAAGCTTTCCTTTAATGACTTTTCTGTGCCAATCAGAAATAATGTGCAGAAGAGAGCCTAACCCTGCCTCATTTCAGCTGTGCTCTCAACCTCCAAAACAGCACTTCCCTTAGTAACGCAAGCCAAATAAGGGCACGTTCTTGAAAATAGTCAGGTAATATAAACTTTTAAATACAAAATTCATTAGGACTTGATTTGATATGTTTAAACGTGTGGAGAAGCTGAAACTGGGAATTATTCCCCCTCCTCTCCCCCCCGTATTACAGTGGGAGCATTGCTGTAGAGACAGAAAAAATAAAGACCCTTGCAAATAATTAAACATTGCAGTTCAGTGTAATGTTTTATTAACGAAGACAAAGTATCCTATCGCCAGGACCTTGAAAAAAATCTGTTTTACGATTATGACATAGCTGATCTTTCCTCAGACCAACTGAAGATTATTTGCCTGCTTTAGCTACCAGCAACGTTTGCCACCTTCCCCTTGGAAAACTCTGACAAGAACTCTGCAGACCAACCTTCTGGTTTCAGCCCAACTCTTTCGCAGCTCACTGTTAAGATCAGAGAGGAGGAATTGAGAGGAGTTAAGCCTGTGTAACTGGGCTGAGTTGAGGAGCAGAGAAAGCGGAGTAAGTAATTTAGCAGGATTTTATGAATACAGGGATGCCGGTACGCAGTCCCGGTACGGAGTGTGCCAACAGAGCAGGTCTCGGCACTTCAGAAGAGCGCGGGGTCGGGTTAATTACCTGCTGCACAGGGTTTGGCGTCTAATTAAGGCGCAGGGAGGCCATCCAAAACGTCTAGCGCACAACCTGCAGGAACGTTGCCCGGCTTCACTGAGGAAGAGAGGGATATTTGCTCCCGGGGGACGACGGTGCTCGCAGCAAAAGTGGCAAACGCTAAAAGCAAACCGGCTTCAAGAGCGCTTTACATTTCCTACTTGTTTTCTTTGATGTTTCGTGTATTTGGTTGCCAAAAACGGCATGGATGTGCTCCTTGTTCCTACATAACACTAGTACAATGCTAATGGCTGCTTAATTTTAATTATATGGCTGCATTATTATAAAAACACATGATTTTACATTTCAAGCTTTACTTACTAGTTACGTTGTATTTTCGCTACCTGTGTTTTCATTAAATAATGTTAGTTGTCACAGACTTTATATGCGTATACCACCTAACAGCAAATTAAGCAAATTCATTTTCAAATCTCAAACACTTTGTAACATTGAAATACAGTAAAACATTCCCTAGCAAATCATCTCGGTTCATACTTCTTATTAGTTAGAGTAGCTTTGTTCTGTTTTGCACAACAAACAATCATTAGGAGCTGAGCCGAACTTATACACATACTTCAGTTAAATATATTAGCATAAATATATAATAATATTTTTAATTATTTCCTTTGTGGATAAATTTTAGCTTTAATTGCCAAATATTTCTCCATGATATAAAGAAGCAATATGCTCTTTTCGGGGCAAGGGAATTCTTCGAGATCCCTTCTTCAATCTTTGCAATTGAAGATGTTCAGCATATTTAGCTCCAAAGAGCAACATTCAGCTCACCATCTCCTCTGCAGCCGCACAGTTCAGCTGAGCTCCAGAGCAACCTCAACAGTCTCGTGTTCAAAGGAACTACATCCCACCAAGATGAGGGATTTGTGCCCAGATGCACAAATGTTGTTTGTTTTTTCTATCTGGTCATGACAACCAACTATCATACTGGAAAATGCATTTGGAAGACACAAAGGTGTATAGTACCTCTAAATCTTAACCAACAGAAGGTGTAATTTTGCCACGGCCAATTTAAAATCTACTGAATTGCCAACTCTTTGAAAAACGTGGCATAGCTTCTCAATTTCTAGTTGATTAAGATTCTTGAGATGAACGAAAGGACAACCTCAAAGAGTGATCCTGAAGTTAAAAGGCAACAAACTCCAGATCATTTCTTTATATTACATGACACACAATCGTTGTGGAGGTTTCGCTTTCTCTGGAGAGGAGCACCAGAACAGGGACCATGAGCCAGGAACAAGGTCTTTTGCAACTACAATGCCATAGGGTAGTCATCTGCAACTACTGTGTCCACAGCAGCTGAAAAGCTGCACGGGAAGTGCTGAACCGAGAACAAGTAGCAGCAAGTCTCTGCAGTAGCAAAATTAAGACAAAAAAATCATTAGGCTCTAGCCTGATTAAATAGTCGCACTGAGAAAGCACAGGCTCGTGTGTCTGTAAGGAGCTCGTCTGTCTCTGAATAACCACCTTGACCTCGAGTATGGCTTTTCAGTTTGCTCACTCAGAGGCACATTAAAAACCTCGAAGCCCTGAAGCGTTCCAGGTGAAGATTCATTTCCAAAACATGCAAGTGCGGGTGTCCGTCTAAGTGGGTCCCACTAAAACCAGTCATGCTCCAGGGCTGCTAGAAATGCAGAGACACTCCATTGACCCAAGCGTCACCATACAGGGTGGTGGTCACCACACCAACTATCACTTCTTCATTTTGGGAGAAATTCAGTTTGGTTACCAAACTGAACTTGGGCTTTTCAATTTTGTGTTCTCAGTACAAATGTAGTTAACATCTGAGGTTCATTACAACACCCACTGTCACTAAATCATACTACTTAATAGCAATTCTTTTCCCATCCCTTCAGACAAAGCACTCTTCTCTCAGGCTCAGGTGGCGCACTTTGACAATGAGACGTCTTGCTTTTGGTTATAGACCCAGGAGGACCAGAGGTCAAGTGACATCGCTTCTCCCTGCTCGTTTCCGTAGGTACGAGACTGAGGTTGCTTCATCTCCCATACATCTCATAAAAATGTTTTATTCATTTTGGTAAACACTTTCCCTGTTTTGTTCAGAGTTTAAGCCAAACCTCATCTTCACAAGAGCTCGCTGCCTCTCATTTCGGTTTACGCTTTTACGGAAACTCCGAGCTTACTATTAAATGGAAGTTACTCTCCGATGCGATTTCAGAAAGTACCGCAACAGCAGTTATTAGCAAACAGCTAAACGTACTGCTGACATCTGTTTGATATCTGTGTCTCTGAGGAGCACCTGAGTCTATAGACAAAGAGCCCCCTGCTCAGCTTTGCTGTCAACTTATCATCAAAGGGCTGTCACTTAGCGCATACCTCAGCAATGACTATGGAGCATGTATTATCTGTAAATTGTAAAATACAGCGCTGCGGCTCTGTCTGAAATGAGCAAACGCAAGGGGAACTAAGATTCAGAACGCCTCGGTAGCATCAATGCTCTATTTACCCGGGCACGCATCAAATAGGTGCTGAATACGGCTCCTTTTCATCAAACTTCTTCTGTAGCTTGCAACTGTTTTAACAAGCCCTTTGAGTCTCCCTATCTATTGTATGTTCTCGCTTTTTTAGAAAAGACAATTACACTTGTTTGTGACTGAGCACCTATGGTCACTTCCAAATCTGCACTAGCACTGACATCTGCATATTTTAAAGTCTCTCCAGCACAGTAAAACGTAACTTGTGGGAATACAAAATACAGACAGTAGGAAATCAAGCAAACACAGCTGTGTAAGCAGTATCAATAGCTTTCTCTGAGTCACGGCCTCATTTTATACATGTAAGATCTGGAAAATGCAGGTTCATTCCAGTACGTCTGAGACGTCCCTCTGGCTTCAGGTGAGCCGCAGTTGGCAGCTGTACGTACCTTGGCATTCTCCAGCATTTTGCATTGCATGTGAATGAGCTCAGGTTTTCTTTTTAAAAAGTTTTTGCCTGATCTCCTGTGACAAACATGGTCATTTTAAGAAGCCTGCTGCATTGCATTACACTAGTCTAAACGTTCACAGAGAAAGACAGCTTCATTTTTTAAGTGGCCACATCAAAGCCGGTAATAGGCACAACTATTAAAAGCTGATCTTTACAAATCTCAGCAACAAGCGCGTCTTATTGGTTCCCATCTCAGAACGCTCGTTTCACCCGGGATTTTATAATATCAGTTGAAAGGTTTAGGACCTAGCATAAAGAAAAGAAATGTAAGAGAGCAAAGATGAATTATACATGGAAAAGTTAGAGATCAGCTTGAAATTTTTATGAAAGTTTCCAATGTGACCTTCTCAGGAAATGGAGAAGTAGCCCTGATAAATCTGAGCTAAGTCTTCCCCATTCCCTCAGGGACCCACCAGATTGCCTCCCTTACGTGAAATGTCGTGTACGCTGAACACCTAAGGCTCACTGGGTTGCGATGGGGGTCGGTTTTCCGCAGACTCTCCCCTTTTGAAACAGTTTCATATGACCTAAATAGAGCAATGCATCCCAGTATTATTTTGCTTAAGAAATCAATGCCATCCAATTATTTTACTTCTTGCCGTCCAACCATTACTTTACTCTTCTTAAAGACACCTATTTGTAAGATCCCTCACTTTATTTCAAATGTTGCAGTAGATTATTTCATCAGATCAACTGACTTTAAAAAAAAAAAAAAAAACACAAAAAAAACCACAGAAATAATAATACTGATGGGTATTTCATTGCTGCTTCTACTCTTGCTTATTCATTGTTGGTACATGATGTACATTTCCAGACCTTTGCCAGCCATAAAAAGTGATTCACTGAACCAAGGAAAGAAAAAAAGAAGACTCAACAGTTAAAGAACTCGGGCTTGTTTAATTTATTTACTTTTCTAGCAGCTTCCACTTACACCTTCAGCTTGCTATTCATCTGGAGTTTTACACAGTAGAGCTAAACCTGCACTTTTTTAAAGTGAAACATCGCAAATAAAGCTTTTTCTTTAACTTTTTGTTTGGTTTGGGGGGGTTATGAGGGTTGGATTTTTTGTTGTTTTTGCTTCTGTTTTTAAGTCACATTAATCAGAGGAGAAATCAGGAACGAGGGATTCATTCACAGTAAAGAAACTCCTACTTCAGGACTTCAACAGGAGATTTTTTTTTTTAACTTTTTTTTTTTTTAACACAGATTTATTTAATTTTTTAACACAATTTGCCGAGCAAATTGAGGCTCTCTACGTCTAAAGTGCACGAAGCAATAACTGACCAGGCATTAAACTCACCTTTAGGGTTCATGCTGGTATAGACAGCTGCATACCAAACTTAGTGGGGCAAGTATTATTTGTTTTTAAACCTTAACTCAATTTAATTGAAAATCAGTTGAGAAGAAAAAGGGGGGGATTTTTGTGGTTTATTTAATACATCACTTACACGTGTTTCACACCTTAATTTTACACAGGTATGTGTGAGCTTGGAGTTCCAGCATGTGAAAGAATTACATCAAAACCTCTATCAAATCTATGGATTTGCTGTTTACTTGGGTAAAATAATAAATTAAGCATCTGTTACTCTGAAGGATATGAACAATTTAAGCAGGTTCTCTCAAATAAGTACAAAAGCACTGTTTCAAAATAAACTAAATGATGGTACGTGAACATTTTAGTTTAGCATGACAGAAAAATCATATTTGAAAGATTTGGTAAGTGAACTTCAGGAGAAAGTTAAACTCACGTTATTGATTTAGAAGCTGGGATACTAATCTCTTATTATCTAAAAGGAGAAATAACTCTGCATAGAAGATAATCTACTTGTCTTATATTCTACATCTCCTGCAAGAATTTTCTTGCTCATGCATAGATAGGGTCTTATCTAGTCCTTACTGAAGTCAATAGCGGGTTGCTTGTTTGTTTTTTAAATAGCAGCTGCATTGGGTATCTACAGGGAATGAAAAAGTGAAAGGATTACAGTTTTGACCTGTTAAAATTGATTTATAAGAGGGATTTTTTTTTTTTCCTCCCTATTATGTCCAAGTGATAAATTAGTCTTTCAGCTAAGGCTGTGTGAAAAACTGATTTGTCAATTGCAGCCTGACCAAAAAATTGGAAAATTACCCACTTCAATTAAAATATGCAATGATTTTTGTGGTTTGTTCTTTCTTCACAGACATGAAAAAAAAAAATAGTATTATTTCTGGAATGCTTAATGGTAGAAACAACAGACCAGAAAGATTGAAGGAGGCACCAGTTACAAAGAGAAGTAAAGGCAGAGGACCCTGGGCAGGACGCACGCCCGGACAGGGGAGCGGGGCAACATCTCGTCTTCTGCTTCAGAAGGACCCGAATGATACCAGCAATCTCTCAGCACTGCTGGAACCAGTACGGCGTCAGACCTGGCCCACTCTCCATAATCTACCGAAACATCCACTAAAAGGCAGGGAAAAGCAGTTAGGAAGTCACACTGCAGTGGGGACACTGGATTTGGTGAGTGTTCACACATGGTACAGCCAGACAGAGTTAGGGCAGTAATTTGAAGCCAAAACCGAACAGGACTCACCTACGTAACAAGAAATAGGAGGCAGTAAAAGCCCAAAACTCATGCATGTATCTCAAAATATACATAAAAAAATAAAATCAAATCGTTGCCAGCAGCAGTACTTTCCCACATCTCTCCAACCCCTTAAGAGCATGTTTGCACCTAATCACATAAATTCCAGGAAGCAACAAAGCAGTCAAAACTTAAGACGCTAAAAGAAAGGATTTGAGGGATTATTTTCTGAGATCCAGACCTACAGATTAAAGCATCTCTCTGAGGTCCTGTTGCTCAAAGAAAACAAACTGCACAGTCGAGTCAGGTTGTGTTTACATTTCCCGGTAATAAGAATCAGATGGGAAAAATTCATGCACATGTTTCGTACGAAGGCCAAGCGAAGCTGAAGCCCTCGGGTCCAGCTCCTGGCCCTGCAGCGAGGCACAGCACCGCTGGAAAGGAGGCGCTCACCACCACCGCTTGGAGACGTCTGTCTAGGGCTTCAGCTGAAATTTGCGGTGCTCCGGTTCCTAAGGTCCTTTTTTTTTTTTCCTGGAGAGGGGAGCGGGATGGGACGGGTTTGCTCCTCCTACAGAAAAACTGCGAATTAGGTTACGGCCTGGAAAGCACCCACAGGATGAGCATCGACCTGCAGTAAGTAACAAAGGATTGGTGGGAGAGTAGTAGGATTCTACAAAGGTGTAGCAGCGTTATGTGAAAGGAATAGGAACTGCAGCCTGTACCACAGGAGCCGGGAATGCTTCAGACACCGAGAAAATCTGTCTTTGGACCGCAGCAGGGAGGGACTTTCACTCCAGAGTATGCCGATTCATCAAGGCTCTCACATAGAGACAGTCAGAGGGCAGAGCGAAACATTGAGATGAGCAGTCGAAACAGAAAAAAATATCACTGAGGAGTCTAAGGAAGAAAAATGAGCAAGCATGTCTATAATTTATCTGTTGTTTGGTACAGAAGACGACATTCTTCTCAGTACCTCACTGAACGGCAAGTGACAGGACCAACCCGCTGGATGCCCGAGTGCCGCGTTGCAAGGAGCAGACACCCAGGCAGGCATGTCCCGCGTCAGTCCAATTACCAGCGCATAAGAGCAGTCCAAAGACAATAGCAAATGATACAGCCTACTCTGCAGAGCTAGAATTTAGTTAACAGCCCAACAGCTCCAGAATACCTCTTTATTTTAGCTAACACCATGAGATTTGTGTCTATGCAGACACATTGGAAGTGAGTTGCAGTATTCCCACCCGAGCCATTCCACCCTTTCTAACCCAAGGTCAGCTCTCACCAGCGAGACGTTCCTGCTAATGGCCCCAGCATCCAGGGGACCACTACATCTCAGCACCCACCTTCAGGTTTGTTAGCAAACACCCTTCCACGTGTAACGTGCCAACTAAGTCTTGCTTATTCTAAATGAAGAGTAACAAGGAGTGTGAAAGCAAAAAAAAAGATTATGTAATAACAATTCTGATTTCATACTCAACAAAAAAATTAAAAATGTTAGAATATTGGCTGCCAAAGCTATCACCAGTGTTTAGCCAAAAACGGCACTGAGAATGACCCCGATGAGATGCTAACATTGAAAACCAGCACAGCCCAGGGCTTGCACCGCCCATTGGCACGGGACGTGGATGCGCCCAGCCACACAGCGCCCTGGGGTGCGCACAGGAGTCGGCTCTCACCGCAGGGCTCAGACTCACGTTTTCACTGGTTTCCAGCAAAACCTGGGGCTTTCAGACCCTCTGCTCTCTCAAGACGAGGGAAGGGCCACGCTGAGGTCTCTCTAACCAGGTCCAACAGGCAGTGCCCGCGCACGGCCGTTTGCCTTTGGGTGAGTCCATGGTCTCCTCTACCAGGCAGAGAGGGAGAGGGTAAACAAGGGTTTGGAGACACCAAACCTAGAGTTCCTGCAGCCAACCTGCGCCCTGTCGGAGGTCCTGCTGCAGTCTCCCACCAGGGGTGCACCCCAGCACCGCTCCTCCCTCCTCTGCGCCACAGCAGAGGGCCGGCATCGCTTGCTCCAGCTTTGTAAACACTCCCAAATCACTGTAATTCATACTTGTTTGACTTCTGTGCAGCTCCACATTCAGCAAAACTGGGGTTTCGTTTGCTGCATTTTCTTTTTTCTTCTTCTTGTGATATATTTCATTTCAATAAATATGAATAATTTGAAATTAGTTCTCTCATCTTTAAGAACAACAACTACTTAGAGGCGCATTGAGAGGATTAATTTTGCAGTACTCTGAAAATGTCAAGTGCTTATTAATTATAAGTTAATTGGAGTTAGAATTACACTATGGTAAATAATAATAAATTAACATAGCTGATGGGCAAGAGGGAAGAAGCAGATTTTGAACAGTATTGTTAAGATGCACGCTTTGAATAAGCCTTATGAAGAAACGAGGTCTGACTGATGGCATTCAGTAAATTTACTTCTACAGACTATTCTTACATATGCGGAGAATTTAAAATTATTTCATGTCACCTTTGGTTCACTGTTGGTTTTCTCTGATCTATGGCTCGGAGCAAAAGCCCTCCATGACTTTTAGGAGAAGTAGAAGCTTTAGCATCCGTTCATCGCAGCTGAGAGCCTTTTAGAGAGTGCCAGATTGCTCACAGAGAATGCAGTCTATATGGAAAACACCTTTATCCTGCAGTGGGAATAACAGTAGCCTTAGCATATGTGAGGGTAGCACGTGTATAATAATCCAGTTGAGCGGTTAGAGGTGATTGAAATTGAAAAAGTGACGCTGAAATCTTTCCTCTGCAACTGGTTCCCCACCTTGAACTTCATCTGTGCTGCAGGCTCCAGGCAGGAGAGTCATCCACGTGCTCAGAATAACACACAATACATGAGTGTGTACTGACATACCCAATTCTAGGTGTAATCCAACCAACTGCTTGTAGCCAGACACAGCCAAGTGCCAAAGATCAGGTGGGGTGAATAACTCCCTTTTTTCTTCAGACCCCTCCGCATTCCTCTCCGATATTCCCCCACTGGAGCCTTTCGGTAGTTGCATCTGAAACCAGCAGATTTTGCGCCGTGTTTGCGTAATCACGTTCATGCCAGAAGAGGACTGGATGCGGAGCAAAGGAAATCTGAGGGACCTTCAGCTCAGCCAGGGATTCAAGAAGTCTCTCTTGCTCAGACCTAGAGCGTGGTTTCATTTTTCCTGCTTGAAACCAAAACCCGCTCTTCTGGGCTGTGAGCAGAGCTTTGGCAGAAGAGTGTGTAATGGGATGAGGAAGAGCTTCAGTAACTGCTTCCCACCTGCAAGGCCAAACCCAGCTTATGCCATTTCACCATTTCCATTTCCCTCCTCCCTCTCTGTGGCCATACAAATGATGAGAACCCCAGAGCTGAAGAAACTGGGCTTTGCGTTTTCACTTGGGAGATAAAACAGCAGCTCTTGGGCTTTCTTGTTGCTCAGTCCCTGAAATCAAAGCAGGAAGGAGCTCCCTTTCCCAGTATCAATAGATTAAGCATGAGGTTTGCCCAGCAGTAACAATTTTCTCCTTCTTACGTGTGACTGGTTTCCTCACAGTCGCAGGGACAGTGAAGATTAAATGCAACACGCGCTTTCCTGACAAGGATGGAGCTGTCAGTCAAGGACTTGCTTCCATCTCCAAAGCTGCTTTGACCTCCCTCAGTCGAGCTCTTCCCGGCTCCCTGACAGTCAGCACCCCAGGGACCGGCCGGCCCTCGGCTGCGGCCCGGGGAAAGATGAAGATGGTCCAAGAAGGTTTTTTTCAGCCAGTGACACGGCTGCTTGGAGATGGTTACCAGAGAAAACCAAGAGGCTCTCCATACGAGGGGAACCTCCATCCCTCCTGGCTTCGGCTGAGGACGCAGACGCAGTATTTCTCTGAACCAGCCCCTGCCGTTATTTCAGGGAGCCCTTACTGGAAGTTCAAATGATTTCCGTTCCACCTTGCCATTTTAGTTTGAGCTTTAAGCGTTTCAACGTATTACAGACCTGTTCCTCCCTTAATGTACTGACGTAACTGACAGCAGTAAGATTCAAAGTCATGTGTTCTCACATCAAAGCTAGAATAAGAAACCTTTGTTTTTACTAGCCTTTTCTTAAAAAAAAAAAAAGATAACGAGTGTTAGGTTTCATATCCATCACAAATTGGGATTTCACTGTTTTACAATGCTATGGAGACGTCAAAAAAGAATTATACATTTATCATTTTGGGGTAATGTAGATTACGTTTATTTTTCTTTCTAAGGAAGCTCACAGGAAATTATTTCAGACAATGGCCAACATCATTCTGGAGAAAACCAACTTTTTTAATCCCTTTTGGCTTTAGTAAGAGAGGGGGGTTTATAGTCTTTGAAGTTCTTACCTTAAACTTGACAGTAGTTAAGCTTCTTAACAAAAAAACACAGCCTTTTAAATCAGTAAGGTTATTGGTATCAATATTCTAAATCACATTTTGAGAACGCATGAACTAAATAAGTGTTCTGACTGCACCCAATCGCACATTCACATACAATACTATGAGAGGAAATACTGTGTTTACATTTTACAAACCGTTAGGATTTTGTAAAGATATTCTGGATGAGTCCTTAAGTGACTAAAACATTCAGCTTGTTTAAAATGCAATTAAATAGAATGTTGTCAATCATATTCAAGGATTTTCTTTTCCTTTTGTTTAATTTAGGAGTGCAATAGAAAGAGCCTTTCATTCTAATTCTTGCAGTTGTTAAAATAATCCCCTTGTTTATAAAGCATCACCGGTAGATTAACCCGAAGTGCCTTTCCGAGGGCCAAACGAACAGCGCTGAAGTGAAAGGGAACAAACTCCCAGAGGGGCACAGTTACAACCTGCCCTCCCCAGCCTCTACTGCTGGACATGGACCTTTCCCCCCAGTATTTTGGTGGTTTCTGCTATATATGAATCACATTTCCACAGTTACGGCTCCACAACCTATGGTCAAAGCTTTAAATTACAGTATCTCCTGTGCTGAAGAAAACAAGTAATATCTCAAACGTTACACTGATTTCCTTGATAAAGATCTTCTGCTTTATTTTCAAAGCAGCCTGTCTAAACTCTGTGCCTGCTTGGTGTAATTCGTGATCTAATCAGAGAAGTAACATGACACAAAAGCCTATTTCCTCTGCGACATATATAAATTATCTTGTGATTTTGGAAAGTATAAATACAATGGTTTACCAAAGCATAAGTGACATAGTAGATTAATGCTTTACTATTAACGCATAATGCCCTCACCCCAGCAGTGTGAAATCAAAGGCAATTCACGAGAAATAACCAGAAGCAATTTAACCCGAAGGCCATAGATGCCGTCTTCTAAGACAATGAATATATTAAAACCTGATAATGTTCTTTGAAAAGAGTACTCGAGAAGCGTACTCGGTAACCTGGGAGAAAACTTACTGACACTTCACATCAGAGATAGGCAGCTGCAGCCTAAATTAAAAATTTCTGGGCATTAGTCTTTCTAGGTAGGAGGAGGGAAAAATCATTATGCAACCGCCTTCTCCGTTCATCTGTCTCTAGCCTTGAGAGAAATGCCAGTAATACGTCAGTACATTAATTGATTGGTGCTTCATAACTTGCACCAAACCCTCTGTTTTGCATACTATCTTCGTTATTGTAGCTGCATAATTACAGGCCAAACAGCCTCAGACAGCTGACAGCACACAGAGGTGTGTACGTTACACAGAGACAAGGTGGACATTATGAATTTTCATTCTGAGGGGATAGTAGAGAAATAAATTACAAAATAAAAAAAAAAAAATCAGGACACGATGATATTTGAAATAATCTATTTGCCAGGAATTTAGCTTAGCCTTCTCAGTACTGCCCACCGAGCACATTTGTCCCAGTTTTTATTCAAAACAAGTTCTTCACTCATGGACCTGACTTCTAATGATGCGTATAAATCCTCATAATTGATTAGGACCTGTTGTAGAAAGCACTGTACAGACCGCACAGAGTCCCTGTCCCGCAGAGCGGTTTATAATTTATGGATTAGACAGGATCCAACGGGTGGCTGCAGACAGGATTGCATGAGGAAAACATGAGGATATCTCTGTAGACAGCAGCGAGAGCCCTCAGCTCCCTGCTGTAATCACTGGTCATTTGCTATTGGCATCACTGCAACAGCCGACGCTAACGAGGCAGCTGAAGGACAGCACTGATGCTGACCAAATGCATTTCTGCACAGAAGCATTAAAATTAAAGATGCACCACCAAAAGCTACAGAGAAACCAAAAAGCCCAGTCACTACAGAAAAAGTATTCGTAGTTGTACCAGTTGCTCACCGTGTTTGCTGGCTGCTGCACGCTAGCGGAAGCACAGTTCCTGATGTGACCTTTGGGAAATGCGGACTCATACCAAAACTCTGTATCACTCTCTAATTGGCACTTTTTACCTCTAAACTTAACGATGGTTTGAATGAGAGCTGAGGTCAGAGACGTCCAGCCTTGGTCTGTTCTACTTTACGTTGGAGGTCAAGACTGCAAAAACACTCTTAGCTGGAAATGACATTTTGGCTCTGTGCTGGTGACTCCGCGGGCGCTGGGGGATCAAGGCACCCTCGGAGCATACGAGCTTTATATGATCTCGCCCGGTGGGATCGCTTTCCACAAGAAGCTTTCGTCTTCCAACTGGGTGTATAACCAAGAGGGAATCTGAAGTAAACGCTGACCACGTGCGCCACTGAACCGAAAGGAAATTTTTACAAGCAGAAGAGCCAACGGAACCAGTAAAATAAGAAGGCATTCTGAAATGAAATCAGTAAATCAAGGGTTTGTTGGCCGTGTTACCCATGCGTGAGGACATTGTTCTTGAAGTTTAACCTCAATAAGGAAGTAAAGTTCTATTTCTGGATTTCAAGTCCTCAAAACTGTAAACTGACTGATATTTTTCAAATTATTATTCCACTGCGACTCAGACCAGACATTGTTTTTACCTATTAAGATATAATCAATATCCAGTTATTACAGTCTGTAACATAAATCATGGTAGAAGGAGTTTTAAGGGTTTTTTTTTTCCTAAGTAGATAGCAGTCATCTTTTTGATGAAATACCATCTCAAAGAAACAACAAAATATTCCAACAGAGACCATAGGAAATCCCTTGCAGCCCCTCTTCAGCACAGTACTTGCAGCACACTCTGAATTTAGGAAGCAGCTGCAGCGTACCTGTTGTGTTTGGGATTGGGCTCTAACCTGGACTTCTACTGATGAAACTCTACAGGTTCACAAAGGGTGTTGGCAAAATGAGGCATCTGAATGCATTTTGGAAAAGATCTGGGGGAATCTCCTAGCTGTAGTTTAAACTAGCGCAGAATTTGCCCAAGTGCTGTAATACTTTGTACTTCTCTAAACCTACAGAATACAAAAATGAAGTTATAACTGTAGAGAAGTTCACCAGCCTTTCTTTGTACTTGGGCTCAAACTCAACTCACTTTTCTGTAAAGCGGGAAGAATCACTTTTTCTCCATTGTTATAGAAAAGTTACAAAAGGCACAACTGGTCTTATAGTTCCGAGACATAAGACACTGGAAGCCTAAGTCCTATTCTAGATATCTTTTTTTCCTATTTTTAACTTGATTTCACTAGGCTTGGGAAAATGCTCTCCATCTTCACAGGCAGTCTAAAAAAAAATAAAAATAAAAATTTAGTATCAAACTAGTTCCCAAAGCTTAAAAGCAACAAAAATCAATACTATGCAAACAAATCCTCTCAGTAAAACAACTCTGCAATGCTCTTGAAACACCACAGAAGTGTTATTATAGTCGAGAGGAGTCTCACTGCACAAAGCGAAGGCGCTGGGGAGCAGCAGCGTCTTGGGGAGGGCAGCTAACTCGGCTGTTAGATGTTCAAGTTTCAAGGCATAGGGTTGTCTGTCGTTTAGGAATAGTATGAGGATGCTCTTGCACAGCTCTGGTTCAGATTATACAGCACAAATTGACGAAGGAAAGGTAGATGGAATAAGGAAGACTAAAGAAAAAGTTCTTCTTCATAGAAATATATTCGTTTTGCAGTATATATACTGTGCAGAGCTTTCAGCCTCCACAAATGTGTAGAACAAATAAGCTGTTACAAAACCGGTCTGATGTCTTTGGAACGAACCAAGAGAAAACATATTGACTCAGAAGATTCCGTCTCTCCCTGACCTACTGCAAGAACACCAGGATCCCCACGGCATTATTTTAATCAATGTTTCTTTTCACTGGTCTCTCAAGCAAAATTACAGCATCAGTTTGTTCTTCCTGAGCTGACAACACTCTGAATCCTACAACTGGTGGCGTTACATTCATGCCCGTGAAAAAAATGCTTTACTCATTAGTGCTTTTTGTTTAAAGTGACTAATCCCATTCATCTTTCCCATCTGTTTGAGGATTTCTCCGAACAGAAGAACGAATGAGTACATTACACTGTGTAATCAGTCTGAGGTTTGCTTCGTAGCGGGGTTGCGGGAGCTTCTTGTGTGCTCCCTACAAGGCAACGGTGACCGCCACCGCAAGGCAGCGAGTCCAATGTCGACACCGGGGTTTGACAAACCTCCTGAAGTTGCAAACGTCTCAGCCTCACAGGCAAAACTTCAGCAGTTGGTGTAATTCAGCTACGAAACAAGGATACGCTTCCACAATATATTTGCAAGTTACACCGGAAAAATAAAGAGCATCCATAGGGTACAACTCCCTTGCACAAACTGACCACTCAACCAAAAATGTTTTTAAGGACAAAACCACTCCTCCATTCGAAAATCCACAATTTCTCCAGATATCCAGAGCAATGCCATCCCACAAGACCTCTTCTATTTCACCACTTCTGAAGAAAATAATTCTCCAATATTTATTTGCTCCCACAACCATAAACCCTCAAATATTCTTCGCATTTCTGTACACGTTTGTGTCCTCAAACAGCTTTACGATTACCTACATAACACACGAAGAGTCTAATTTATAACTCCTTCTGAAGTCAATGGCCAGGCTTACACAAATGCTAATGGCTTGTCCCGTGGATATCTATTTGTAATATTACAGCAGTTGCATGGAATTAAAAAAAAAAAAATACTCATAGTGGAGATGATATAACCATTTAGATAAAGAAGAAAAACTGCTGAGGTGGAGTTTTTTTTGTTTGTTTGGGTTTTATTTCCCTAGGCAAATGCTTTTTACGGAAGATAAGGTTTCTTGAGGTCATTGCATTACAGCTGCCATTTCCAACGGCAAAATACCTCCATCCCTAGAGCTTGTCTAAATACTACCTGGGCCATGGAGCTTGAGAAAAGGGTTTGTTTCTTTTTTTGATGAATTAAATGCATTTCACCGTGATACTTCTGAGTTAAAAATAGCTTCAATACTCCAGCGCAAGCTGCTGGAGCGCTGCACACAGGTAAAAGCTCTGCGTGGAGTCGCTTTTCTTCTGCTGCCTGCAGCACCCACCACCTTCTTCTTCCCGCTCTGCCCTCAACTGCTGCTTCATCGCAGGGGGAGGAAGAGGAGGAGAGTGGGAAGCCAATGCCATGCCAGAAGCCTACCCTGCTCCCTGCCTCACCATCTTCTTCCCTTTAGATTAAGGGAAAAAAGATTGAAAACAGTAAAATAAGGAATATCTACATCAACTGTTTCTAATAAAAAGTAAAGTTTCTCTAGTAATTAGTAGGATATTGCCTCTTCTCTTCAGTAAATCAACACATAGTAAAGTAACAGTTTTGCAACTGATAGCATTTTACGTTCCCCATTCTAACGTCCTTAAGTTACATTTTTGGAATTCTGGGTTTGGATTTTTTCAGGATTTTTTCTGTAACTGCAGCATTTGCTAAGCCGGAGCGCATTTACCAACTTCAGTTGGACTACTCATCTGTTTTAAAATCAGGGATATGCCTCAGTGTGGTTTTTTTGAGCTGGAGTCCCAAAATTTTGGGTTTTGACACACAACCTTTTTCCAGTCTTCGAAAATCTGCTAAAAAGGCTGTTCACTACTACTTGCATTTTTTTATTTTTTTTTGTGACTAAATCACTGAAGATCTTCAAGGTGTTTGGTAAAAGTAATTTCCTGCAACTCCTGAGTAGTTCCCTTGATGAGTATAACAACTTTAATGGGGAGACATTTATCCAAACAGAATAGATTATATCTGTTTCGCTCTATGTATTTGAGAGATTGGTAGCACTGGTTTTGCAGTTCCTCTTGACTGTAGATAGTTTTTGGATGGCCTTTGAGAGACCATCCCATGAGCTATTCTGGAAGACACAGCTCTATAGCCAGCTGTGAAACAAGTAGCCTAATTTGTGTCATAGACATAAGAATAGCGCAAAAGTTTATAAAAAAAGCGTGAAGATCAGCGCAAGTGGAAAAGAATGTATGAAAGAGTCAGACCGTAGAACAGGTTGTAAGAAATAGAATCAGTTAATTGCTACGCAGCCCTGAATGAGTCATTTTGTGCAAATGAGAATGAGGCAAGAAAAGGAAGATGTTTCTTCCTCAGGTAAGAGGACCTGGTCTAGCGGAGGGTTTCCCTGCCCATGGCAAGGGGGGTGGAACTAGATAAGCTTTAAGGTCTCTTCCAACCCAAACCATTCTATGACACGAAGTAAAACCTATCCTGCAGCTTATAACAAAGCTAAGCGATGCTCTAAGTTCTGCCCGGTGACCTGCCAATCTCCAGATGCGCCTTTGCTGACACCAGCTTCCCCACACTGAAAATGATAAAAGTATTAAGCAAGCAGGTTCTTCGTGTCTGTGTTTCCCTGGCCTTTTCCTTTCCAAAAGGAACTTCTAGAAATAAAGGTGAAATATGTATGAAGTTCAACAGTAGGTTGTTTGGTTAGTTTTGGGGTGGGGGGGATCATAGAATGGTTTAGGTTGGGAGGGACCTTGAAGGTCATCCAGTTCCCACCCCCCTGCCCTGGGCAGGGACACCTCCCCCCAGCCCAGGTTGCTCCAAGCCCCGTCCAACCTGGCCTTGAACACCTCCAGGGATGGGGCAGCCACAGCTGCTCGGGGCACCCTGCGCCAGGGGCTCACCGTCCTCACAGCCAAGAATTTCTTCCTGATATCTCGTCTAAGTCTCCCCTTTTCCAGTTTGAAGCCATTATCCCTCGTCCTATCACTACATGTCCTTATAAAAAGTCCCTCCCCAGCTCTCCTGGAGCCCCTTTAGGGACTGGAAGGCCACAATAAAGTCTCCCCGGAGCCTTCTCTTCTCCAGGCTGAACACCCCCAACTCTCTCAGCCTGTCCTCCCAGCAGAGGGGTTCCAGCCCTCTGGTCATCTTCGCGGCCCTCCCCTAGCCCCGCTCCAACAGGTCCATGTCTTTCCTATGTTGGGGGTTCCAGAGCGGGACGCAGTGCTCCAGGTGGGGTCTCACAAGAGTGGTGTAGAGGGGCAGAATCACCTCCCTAATGTAAAATTGTAGGGTTTGGCTGTTTAACTGTGCTGAAGGAGAATGAACTCGACTTAAAGAGCTCACATCAGAAGGACCAGCAGCTGACTTTAAGCATTTATGTCCTCATTCATCTGAAACCTGCAACAAACCATGGGGGAAAAAACCCACACCTAGACTGAGGTGTAATTCAGGGGCAGGAGTGTAAATACTCTGGTGATTTAAGCAGTTATCCTCAAGCACCTTTGCTCCAAACTGCAATGATCTTCAGTCGGGGTCCTGACAGTGACCTCATCACTGCCAAACTTTCACTCATTTCTGGGAAACCAGAGAATTCAGCCATGGTTTCAGCATTCAGGGTACAACTTCTTCATCCCGCCTGAATAATTCAAATTGTGTCTGAAATAGCAGCTAAGAAAGTTGTGTGGGAAAGTCAGAGTAAATGGGATTTACCTATTCAGCAGGAAAACTTGCTTTTCCAGCTATACAAATTTAGCAGAAAAATTGACTTCATTTGGCTAAAATGACCGTAAAAGAAAGTGATATCAGATGGGAGACATTGCCCTGTTTTGGACAGGGATTTCAGGTACCTGAGAGTTTGAAATATTAAGGTCATCCTAAAAACAGGCACTAACTCTTCATAACACAATATTTAACAAAGTCAATAGGAAACCTGGGTGACGGGGCGACTACATGAAATGCTACAAAAAGAAGAATTCTCTCCTTCTTTATCTCCTTTTTTTTTTCTTTATTTATTTAAACTTTCCTTAGCTTTAGATTATACTAAATAAAAACACAGAACAGAGGATTGTATAAACTGGAGGCATCATAAAACAATATACAGTTGAGCAGGCAAAGGCACGTATTTGTAGCTTATTGGAACCCAAATGGAAAAGGTCTAAACAGAATAACCAATAAAACGTTCTTGGTTTATTTAACTCACAAGATGAGGTTGTTAATGCCAGACCACTGCACAATTTATTTTGTGCTCATGACATCAGCTTTGGAAATATGAGCTAAGGTCAAAAACCAAGACCCATTCTGGATGATATTCAAAACATCATTTGGTATTGACTGAAGCACATTATACACCAAGAAACAGAAAAAGAAATGTAGCTTAATATATCTCCCCCCTGGTACTCATCCGGACTATTTCTTATACATGCTCAAAATTTAACACCCCATGGTTTTGTTTGCAATATAAAGCAAAAGGTATGAGAATGTGGATATTTTGAATTCAATAATTTAGTAATCTAATCTGCTCTGTACTTTCTTCATAATCTGTACAGCAAAACTGAAGGACAGAACATCAGTTGGCTGTTAATCACTACGCTAACATTGAACTCACTGTATATATAATAATTTACAGTATCGACAGGGTTTTCCAGGATGCATAGCTGCTCTTCTCTTGGTGAGGTGGACAGAAGTAGGGATATAGATGCTGGTTCCTCCCAAAATCCTGTGTTTAATAAGTTAGAACTGAAGTTAAATAACAACTTAATACTCCGAATCAAGCTCGACACTTGCACCTGAAAACTGTTCTTACCACATTTTGGTAGAAAGTGCATAAAAACAAGATGAGGGCAGAGGAACCGCAAAAGCCCCTGTCTGGGTTACGTTGCTTTTCCCACGCAAGCTGCAAATGCCACCGACGGGCACAGTCAGCAAATGGCACGGGGAAAGCGTGCACAGGTGAAATGAAGGAATAAATCGCGCATCTTTAAAGCTATGTATTTTAGTAATCACAACGAGATACTCTGCCTGAAGGGGAAATTAAAGCACATTACAAATCAAGAAATTCTTATCAGTTTTTGTTTTCTTACTGGTAGCAGTGTAAGTCACTGTCTAAGTAAAAGTAACAGCCAACGGTGTCACATGCCATGATTCATGATTACTGCAGCGAAAGAATCATTAAAAGTTTTCCATGTTTTTGTCACCAGTATGACATAGATGGAGACAGGAGGAGACACTGACAGACAAATGATGCGCTTTGAACTTTCAAAAATACTTTAGTTTCCTTCCTGTAAATGATGATTTTCTACTTGCATTGCCACAATAACTTCAAGCCCCAGTCTATTACGCTACATCTGTACCAAAACATGATACTGCTGTACTAAGTTTTTGTCAGCAAAAAGAACATGTGCTCAGTTCTTTCAAGTGCATACAGTTGGGAACAGCAATAGTCATCTGTACAGGATCAAAATCAAACCAAAGAATCAGACCAAGTGATTCCTACCACAGACTACTATTAAATTGCTATGAGCCTGGAAAAGGAAAGAAGTATAAGACAACATACAGCTATTCAGAATATCTTAGGATATTTAGAAATTAAAGAGATTTGGAATCCTCCATACATAAAAGTGTCTCCCAGGAAAGTCAATGGAAATTCTTCAAAGGTGACCAGAGCTGTGCTTTATGTAGGTATTTGCACGAGAATGATAGTAAAAATCCATTACAGTAATGGGACTTTTGTCTTAGAATATTTTAAGATTGCCCTTGTTACTGAACAGGCTTGCTCTGCTCGCTGCTTTGTGTATTTCAAGTACGTGGATTTTAACAACGCACTAAGGTCAATTTTGAGAAGTCAGCATAACATTAAAATGATGCCCCAAAATCCCTTATAAAGGCTAATATTTAAAAAAAAAAAACAAACAAAAAAAAAAACCAAGCAAACCTGAGATATTCCTGATTTGGCTATAAATGCAAAATACTTGCAATTCTATACCAGAAGTTATGTAAATATTTACATTATAAATGGCCACACTTCGAGCTCCTTCCAATCTACCTGACAAGTTTCATTCTGCTTTTAGACCTGCCGAGCTGACTAAGCTACGCCGATAAAGGGACATTTTCTTATTTTGGCCCCCAGTTCAAGATTTTTTACTTTGTGCAGGTAAAAACCTTTGTGCATGCTTGACTGATTTCCAAGCAAACCTCATCCTCCTGATGGGTGTATTAGGTTTGTTGTAAGTGGACCACGCGTTTCTGTACCTAGAGACACAAATCTTGCAGACAGATCATTAGCACAATATAGTAGCCCAAACACGGCCCACACAGGTGTGTGCAGGACCGTGAGGTCTCTTACAAGCCTCTTGCTCCTTCTGTCCATACTAAATTGGCACGCAGCATGGCATGGTCACCTCTCGTCCGCTCCCAGACCCTACGTGCCAGATGTCACCGAGCGGTCAGCATCTGGTGATCGATCAGATCATTCACCACCTCCCTGGGCAGCCTATTCCAATGCTGGATAATCCTTTCAGTGAAAAAATTTCTCCCAATATCCAACCTAAACCTCCCCTGGTGCAACTTGAACCCATTTCCTCTCGTCCTCTCACTTGTCACTGGGTAGAAGAAGAGGTCAGTCCCCATCTCTCTACACCCTCCTTTCAGGTACTTGTAGAGAGTGATAAGGTCTCCCCTCAGCCTCCTCTTCTCCAGGCTGAACAGCCCCAATTCCCTCAGCCGTTCCTCATCAGACTTGTCCCCCAGACCCCTCACCAGCTCCGTTGCCCTTCTCTGGACACGCTCCAGCACCTCAATGTCTTTCTTGTAGTGAGGGGCCCAGAACTGAACACAGTACTCGAGGTGGGGTCTCCCCAGTGCTGAGTACGGGGGGATGATTACTTCCCCAGTCCTGCTCACCACGCTATTCCTGATACAGGCCAGGATGCCGTTGGCCTTCTTGGCCACCTGGGCACACTGCCGGCTCATGAGGTTTTTTTGGGGGTTTTTTTTTTTGTTTGTTTGTTTGTTTGTTTTTTTAAAAAAAAAAAAGGGTAGACGTGGTACTTGGGGATATGGTTTAGAAGTGATTTTGTCAGGTTAGGTTAATGGTTGGACTCGATGATCTTAAAGGTCCCTTCCAACCTTAACGATTCTATGATTTAACCGGCACATGGAACACTCATGAGGCTTTGGCTCAACGAACAGGGTCACCCCTCCACCAGCCTTTGTGGCAAGGCAGACCTGAGCTGCTGGGTAGACTCAAAGGTGGCAAGATCTTGTTCCGTTGTGTGGAAAATCCTGAACTGGCCACATCCTCCATCCTCTGCCAACTAGAGCAAGGTTTGCAAATTGTTGACAAAGGTTCAGCTAATCCTACCACATTTCTCCCGGTTTCCAACCTTATTAGTCCCTGTGAGAACGCCTTTCTGCAGGGGCAAGGAAACCATCTTACAGCACCACTACTTTGAAGAAAAATGAATAACCTCACATCCTTAGGGGACCACACCAAGGAGTCAGTCCTCCAGAACATCCACTAGGAAGTAATTGGGTTTAATGGCAAGCAGGTTAGATTTAAGTGTGTTGCACACATCCTAGAGGCTTGACGAGCGCATACAATTATGCCAATACATCCTGGCAGTCACCATCGCCAAGAAAATACATCTGAAGTACCTCAAACCAGGATAATTTAACCTCTCAGGAAATGCAAGCAGCATATTTTATTCCAAGGTCATTTACCAACAATGCCAAATCCCACAGGTTTGGTTTAAACATGAAGATACATTATCTTCCAGTTCAATACATCCTGTTTACACTTTAAGGGAATGAAAAGCAATATACTATATTTTCCTCCTTGAACATAATTAATGTTATTTTTACAGTAGAAATAGAAAAACATTCACACATCACTCGATCAACAATGAGAAGTGAGAGTATCAACACCCACTTGAGGTATTTTTCCCAGGCTGAAGAGTTCCCCCCCACCCTGTCATAATAATCCATTTACTTAGATTTCTTTAATTCAGTGCTTCAGCAAACACTGTGAAATCCACATTGTCTATTAAACACAGAAATCTGCCTAGAGCTAGGGTTGACACGTCTCGTTTTCCACATTTGAGCAGCTAACAAAATGTGAGCAAGTCAAATCGAATCCCGTGCCTCCCCCGGAACACCACCCTGAGAGGCTGTTCAGCGCGGGTTTCGGAGGCTCAGGGATGAAGCAATATCTCCTCCGTAAAGCACAGACATTTGATTACACTACGGAGCAGCCCGGAACACCTGGGGAGCGCATCTCCAACTCCTTCCCTACACAGCCTGCGCGGGTGAGACTGCAAAGATTCGCACGTGCGGGTCCACTCGCCGCAGCAGGGAAGCAAATGTTGGTAAAGAAAAGCAGGTGGTCGAGGCAGGAGAGATGACGCTCTCTTTTCGTCTTCTCACTGCATTTCTTTATCATGTCAGTGAAGGGAAACCCTCAAAACTTTTCAGCAACTTGGGGAAGTTTTACAATTTGCCAGTTGTCACCGTGACATTGACTTTGAAATCAATCAGTACACCCAATTAATTTGCCATCTAAAGGATTGAGAATGAAACTTGAAAAAAAGCGCAAATGGAAGGAGAATGATTCACAGTTTTGTTATCATTTTCTATAAACATACAAATAGGCAGATACTCTAACAAAGTCGGGGAGTTCCACTGCAGGAACTTCAAAAGAGAGTAAATCCCCATACACAGAGATTACAACGGCTTTGATGTTCCTGAAATAATCTGTATTTTTTCTTACAAGTTTAAAGGAATAGGTTTTAGAGAATAGGCATCCTTTGACAAACAGATATCCTTAATTTTTTTTTATTTTATACGTATTTGTAATGTAAATTATATGTTAATAATTTAATAATTAAAACATTATTATTATTGTCACTGCCTGATAAGTGAAAACAGTATTTATAACAGAAACTCACATAGAGAATGAACTTATAAATATTCTAGTTAATTGGTACAAGTCATCTTTTGTGACCATTAACCTCTGATTTTCAAATTAGTTCCAGATGGGTACAGCCTGACAATTACGTGAAGGAAATATTAATGGAAATGTCCAAATATAAAGCAGAGCTTTACAAACGTGCTAATGTACGGCCTTGCATGATTTACTGATATTTTCCACCCATCCGTCATTCGGTATGTTTCACTTTTCAGTGAGAAAAACTAGAAGAACTAAAACGTATCTGCCTGCCTGTTGCGACGCATTCTTTTCATGTATCATGTCAGAAAATGCTGTGAACTTTCAGAACCACATTAAGGCCAACGAGGTGCTACCAGACACTACGCATTTAACCGCAGGGGAGTTTGCATTAGAATATTGTCTTTTTCCCCTTTTTTCAGGTCAGCGCTCCCAAGAATGGTCCCATGCAACAGCGCTAAACATAGCCCTTGGAGACCATGCTGAAGAGAAAAGCAGGTTGCGCCGTAGCCACTCTCCTGGATTAGGCACCGGGAGCCTCCGCTGTTTCACAGTGGGAATTGAAACACGTTTTTCGTATGGCAAAGTCACCTCCCTACGCGTTACAATAAGCACAGCCATTTTACAATGACCATTAGACCGTTAAATAGGAGAGAAAGTCAAATGAGGTACGCACCTCAGAAATTAAAAGGAAGTTTGAAAATCCAGAAGTAGTGCTCCCTCTGCTGTGGCAGCTGACTGCTATAGCATATCAAATTATTTCAAATAAACATTATGAAAATATTCAGAGCAGACACATTAAAACATTACAATGTGAGGGGGAGGAGGAAGTGACAAGATTAATACATTTTTTCAAGCTGCTTTAAGGCAGAGCTATTAATCTACTTTTTATGGAATAGAGTCAAACTTAATAGCTGTATTTTAAACAAATGAATTTCCTATAATGTGTCACTAATAATGCATTAGTCTAACAAAACACGATCCAACTTGGGGTTTGTTTTTTTTTTTTTTTACTCTTAATTTTTTTTCTTATGCATCTATCACAAGCTTGAATAACAAGTCGAATAATTCCTGAAAAAGCAGTCCTAGTCAATGAAATTCCACAGATTTTCTTTAAAAGGTAATTGCTTTGCTGGGCTGAGCCATGTTTACGTACAGAAGACAAACAAAGCCCCACGTGCACTTGAAGAGTGATGCAGGTACACCTATCTCAACTCACACCACGGAAGACCAGCAGAAATCCAGCTACGCGCTGAAGTTAGATCTCAAAATAACTTAAAACGTTTTTCTTCCAAAAATGCTGTAGGTATTTTCTGCTCTTAATCTAATAGTTAAAGCACTTACACCGGAATACCTGGACTCAATTCCTCCCCTGGAAGGTCTCATCTCTACATCATTTTTCTCATTGAGAGAAACTGCCCTCATTTTCCAGCACAGAAACGCACCGACATACCCTCCCCTCTGCTTTGGAAGCCACGGCACCGGACAGAGAAGAAGTCAAAACTCAGTGAATCTCAGAAAAGGACCATCAGAGGAAAAAAAAAAACCTCCACATCTTTAAGAGTCGTATTTAAATCACCCCTAATTGTTCCTTATTAAGCTAAGTCTTCAAGACAAAGTTACTAAGAGAATCTATCTAATGACATAAGACCTACTGCCAGGATGCTGGAAACTTACTGACTTGCCACAAAGTACGTTATAGATGACCCACCAACCCAACCCACCAGCTATAGATTTGACAGCCAAATTTGATATGTTGCACTGTCGCTGAGCTGAACAGAACAGATTCCCCAGCAAGAAATACAGTACACGGTGTGAAACTCAATACGGTTCAGCTTACAGCTCCTGCAAAATAATTTTCTGGGATGTCTCAGACTCCTAATTACACTTATGAGTCCCATCAGTCTCTTAACCAAAAGGGGAGAGAGCCCCATCTGGTCTGGGCCAGTCCCTGGACAGACCAGCTCAGACGCTTCTCTGCTTCCCTAATGGGCTAAACCGTGCTGAACTCCGAGAGACACTGCTTCATAACCCGTTCTTGCTGCTAGGAGCAGAGGACACCGATGCTCTAGGTCCCTTTTTACGGTAGATTGAATTTATTGAGATGCGTTCATACTCTTGACCTCTTTACTTAAACAAATGGGTGTCAGCAGAGTGACCTAAGCGCTGCCGGAGCCCAACGCTGGAGATGTCTACACTGCTGCAGAGACAGGTTCCAGAGCTCGCAGCTAGCCCGTGCAGCACCAGCCTTTGTTTCAGGTGGAACCACTCTTTAAAATTCCATTTATAATTACCCTTTCTTACCTGCATGCCAGAAATCCACTTATTTAATGCTCATTTTCTTTTCTTTTTTAAGGAAATGTAAATATACACACACACCTGCCTTTTAGACATGCTGTTAAGGAGTTAACTTTCCACTGATTTGCCCTAAAAGCTGAACCTTGTTATTCACCCAACAATGCTGTGAGCACTGCAGGGACAACCACAACCTTTCATCGATTTGCCCCCAGATGCTTTGCATGCTCTCTCCCGGTAAAATAAGCGTAGGCCATTAGTTCTCTTTTCAGAACAAACCCCACGGAAAGATCGAATTTCCTCACACGAGTTTGCATTCTTTGAATGAAGTTGCAATATCAATTTTCCAATTTTACGGTCTACTGCCTCCCAAAAATTGTAATTTGTGGGACTTCAGCAAGCCAATTCACGTACATGTGCAACCTTCCTCGTTCCACTAATACACTTATATAAACTCCAAACTAAATACTTTGACAGTTTAGGACTGCAGTACCTCAGCGGTAAACCTTAAGACAGATGGCGCTCCCATTTTACCGTGAGAACAATTCTTAGGGCCCTTTTTCTCCACCATCGCTTCTTAAGCTCCGCTGGGGTTTAACCCCATGGGTTCCAATCACGGAATCACAGACTGGCAGGGGTTGGAAGGGACCTCTAGAGATCACCTAGTCCAGCGCCCCCCACCACCCCCCCAGAACAGGTTCACATAGAGCGGTCCCCCTAGATCACTGCCAAAGTAGCTTAATTTGCTGCTTCCAGATTACCTAATCTTTGTGTTATTTTTAAATCCTGCTTACATCTCGGACATCTGCAATATTAAGTCACGCACCTTCTTCATGCTCCATTATGGATCGCCACATTTGTATACCCAGCATTACATTTGACAAATAAGGTTAAATTCGAGCTTTCTATAGGAAGTAGAGATGTTGCCCTGGAAAAAGAGTAATCTTGTTACTGCTCCATTTTAATCTGTCAGATCACAACTCTGATGAGTAAATCCAAGCAGGTATTTTGTACTCCACCTACAAAATCGGTTTTGTATTCTACACTTTATGATCAGTTTACCCTTTGTATTTAATGTCAGCATCCTCCTAAATCTACAGGAAGAGGCCCATTTTAACCAATCCCTGACACACTTCCCTCATATTTTTTCAAATGTCTACTTAATGTTTTATTAGGCCTTATTTTTTCCTATCAGGAAGTTGGATTGCTGTTCTTTTGACCCCTTTACTGACAGAGCCATCACATTCCACCTGGCTGCAAAATCTGGAGAACCAATTCCACCTGCTGTTTTGGTTTTGCTTTTAAAGCAGCATCATTTTCCCTTGCTCTCTGCCTCGTTCTTAGCTTAATGTTTCCTCATCTTTCCTCTCGTGACAAATTCTCAGGGCTGAAGAAATCCCCGGGCTTTCAGCGGTGAGATTACACTAGGATTTGATACCTCCTGATACAATGTCTCTCGTACATCCCTCAGCACAGACACTCGCATTACCAGAACAAAACCTCAGGGAACTTTTTCTGCATCCTCCATCTCTTGTCCTCCAAAGAATACATGAGAAAGAAATCAGGAACAAGAAAAACAGCAAGGTCACCCGCTGCAGTGCCTTTATTTGTGTTAACGAAATCAAAACCTGCTGTCATGCTGATTCTTTCCTGCCTTTCTCAGCTTTCTCCAACTCATCCTTTTCAGTCAATAAATAAAACCAAACGGTCAATTCAAAGGCCCATTTCTACCTCATTTTCCTAAAAGGTGTATTTCTGTTGTCAATATGTTTGAGCTAAGAATGGGATTGAGTGCCTTGAAATGCCTATTAATAAGGAAAATACCACCATGTCACAAGAAATATTTTGCTTTTTAGAAGTAAACTCCAGAGTGTCTGTAAAGGGCCGACTTCCCTCCAAAGACACTTATCACTCAGAGGTCTACGTTACTTTGCTGTAACAAGGGGAGATAAACCGAACACTGTGCAAATCACAGTGCATACCCAAATTAATAGACCTTTGCACAGTGCCCCAGAACAACGTGTCAACCACAGCCCATAACTGTCTTGCTAATAAAAAGCATTTTGTTCCTTTCCCCCTCTCACCCCGCTCCCCACTTGAGCATTATTCCAAAGATCTTATTTTTCGCTCGGGTCCCCAGAGCCCCAGATGTCTCTCTTGAACACTTCATCGCACGTAAGCAGTGAAATTACTGCTCATTTCCTTCCCTTGTTTCCACCTCGCGGTTCCCTGACATTTGCAATTCACTCTCCTGTCCACTTCCTCCTCCTGTCATCTTCAGTCCGATACTGAGCATCCTGACATCTCAGGAGCAATAAACTTCCTTCCCAAATTCGAGCCGCTATTATCCAGAAGGCAATTACTTCTAGAATTGCATTTGGCTGCCTACTTATTTTCTTCCCTCATGATCTGCTTTCACTTGAAAAATCTGTGTCTCTCATCCTAAAACTAATTACTTATCTCATCAAGAAGTTCAACTCCTGCCCGCAATTATTAGCGATGTGGCTATTACACAATCCTGTGATACTTTTGCAACGTGCAGGTAAGCTATGTAAAGGACTTACCATCTGGCACTTCCCTGGTGTTTATTTTAAAAAGGTTTGGCTCCACGAGAAATGACCAGTTAGGAATATATTACTGGATGTTTAGGTAATCGCAGCTTTGAAGATAATCCTCTTCCTGAGCCCCTTAGTGCTGGAGCCTTCGCAACTCAGATGTCAAGATAGAAAAGTTTAGTGTTCCTCAATGGACTCCTCACTCATCTGCTGAATATAGACCCCTCATCTTTCTTTAGCCCCACCTCCTCCTCCAAAATATTACAAAATTTGGCCAGATGAAGATATTTCAATAGTATTTTTTTCAATAGGTCATTTTTATTTTTAGATCTCCCCTTCATATCATGATCTCATTTCTTTTTCAAATGTTGCTATTCGCCTTCAGAAATTCAGATTTAGCGATGCCTTTCGATGCTTGTCTTTAGAAAGACAGGCAAAATGAGGTTTTTTAAGCAATGCCTACCTTCTCTGAAGAAATGTCACTATTTTTAAAGGTCTGACGGTGTCCTTTGCCAATTTGTTTATGGTCCTACAACATAATCACTTTTAAACTCTCTCTTTGCTTGTATACTGTAGCTTTATGTTTCCTACCATCTGGCCTACTAGTTATTCTCCACCTGTGCCAGATTTCTACTCCTCTTCTGTACCTGGATGACGGGTTTGGATTAAAACCCCCATAAAGACTGTCAGTCATAGAAAAAAAAAAAAACAAAAAGAATCGAGGAGGGGGGGAAAGCCCTGAAGGTGTTTTTTTAAGTGGTTTTTGTTTGGTTGATTGGTTGCTTTCTTTAACTTACCTAAATTGTCACATACACTTTCTTACCAATTGACCTTGATCCCTTTCCTAAATGGCAGATTATTGGAGCATATTACATTTCTTCACATTCATTTGCCCGACACGTGAATGACAGTAACAGGGAAATACTAACAAATATCTATCTACAGCTCCTTGTGGAAACCCACTACAAAATTGCTATTCAAATAGAGTGGGAGGAGGACTGCACTTCAAATCTGTATTTTTACATTACTTCTCTTTTTCAAACAAGAAATTGCTTCTCCTCCTCAAACAGTCTTTGCTCACTTATCTCCTCAAACAAACAAACGACACCAAAAAGGGAAAGGAAAATACAGCAACCAGCTTGCAGCTCAGAAATAACACAGACCCGTTTCATCAGCTCTGATTATTATAGATTTATTGCCTTTCTTTTCTATCTTTTTTTTAAAAAAAAATAAAAATAAAAATAAAAAAATCAACATTCTTGTTCATCTCTCAACTCCATCTCTTTTCTCTCGCGAGATGCTGGCTGACCTGCAGACCGAAGACGCGATGGCCAGGGACATCAGAACCCGCAGCCATGCTGGCCCTGACCTCCCCACGCACAACTCACTGCGAATCCCCTTCTCTCACAGTGGTTCGCTCCAACTCGGAGCCGCCGCTGCGGCGAGCAATCAGCTCGGCTCGGACCCCAAGATAATGAAATTCATCACAAGACTGCAATTCCTTACCTGCCAGGCAGCCTCAGAAGCTGAGGCGTATGTTTTTGTGTACAAGGTTTGGCTGGAACACTCAAAACACCCTAATGAGTACCGTGCACGTGCCCCTCCAGCGATTTCGTCAGAAGAAAACAAAAGTTTTCACAGAATCACAGAATCGTCAGGGTTGGAAGGGACCTCTGGAGATCATCTAGTCCAAGCCCCCTGCCAGAGCAGGGTCACCTACAACAGGTTGCACAGGACAGCGTCCAGGCGGGTTTTGAATGTCTCCAGAGTGGGAGACTCCACAACCTCTCTGGGCAGCCTGTTCCAGTGCTCCACCGCCTTCAAAGTAAAGAAGTTGAGATGGAACTTCCTATGTTCAAGTTTGTGCCCATTACCCCTTGTCCTATCAATGGGCACCACTGAAAAAAGACTGCTCCCATCCCCCTGGCATCCTCCCTTCAAGTATTTGAAAGCATTAACAAGATCCCCCCTAAAGGTTTCCACTACAGCACTCGATTCAAACCCTTCAGAATATTCTGCATAGACATTTCACCCATTACTTTAACAGAATTGGTATATTCGCCTATTATTTTAACGGAATCAGTGCATTAATCTGATCAATCATTAAGATTCTTCCTTAGAGCGTTCCTTCTATAAACATGTTTTGAAAAACACATAACACTTTAATTACACAGCTCAGAATTAAGAAGGCTGAAATGCATGCTCCTTGTACGCCATCTCATAATATGAATGCCTTTTCTCCGGGCATAAGTTATCAGCTTTCTGAATCCTTTAGGCCATCAGTAGCAGACCAGACTTGTCAAAGCTTTCTCTGTGCGTTTTTGGAAGGACGGCAAACTGTGCCCTGCTCTGGCCAGTTGCTGGGCAGGCAACTATCTTGCGAGCTGGCTAAAGCTGCTTTTGCTATCCCTATTCGCTTTCCAACTCCCCCGGAAAACGTTAAAAGATCTAATTTGATCTCTTGCCAGTTTTCCAATTCTAACGGAAAATAGTTACTGTCAGAGAAAATGAAACCTTCCATGTTGAAACCTTGAAAAGGTGCAAAGCTGATTAATCGTGAAGTACAGCTTCTGCCTGTCAGGGGACCTGTTCCAAGACCAAAGAAGTTAGCGATACAACCTCTAACGACGTTCACGTTGCTGGAAGAGACATTAAAAACTATGTAAGGCTAATGAAACAAAAGACTTTTTGACGGTGTGGAAACAGCATCTCTATGACTGTCAATTATACTGTTTTTTAAACGCAAATGACCTGTAGCATATATTTTTTCTGAAGGGAGTATTTGCTGGAATGCTGCAAGAGGAAGTTTCTGAAAAGCCTTTTTGGTAAGACAAAGTCTTCTCTTCTACAGCATGAATCTCCAGATACTCCTCTCTGATCTCTTTTGCTGCAGTACACCTCTTCTTAATACCTTTAATTGTTACCTTTCCCTTCCAAACTCAAGGTCCCTTCTACTTTCCTTAAAGATATACTTGTCCTTTTGAAAAAGGTGGAGAAATCTTATAGATGTGAAAGACAGTTTGGCAACTAAATAACTCCCCCACCTGCACAGCCTTCACTCTGCCCCTCCTACTCACTCATCCGCATTGTGCTCCGCTGGAAATTTATTCCCCAGTAAAATGTAAAGCAAGAACAGAAGAACTAGCGTTGAAAATAGGCAGGAGTATTTTAGTATCCAGATTGCAGGAACAGATTTTTCCACAATGTGAACAATAAAGTCATGCAACTTCTTCGGATAAATCAGCTTTTGAGTGATGTTCATTTTACGGAGGTCTAAAACATGCCTGAGTCACGTATCAATAAGATTTCCCCAAACCGTTGAACAGCTGATCATTTGTACTGCTCAAACAGAAGCAGACTCAAATCCTTCAAGGTGGGATTTGATTACTGCCTACTGATTACCTCGGGAAAGGCATATCATCAGTCAGGCCGCAAGCAAGACGCAACAGACCTTGTCTTGGCAGGTTTTTTTGGTTTTGTGGGGTTTTTTTTTAAACCCCTACATGAAGCCAGTGAAAAATGATCTGTTGCGTGTACGCTTCATCTCCTAAATCTGATGCTTTTTAATCACGGATATTAGAAACACAGTCCCGGCACTGATGTCTTGTAAAGGCAAAAGGATTTTTGTTCTGCAACGAGCTGTTAAACACTACGGTTTGCACATCGTCCATCCTGTCCTAAAAGTCAATGTCATTGTAGCTTTAAAAATCCTCTGCAAAGACCTGAGTTTCTTTGCTTGCCTCCTGTTGCTGAGGAAAGGCTTAATCCAGTAATAGAGGATAAGTCACTCCGTATCCAGGATTCAGGAAGGCTCAGGAGAGCGAGCTGAGGAGCAGCACCACCCTCAAAAGTATCTCAGGGCGGTTTCTGAGGACCACCTTTGAGGACGGCAGCCCTGCTCGCTACCTGGGGGATCCCGTCCTTCAGCCAGGCTGGAGAGCCGTGGAGTAAGCAGAAGGGGGACAGAACTGAAGGGCCAACGCCTGAAAGGTATCTCCACCCTTCAGGAACAGAAACTGAACATCGACAACAGGAAAAGTCTTTTCAAGATCCCTTAACCGGCATAGATTTGTGCCATCGTAGTACTGAGGAATTTTCCTGCACAGTATTTTTAAATTTATATTCCACAAGGGCTACAAATAGGGGAAAAAAATGTTTTGACATATACCACTCAAGTGTGAAAGTAACCTTTAGCTTTAATGGTTTATTCAGGAACTATCCTGGTGGTTTTAATTAGCTAATGCTTCACTAAGATCTGCAGTCCCCAAAAGATCATAATAGTTCTATAAAATGGCTGTTTTAATTTCTCTAGTTTTAATGTAGCACGCAATCTCCCATCCTACATCCCAACTGTAATTAGCATGGCTAATTACTGAAACTGTATGAATCGTAGTTGCAGTTGCTATAATAAGTACATTTAGTGTAGTTCTAAGTACATTACTGGTATTACAGAATTTATTATAAAGACACAGTAAGGAAAAGAGGGTGACAATGCCACTGGAAATACTCATGGGACTGGCAGAGGGGAAAAAACAACTTCTTATGGAAATAGCAGATCTCTCCACTGAATTAGGTGATTTCCAGTGCTTACAAAAGTTGTTACATAAAAAAAACCCTGTTCATTGAAAGAGAAAAAAAAAAGGAAAGAAAGAACACAACAAACCTCCTCTAACAACTGGTAGAACACTGATTTAAAACAAGTGTCACGAAAGTGAATAAAATTTATTTCACAATCTTTAAACCACATCAACAATATTATTTCCTGACAGAAAGACTATAAAGTCCAAAACCTGTTAAAAAGGGGTTTCACATCTTTGAGATTTGACAATAAATTCCAAAGATGTGAAATCCCTTTTTAATAGGCTTTGGATATTAACAGTAGTTATTTCCCTATAGGAAGATTATAGGCTGAATTTACAGATCTCAAATGATTTTAGAAGGAGTCAACCTGGCAAAACTCTCCTCACTCAGATCTGTGCAAGGGACAAAGACAGCGAACTCTCTAGAAATTTATCTTTCCTGATAAATATCAATTGCTGTCACAGATGACTTGCATAAACAATGGCACACTAACTCCCCTTTCTCTGCCTCTGTATCATACAAACTGTCCCAGAGAGAAACAAACATATCCATCCAGGTACACCTTGTTAATTGAAAAAGAAAGCAAAATTACAAGTTTAGCGGGTTGTGCTACAGTATCCTACCATGATATTCATGAAGCACAGATACTCAGTTTCATACCTCTGAACTTGTGTTTTCTTCAAATATTAAACAATTTAAAACCATGACCTTGGGAAGGAACGGGAGCTCACGTATCAAACAGAGTTTCCGTGAATACAAGTAACTGCATCACACCAGCTCAGATTCAGCTTCGAGTCCTAATTTTCAGACCACACCGGTCTTGAAAGAGAATCTGCCTGCCGGTGAAGGAGAATCTCCCGAATGTTTTTAAAAGAAAATGCAAGTCAAGCAAAAAAAACTCAAAACAAACCCCTGAACAGGCAGACAAAAAAAAAAAAAAAAACACCACACAACCCTGCTGCGCCAACCTCTCCTCCGGTCCCACCAGACAGAAGAAAGTCCTGGCCGACCTGGACAGCCGCAGTTACCCAACACCAGTTCCTGCTACGTGGTAAAACCAACCCAATTTGGCCCAAAGCCACCAGAAAAGGCAGCAATGGCAGCCCCAGGACACCACACCACCGCTTCCTTCGGGGTGTGCTTAGCAGCGGCAAAAGCCGTCACTTCCGAACAACATGGTGAAAAACCCTTCCAAACCCCTGAATGGCAGCAAGTTCTCTATTGAGCAGTTGAGCAAGAAATAGGAAGATTGATCGCCTGTCCCGTGAAATATTGCATAAAATTTTGCTTCTGAAGTACCACCTCATTTGGGAGCAAATGAGAGAGGGTACTGGCTGCACTTCAGGTCACGAACAAGGGATTATTTTTCCGGAGTTATTTTTTTAACTCCTCCTTGCATGGCCCGTTGGATCTATTCATAAGCATCCTGCTCCCTTCACCCTCTGCCCATACTACCCTCCCTCAGTCACTGAGATGTGGGTAACGATCTACTCCCACAAATTTGCCTTTTTATTAATTTATTTATTTTAAATGAAGCATGGCAAAGAAAGAAAAATGAGCAAAATCAAGCAACTACTAACAAGCTCGGCCAACTTTGGAGTACCCCATGGCCCAAAGCAAGATTCTGAAGTCTGACAACCTTTTTGTGTAGGGAAAATATCCTGGGGGGGGGTGGGGGGGGAATCATCTTTTTGCCCCCATGTCTCTCCCTTTGCTTTCCAAAACAAGAAGCATCACTTTTACTAACCAATAATTGACAATAGGAATCTCAGTTGCAAGGAATTCTTCAGGAAAGGAAATTGGTGGTGGGCATCAGACAATCCAAGATAATAATCAAGATGTTCTTCAGAAATGTAAGTGTTGTCTCACTACCATGACGCACAAAGCAATGTTATCCTTTAAACCTACACTGCATGTGCATATGCTGGAAATAATTACTTGCTTGCTACTCCATCATGCACCGTTGTCTTGTTTTCTGACTTGGGGGTAACACATAAGACAACTTAATTTCAACAGAAGATGCTCGTGCCAAGCTTGCCTCATTATCCTTTACTGTCCTTTGGTGGGATGAACAAACCAACATTTTTTGTTCAGCACTACGACGCTGAAAGATAAAATCTCTTTTATCAACAAGTCACACAGAAATATTCTAGCCCAGTAGCCATTACATACCCAGTTACTTTAACAGTGTTCTGACCTCACCAAGATTTAATCCATCGATAAGTCCCACAGCTACCCGTGTCAGAAACGGTTGGCCAAGCTCAGCTCTTTTTCTGCACTCCAGGACAGCAGAGCCCTAAAAGCAAACGGCACCTCCTGTCTTCCAAGTGAGTAAATCTTGTCCTTATACGCACGCTGCAGGAGTAAACCTAGTTCAGCATCTATGCTCCATACTATATAGTCCCCTTCTGTTTATTTTTGTAAGATATTCTAGGGGGGTACCACATTATATTGACTTTGTATCAAATTTTTATGCGAGTAGCCTTTTCCAAGAACGAGGTGAAGCTATGCTTTATTGGAGAATCCTTTGGGTTTATGTGTGGTTACAACGATACGAAGTGTGACTGCAAACTGTGACTTTTAGGGTTAAGAAGCTAATCTCGTTAAACACTCATTTCCTCAAGGTGTCAGGAGTGCAAGATTTACTCATTTTCTCACCTACTATGCCAAGTTACAGTCCTAACTGATAAGCCATTATCAAGCTCACTATCAAACTTGAGATGCAAGTTGCAGGAATGTTGAAGTCTTCTTCAATAATTTCAAAAATTATATATAAAATTCCATCAAATGAAAATACACAAGAGTTTAGTGTAAAAGAAACAGAATGTGACTGAAAAACTGAAGCACATAAAACTTGAGATGTCGGCTGCATAAATTCTTACAAATAATCTCTTTAAACTATTAAAAATATCTAATACGTCCCAGAAATCTGTTAATACTCACATTTGCTCCAGACAGTTCCTAATGCACATTACAATTTTGCCATTGATTTTTAAACGCGAAAGTCCATCCCTCCACTCCGTCTATTTGGGGGATTCCCATCGATTCACAGTGATCTGAACAGTGACAGTTCCAGTTCTGGGGGCTGGAAACTTTCACAGTTAAGTGCAGCTTAACTACGTTGTCTTTACTACTACTACAGTGAAGTGGGAGTTGTCCCTGACATCTGGCTTGTACTGGCACAGCCACTGAACCTGAAAATTGCGCTGATATCTGGGATCCTACAGTGTTATCTTATGCCTTCATGGGAAAAAGACCGGATCTGCCTGTTGCCAAGCAAGCGTAGTAACTCTTGCAGTAACTCAGCTCCAGGATGGAACAAATGCGGATGTGCTAATTTTACAATCTATCCACAAAACCTGGAAGTGCAGCATCGGTGGGGGTGGAAATCAAAGATGCCCCTTTGGACTGTGATGAATATACAGTCTTTAAGACGTATTTTCCGTTATTCCTGAATGCACGCTGCCTTTGCATGGCAGACGGAACAGCCTGCGCTCTGCTGCTTTTTAGCTGTTGTATGTTGACAGCTTGTAAAGAAAAGACTCCCATCACGCCACTGGATGCTTCTGCAAGACCGCTTGCTGATTCAGCAGAATATACCTATCCAAGAGCTGGAGAATGAACCGCCGCCTTTTATACGGACCAGGTTATGAAAGTGAGCTCTCCAAAGACATGTTAAAGTAAATCATGAAAATGTAAAAAACCAAAAAAAAAAAAAAAAAAACCACCACCCCAAAACCAAAATAGTCCATAGCTACAGTTCCCCTTCATGTCCTCTTATTCTGCTTCTGCCGAGAAAATGCTTCATGAATTGGAGCATTTTATCAATTTGTATGAAAAGAGCACAACGCCCTATATTAAATACTAAGCAGGACTTTCCATGCTGCCCAGCACGAAGCATGTACTAAATTTTTATTACATACAGCAATTGAACAGTCTACAGCAATTTTTCCAGAGCTGGATACCCAGCTGGTTTCTCAGCTCTCATTACATTAGAAGGTCACTGAATCATTGACCCTCCATCACTCAGCTCTCCGTCCGCTGGAAGGGAGGCAGCGCAGGGCGAAGCCTCGCGCAGACGCGTGCTGTGTGCCGGGCCGTCGGCAGGGACCCGCGCTCCGCAAACTGCGCTTGAACCAACCGGTTCCTTCTCTTTCATTTGCACTCAACCAGTAAGCTGTCTTTCCAGAAACCGCCTTGAGATTATTTCCTTACATGTTAATTAATGCAGAAGCCCTCATTACTAATTTTGTCTTTGATGACTATATTTTCAAGAGGCTCATAGTCTTTCTTCTAGGGTCTGAAATTCTGATTTTTTTACCTCAATCCGGAGCAGGAAGGTTTTTTCTACTACACACGTTTGCTTGTCCCACATTCCGCTCATACTGGAACCTGGCCAGCCTCAGTCCTGCTGTCTGTCACGACCGCTGCAGCAGCACCACCTTTATATTCAGATTGTGTTCACTTCTGGGCTAAAGGTGGGAGGTTCTGATAAGGGCAATCGCTCAACCAAAGCTCAAAATACCAACTCTGACTTCTTTCCTCGGTGTCTCAGATGGCGGACGAAGACAAACTGAATAAAACACGCTATTCTGCAGTCACTGACTTCATGCTTTTGGCATCTGCATGAAAACTCTACAAAAGTTATTTTTGCAAGAACTTAGTAATACACCACTGTTTGGGGTTTGGTTTTTTTTTCCCCCTCTTAAGAACTTCTTCTGAAATAGCATTCTGTACCAGCAGAGCAGCTAAATCAAGACTTTCCTAAATTTTCCACACATTGCATGATTTTATAATATAGAATCATAGAACCTGGTGTAGAATCATATTTTCACCAAAAACACTTTTCCTATCAAGCCTCAAAGAAGATACAAACCCCAAAACAGCCCTGCAGAAACACACTGAAGTATGCACAATGCATTGGTTTTCACAAGCATTTTCTTTACGTTTAATAACAAAGTATTTCCATGTAAGTTATCCATAATGAAAAAGGGGCTTTTTAATTTTAATAGTCAAAGGGTGAAGAGAATCAGAAGCAAAGAGTTCGGTACCTAATTCAGAACTGCCTCCCTAGTTAACCATTGGGTGTGAAGAGAACCAGAGCTTCTCAGCTTCCACAACTCCAGAGCGCAAATGAACTACGGACCTAACAATAAAGGCATAAACATATTAACATACCTCTTTTCAGAACAGAAAAAAATTGTGAATCTTAAGTGGGAGACAGTCCTGCCACAGGGACACAATTATTCCTGAAACGGGGAGCTGTAAAAAATTTGAATTTGACAAGATTGGTGCTGCACGTACAGCCACACAGCCCAGAAAGTGGATTTCCTCCCTCACTACTTGCCCATCGGATTCCATAGGTTGTTCAATGAGTAATGATAAAACCACTAAAATAACCTGGTTTAGCTGGCATCTTGTTGACAGGCCTCTCTACTATTGCCGCTGAGAAGCTTCTCTGATGAGCTAGTCACTTAAATGCCACATTAAAGAAGGGAGGATGACATTTCAGGAGCAGGCACCAGTTTGCATAGATAAACTACGAGTTCAGAAAGACTGAATGCGCTTCGCATGGATATTTGCTGATGCTAACTCCCAGCTGTATTTATCAGGTATTACTGAAAGCCCATATGCCAACGCACGTTGGGCGTTTCTCAGCATCTTCTTCCGTTTCTAAACCTCACGTAATCGACCAGCAGCAATCTCTAAAAAGAGCAACATTTTTGTGGCATGCCACAATTTTTGCAGCAGTTACACTTACTCATACCTTTCCAGTACACCACGGGCTGGGATTCCCCCCTCCCCCCATTACAGTTTGAACAGTTAATCTTAGTACCATGAGCTATGTGAAATCTGTAGAGCGGAGTTAACATTTTGTCCTGGCATTGGTTTGAGATGTTCTCCGGGTTCAGCAAGAGCCTGTCTCCAGAAGGCTCAGCCACCGTGGAGGGCAGGCTCTGATCGCAGACCTGCGGGTACCCGCAATAGCTCAGCCGCCCTGCATCCCGCCGTCAGGAAATTTCCACCCGTGCACCACATTTCCAGCCCACAGGGGCCTTCCCACCCCCTCAGCTGCTCACCTGCCTCCAAACATGAAGCTCTTATCAGCATGAATAAGTAAGAAAGCATAAAAAGAACCCCAATCCCCAGCCTTATGCTGATCCGTTTGACTTGCTTTTTCCGTTGTCATTTTTTCCCTGATCAGACAAGTCATGTCCCATTCCTGTTGGTGTAAGAAAGCCTCACCTTTTTATGATTTTCAAAATAAAACCACGTTCTAACCAGCTGACAGTGTAAGTTTCAAAGTGGCAGCAAACACTGCCAGCATTTAAAAGCCACTATTCTTGAAAATTATCCATTTGTTTCGTGGAAGCAAATGCAAGCAGATTTGCCAGCTGCGTAATTCCACATAGTTTTCATGTCTACTGTGGATTTCATAAATTACTTTCGTTATGAAACCCAGCCTCGAGCTTTTACAGAGCCTGCCTAGGTCAACAAGAATTTTTCCAATGATTTCAATAGGCGGTGGATTAGGCTCCACGTGAGACGCAAATTAACTGAGCCTGATTAAGAGCAGTGCTGCACTTGAACCTGATCTTGTACTGCTGTTGCCACTTCATAGGCAGTAGTTCTTCAGTGAGGAGAGCAGCTGCTAAAGAGGGCAAAAATCAAAGAGCAATTTCCTCCACAATACAACCAGCAGAAAAAAAAAAAAAAAAAAAAATAACAATAATTCTGGAAGAGATCAGCTTTCCATGAATTCACTCAGTCTCCACTGCAACGCGCACAGGAAAGACCTACTGAGAATCTCAGCTCTGTAACAACACACCTTTGAGCATTTGTTGCCCTAAAATAGACTACTGCTGTTTCATAGGAAAGATGGATATACGCACCTCTGAGTGGAAGGAGTGTATGTTGAAAAGGTAATTTAATTAATTTAATATCTTTTTACTTTAGGAATGTAATTGACTTAGATTTGGAAAACAATTTAAGACGCCACAGTCTTTTTTAACAATACACGTTACAGCCAGCATCTGAGACGCTGCTCATCCCACCACGCTGTCAGGCTCCAATCTGGCAGAGGTCTATAAATGTACTTGTGTGCGCTATGAGTAATTTCACTGACTCACAGGGGTGGCTCAGACAATATTGCTCAACAGATGCACACTTTTTTTGCAGATTCGGGACCTCAAAAATACACCGGTCCCTCCGAGAGCTCAGAGACGGTCTGAGCCTGCGCGTATTTCAAAGCTTGAGTGCTCCTGGCTGTCCTCAAAACTCGCGGTGGGAACTCTGCGAACACCAGTGAAATGCATGAGGAATAGGTGTAGCTCAGCCCCGGCTGGGCGAGGGCACAGGCCTGGAGGGAAAACACTGCCTGAGGACAGTCAGTACGGGGGGGACAGTCACGTCCCTTATCGCTGCCAAGAAGCTCTCTGTCACAGTTCTCCCCTGACTAAGATCCCCGGGACTTGGTAAAAATGACCAATGATAATTTCCTCCCTCCTCGGGGGCTTTGTTATCCTGAAGAGATCGGTTTGACGCTCCTTCGGAGCAGCGGGCTTCCCAGCTGCACCTCAGCTTCGGTGGCTTCCTTCCAGCACAGTGTCTTGATCAGGTCTCCCCAGAGACTGAAACCTTTCACTGAAGACAGGACAATTACTTAGAGGCAGCCAAAAACGGGACTAGATGATCTTTAAGGTCCCTTCCAAGCTAAACCATTCCACGATTCTATGATTTCTGTTGAGAGGATTACAAGGGGAAGCCATTTGTTTTCCACGGACCATCACTGCTCGACACGCGTTACGGGTGATGATGTTTCCTAAACTACTATTTGAATGACACTAGAGTTTCGCTGCCTTTCCCACGCAGCTTCCCAGTGGGGACACATCAGCACCGTTGCTCAGGGACTGGGAATTTGCCGGGGAGCAGCGGAGCTGCGCCTGGGTGCTGCCGTGACTTCCTACCCCCGCGCTGACCCGCCAGCCGACCCACCGCAGGGCTGCCTCTTATTTTTCACAGACCGATTTTTCTTCCCCGGGCAACCCACACTCCGCCTCTCCTGCTCATGTACACTTAATTCTTCCCTTAGGATAAAGGTTTCCAAACAGTCCAACATCAGTCCTAAATGTGCCCTGGACACCTGCTAATTATCATCCATCACTTACAGCATAAAACTGTAAACTTAGGAAAAAAATCCCCACCACCTCACAAAATAACGTTAACTAGTTGTTTACTTAATCTGCTAAAACACATATCTTCACAGGGAGCCGATGCAGCAAATGTCTTCTGTAAAAAAAAACAAAAACCCTTTAACCCAGGAGTTTTTATAACACCACACAAGTAAGCGTGTGCACACTTAGTCAACCCCTCCCAGTGACAATAACTGCCTTTGAAGTAACAACTTTCTGTATTATTTTGTACAGTGCATCATTTGTAGCCATGAGGGAAATCATAATTCTGGAATTGTTGAGATTATGTTGATTTTTTTTTTCTGAAAGATTTAAGGTTCAAGTTATTTGCAAAAGGAACTAAATAGAAATGATGACTGATTAACGTAATTCTGTGAGGTAAGTAAACAACAAAATACGTATCTCCCCATGCCTGTGGATTCAGATTTTTACTTCATTTGCTTCACTAAGAGGTTTTGCAGTAATAAGCAGCAAACAGCCAAGTTCACTTAGAGGGAGAATTTCAATATATGTGTTTGCTGAAGAGTGTAATCACATCAGAGTTTGAACTACATGAAAGAGAATATTTCTATGGGTCACAGACCATTCTGCAACTGTGTTACACCACATAAATTCGGTTTATGAAATACCTCCTGGGGGGCTAAAACAGCAAGACTTTGACGAGGACTGCAAATACACAGAGAGTCCGTAACCCTGAGGGTATTTTATACAAAACCTGCAGAGATACACGAACTTCTGATGAACTGAGGAATTCCTTCGTGACCAGCAGAACACTCATCTTTCTTTTTCTGATTGTGTACGGCTATAGTAACCATGAAATCTGTCATGGACTTGTTAAAAAAAAAAAAAATCAGAAAAATCTCAAAGTGATGATCTTGATTTTTATATTAGACATTTAAGTAACCAAATTATTACTTTCTACAGTTCACAAGAAGAGTTTGCAATGAAATGTAACTAAGAGCCAAATAAAATTATATCAATCTATATGGTTCACTAAAATGAACCTCCAGATTATACAGTTCAATTTCAAAGTATCATGCATCTTTTTGACATAATATGTTTTGGCATTTAAATTTCAATTTTCACCTCCTCCTCCTCAATGTTGACATGTCTTTACCTTGGAAGAGAAGGGTTAAACCCGGAGCGTGAACGCTGCAGATTTGGAAAGGAGCACTGCGTTCTGCAGGGAAGCGAGAGAATGCAGATAGTTCATTAAATAATGTGAGTAGTAATGAGGGTTTACACAAATCAAACAGTGTGTTAGGTAATTGTAATGTTGCTTTGTGGTAAACCACCTGTCAGGAAGCACTTCCAGCCGAAGACTCAATCTGCTACGGTGCCTCCAGATGATTTCTAATTAGTGTAAACTTCATCTGTGGCATGGAACCAACATATTAAAAACGTATCTGGTTGTTTGGGGTGGTTTTTTTTGTAGCTTCTTTCACTCTTCTCCTCCTAGCACTGTGAAAATGGCTTTTTCATATGATCCTTTGTAGAAAGCTCTTTTACCATGAGTACTCAGAGAAGCCTACCACTCATCTGAGGGAAACAACAGCCTTTCATACAAACAGGGAATAAGAGTGGAGCTCTGGAAAAAGACAAGTCCTAAAAAAAAAAAAAATAAAAAAAAAATCAAGTTTGTCACCAAATGTAATCCTTAACTTCAAAAGGTTAAAATAGTGCAGAGCTCCGACACTGACATGAGAGGACTGTGTGCCAATAAGCATCACTGAAGTTTTTTGAGTTTTGTTTTTTAAATATCGAACATGTTTTTAACAGTTACCAAAGGTAGTGATGGATGTTCTAATAACAAATCAGCCTAAAATCCAAATCCCTCACCTCCAAAACACCAAGACATTGTCAGATGCAAAGCGGGGTAACTCAAGATAGTCCTGCCTGCTGCATTCCCAGGACAGCCTACACGGTCACGGTGGTACCTCTCACCACACCACATCCACAAACCCGGAGAAGACCAAAGCCAGACTCCAGGAAGCAAACCACCCCCTTTCAAGCTAAAAGGGAACTGGTAGGAAGAAACACACCTACGTTTAAAATGTGGAAGTGTATCAACTGACATACAATTTTACAGCCTCTATCTTAAAAGTAGTTTTCTTCCTTTCTTTTAGGCTACCAAAAAAACCATCCCACAGTCAGACCAGCAGCCCCCTCTCCCTGCCCCACACCGCCTTGCCCCCAGAAACTATCGACAATTAATTTCACAGCAGCGCTATCTTTACAGCTCTTCATTAGCCAACTGATCAAAGTAACTGGAATCATATCCTCCCAATTTTGTATTACTTCATTGTTTTCTGAGCTAATTAGAAGTTGCCTGGAACACCCTGGTACTTTGAAAATTAATACATCTTACCCCCTAAATTTATTCAACACCTTATTCAACAACAAAAAAAAAAAACAACAAAACAAAAAAAAAAAAAGCAAAAATAGTTGAGCAGACAGGGTTACAAGGTCCGATATATCAAACCAAAAAAAGGCTTTTGCCTATAACTCTGAAGGCCATGGAAGACCCATTCAAACAAGGAGTGCTCTTCAGCTAAGAATCTTCAAATCTGATGGAGACTGAAAACGTTTTTTCATTTAAAAAAAAATTAAATCTACAGGGACAATAGTCCTTGCCTTGGAGCTCAGAGGAGAGATTTAAAACACTGGATAGAGTTTAATTTTATTTTAGTAACTGAAAACACCCCTAGAAATAATAACAAAGCTTTTTGGGTAAAACAGAATCCTACCTGACCATTCATCCATGACTGAAGCCAACTAAGCCTGTCTGCTGCTTTGCTGAAGCATACCTAACACTTCTGCTGTGCTCTTCAGTATTTCCTTATTAAAAATAAAATAATAATAAAAAAAGGATTAACAACCAGACTCTAAGAGAACAGCTGTTCTAATGAAACTTTTAGACACAATGAAATTGGAAAGCAGCAGCAGTCTTTCAAGAAACTTGAATACATCAAGTATACTTCTTCTGCATTGTAAAAGGAGAAGGTTAGCATGAATTTTAGTTTTTATTGAGTTTAGTTAGTGGGGTAAGAAAAATAATTTTCCTCACAAAAACCTACACATTTGCCCTAGAAATCACTTAATGAATAACAACCAGATGCCATGGGATTGTTTACTGGGTTATTCAAGAACTACCCTTCATAATTATAAGAAGCCCAAATTCCTTAAGTCTGAGTAATCTACCTCATCTCTGATCACAGACAACTAGCTAGCAGTAGGTAACCAGCTGAGGCATAACAAAAGCTGCCTGAGATTTCCTTCATCCCTGGAAAGCAATCAAGACGTGTGTGTGATGAGTTTTCCCAGAATGATTGGTTATATTCATTAACTCAAGCTGCGCAGAGAGTATCTTTCACTCAATTAATCTCCGAGCATGGGGATGGTACTTGTGAATCATCCTGCCATTTCTCATTGCTTGCTTAGCTATCGTTTTGTGCTCCACTACTGCTCGCTGCTCAGAGAAGTTACAACAATGATGAATGGCAGCAGCTCTCATTACGGTTACTTTGGCATTCCTGTGACAACCTACAATAGGGTCTTTCTAATCAAAGCTCGGAAGACTGAGCTTCTCTAGTAATAATAGATGCTGCATGCTCCCGCAAAGAGTTATGTTTGCTCTAAGGCAAGTTTAAACCTGCATTTCACAGAAAACAGACTGTTAAGACTATTTTAGTATGTCGGTGTGTAACTTCCCACATCCACAGGCACTTAAGTTGGAGAATTCAGGTGGATTTTGAACTGGTACCTCACCCACCCCCCTAAGTAAAAGAAAAGTGAGCGCCTGTGCTAGACATAAAATGCAGCATCAACAACAGCAAGTGGAAGCAGATCTCTGGCTCTTTAAGAAAGAGGGCTGTGATCGTGAGCCAAATGAAAAATACAGAGTCACTGCTTCTAACTCTGTAAGAGGCAGTAAAAGCTGTCACAGAGATCAGCCGAATGACAATGCTGGAATTGTGTCAGCCACCGTTCCAGCATCTTCCTTCAGCCAGGAGGCTGATTCATTCCAGGTATGCAGGTGACGGGGCAGAAAAAGAAAGCACTGGTCAGTACAGCATCTAAAGAAAACCCGGCAAGAAGTACGAAACATCCATTTGAACAAACCTACATATATTTCAAGAAATTAAATACAAAACTGCAAATTCTCTGCAAGTCCCTCACTCGCCCTCCTTTTATTTTTTTACACTTTGAAGTTGGAAACACATGAAGTAGAAAGTTGGGGATATTCTCCTTTTACTCCAGGTAGGCGCTGATCTTCTTTAGTCAGAAGTTTGACTTCAGAGCACGAGAACTGCCAGTGAAGGGTCAGTCCGCAGGTCCCCGTGTGGGATGCCTCTATATCATCCTACAACAAGCAGCTTCACAAACTAGACTGATGCGTAATAACAGTACTCCCTTTTGTTTCTTTGCAGGTTGCTGACTGATAGCGTCGTTATAATTCTTGTCACCTGACAAAACAATTCTGAATTTGCCCTTTCTATACAAGATCCAGGATTAAAACCTCAACCACACAAAATTATTTCTAGCCTGCCCAGATTTCAGGTGTACTAATGAGTTACAGCTATTGGAATCAGTTCAAGGAACCTGCACTTGCACGACGCTCTGAGGTCACGCAGTGGCCTGGAGTTCCTGGAAGAAGTCAGTGGCACTCACAGTCTTTATATCTGATTTCACTCCCTACAAAGTATCATAGTCCAAATATGTAGAAGTGGGAGTAGAAATACAAATATTAGAAAAGTAGAACGGTAGAAATAAAGACGACAGTCGCTAATCTCATCAAGAAAGCTTTTAAATGGGCTTCTAAAATAAATTATTCCACCTACCGCATAAAACAGCACAAGCCTGACTGTAAGAAGCAGCTGATAATGAACTTTAATCACTTTCAGCCTGTGTAACTATTACAGAAAACAATCTATAAGCCCCACAAGTTGATCAATCCAAACAGCAGCTTGTGCTTTTTTACCTATTCATAGGCAATATTCCTAGTTTTATCTAGAAAGACCAGAACAGGTATGTACACATAAGCTGCCACCGTCCTGGCCTGGAGGCACTGCTCGTTTCTGGTACCATCAGCCCTCCCCAACATGGCCCGGGGCACCTTCCCGGGCTCCCCAGGCCGCTCATGGAAGCCCACCCACAAACAGGGATGGCCTCGTGGTGCCAGGATACTGCCACAAACCCAACAGCACAGACAGACCACAGCTGAGGCACAGCTCTCGGCTCCCCCACATCCGTGTACGGCCACAGGGGTAGCTCCTAGACTAAATAAGGTTTCCTCACTGCAAGGGACAGCTTTGTTCCTCAGCAGCAGATTAGGGAAACCCCAGCATCCTTGAAAGTAGTTTCTCAGATTCTCCACCACACAGTCAAGTGAGAGGAGGAACGAGCCAGACAACAGCTCGACGAGGACAGCTGGAAATAGAAGTTATAGTTTAAAAACTGGTACCGGCACCTCTCAAGGTCTATTTAGTTAAGGATGGAAACATGTAGAGCCCAGGTCCTCACCTGGCACAAACTTCCACTGAAGGCAGTGACTGATAGGAGCCATCTGTGCCCCGCTTTTCCACACATAGTGTCTTTTGGGGCTGCTAGGATTGAGACTGTAATTTTGCCTGACACCTGGTACCAGCCCACGTATGAGGAAGCTATCCACTTCCCAGAAGACAAGGATAACCAGAAGTGACAGCTTTCTTTTGCCACAGCATTTCATTTGCCAAAGTTCTACAGGAAAACACTGCTATGATACCGCAAGATGATGAGAAAATGGTATTTGAAATTATTCAACAGGTTGTGCCAGGAGCTCTTAGCTAAGAGGGGTGACACTTCCCAGCATGAAGATCAAAACCTGCTCTCAATAGCACCACGAGTTTGCCTAGTCGCTATTTAAGACAATCTGTTGACATTTTGGGATATGATCCACTCGCCAAAAGTTCCTGGTGTTTCAGGTACGTGATCTTTAAGAGATAAGGCTCAAGCCAAAATTAAACATTTGCCAGATTTAGAAAACTCATGCGATCTCCTCTGCACGTCATCTCGTAAGTCGCCCGAGACATCACCACCAGTGTTCATTTTAAAGGTCTCAGACAGGTCTATGGCACAGGGGCAGTCGCGAGAGGGATCTTCCCCAGGGGCTCGGGAAGCGTGTCACCACCGAGGGGAGCGCAAGAGGCGCTCGGTGCCAGAGACACAGGGCCAGGCAGCAGAAACCACGGAGAACGGAGCTTGCGGGCACCAGCTATTAAGAAGCCACGGGCAGGAGATTTGGGGGCGGTCCAGGGACACTGAAAGGGAAGCACACAGCACTCAGCGGTTGACCTGAGACTCCAAAGTTGGGCACTGGCTTCCTAAAGATTTAGGAATGCCTAAAGCACTCTCTGCTTTTTGGAAATGAAGGTCGTGATACTGAGGGAAGATACATCGTAGGTGCTGAAGAACTGAGATGATCATGGATCTCCAGAAACCTGATGTTGTTCTTGCACATAAACCACTTTGCGCTGTGCAGTTCTGATCTACCTCTCAGCACCCACCATACACACTATGGCTTTCACGGGCAAAGCTGGGAGGTGAGGTGGGAAGCAAGGCAAGAGCCTGGAAAAGAAGAGGCTGTTGGAGTCAGCTCATAAACAATGGGCAAAATCTCCCAAGTTCTGGTCAACCCAATGTCTTTATCCTTTGTATTTCTCACTCCTAGTGTCTAGAAAAAAAAACAAGCTCTGCAGCGTATCACAATCTCAAACATCTTGAGTACTTAACCTACACGCAGAAATCAGTACCAGAGAAAGAAAGCGTTTGCCACATACACTGCACTTAGGAAAAAGTCGGCAGAGATTGAGAAAAAAGGGTAAAGCGATACAAAACTTTAAAACTCCTAGAGGTACAAGCCAATACCAATACCAGGGGCTACCATAATTTGTCTTTTACAGGGCATCTTGAGCAGAACAGCACCCGTGTATCAGATGGGGAGCGAGGGGATGTACCTTGTTCCTTAGCCAACATCTGAAACTCTCCACAGTGACACCATATAAATAAAAACACGCTCTGAACCATCCGATCGCAGAAATACATCTTGCTAAGTTTTGAAACGCAGATAGCAGCGCGATGATGGGACGCTTTCAGACAGAGAGCGATAAAGCGATATAAATAAATGAAATCGGAAAAATACCCACAGCCCTTTGCCATTCAGCTGCCAACCTCGTGCAGAGTAAGAAAGCGCTGGATACCCACTGCCTAGCAGAGGGGAGGAGGAGAAAGGAAGGTTGTGTGGAAAACAGGGGATTTGATATCAGATGAAGAATCCTCCTGAAGCCCTTATGAAGTTAGAGGACAAAACGTCCAGAGAAAAACAAACTTGTTGCTCTACTCAAAGAAAAAAAAAAAAAAAAAAACACACACACAACAAACCTTTGCTGTAACCACAAGCAAGCAAACCTCCCGCCTTCTCCACGTGAAGGAGAAAGAACAAGAAACCAGAGCAAAACTACTGTCATGACACTAATACACACAGGGGGGTAGTAATACACACTTTTAAAAGCTCAGTTTCAAATTAAGGTGCATTTTGTTCCTGAAAATGAATTTACTCATCAAGCTTTCTTTTTTGTTACAAATCTGCATACATTAAATAACAACATATTCTATTTCACAGCAGCTAGCGATTACCTATTTAGTGTGTACTCAAGCTAAAACCACAATCTTTAGAGCAGAGTTGGCACGGTTGTGGTTTTTTTGTGTAACATCCAGCACAGAACTGCAAGCCTCAAACAGAAGAAAGCTGCTGTTTCCCAAGTGACAATAAAAATCTGAGTTTAGGTCAAAACTGTTGTAAAAACCAATACACCATATTTAAGTGTCAGATTTGGGAAGGAACCATAAGCGATACCAAATACCAACGACGCAGCTGAGCAAATTCTTCAGCCTTTTACCCGTAGGGAGAAAGACCAATGCACAGAGCGTCTGCCCCGTAGCCAGTAAGCCAAATTTCAATCCCTTGCTTCTGTTTTAGTTGAAGTAGCATCATCTTGACTGTTTAGGTGAGCAGCGCAAACACTGAAACCATGTTATCAATGCAGCATAAAGATCAGGCCACAGATAAACACCCCCCCAACACCCCCCCTCATTACTAAAATATTGATAGTTTTGTCTCCCTAGCTGTTTAAGAACAGTTCAGTGACAAGCCTCATGATATTTTTTTCTCCGGTCACTTTTTTAATCTAAATTCTTACCCCGCTGGGGATAATTGAGAGAAATAAGAGTATATTGGAAAACATGTACTAAATTTATTAAAAAAAAAAAAAAGGTATATATTCAGGTACTGAAAATATGAAGAACTGCCAATAATGATGCAATGATTTACTACTTTATTTTCTAGTACATAATCCCTCCCATGCTTGCTTTGCCAATAAACACCATTTGTCTGTGACCTAATTCTCGACTTCTCTGCGGTTTGTGCCATTTTTCTGCCTGCGATGTCGTTCTCTCATTTTCTGCTGTACGAATATGTTTCACCATATTCAACGGCCACGATTTATAAGAGTTATAGAACCCACTTGTCCTGCCAGGCTTTTGTTTTCTTGTGATTCTAATGGGAACGTACTCACTGCCCTAAAAGCATGCATGGTAGAACAAAATAATAATAATAAAAAAAAAAAAGTGTTCAATACTTTACAAAATAACTGCAAAGTCCGAGTCACTGTTTTGACCATTTAGTTAGCTTGCTCAGAATTAAGCCAATTCATTATGAGCAGCAGATTTTCACACTTGATTTTAGATGACGACTTCCCCCACAAAGATATTCTAGCACAGCATTTGTTAATTAAACATTTCTGCAAAAGAAACCACCTAATGATGAAATACGAATACGGTAATTATTTCTGGCTTACAAGATTTTTACTGTAACACAGTTCATCATACACGACTGGGAACGAGAGGGGTTTTTTGCTTGGTTGGTTGGTTGGGTTTTTTTTTTTTGTTTTTTTTTTTTTAAGTTATCAGTGATGAGACCATTTGCAAAACCCTGTGCACTCACTACAGGATCACCTCTCAAGCGTTTTGTTCAGTTTTTAGCGGCCTCCACCACACCCCTTTGAGCCTTTCACGCGCCCTGGTGGTCTCCAAGCAGCCTAAACAGATTTGCACCCCAAGGCTTTCCTAGTGTCTTTCTTCAAGCTCGAACGCAGTTCAGGCTTCAGATTTCAGTCTGCCTTACTCCTACCCACCCAGATTATGGATGTAATACACTTAACAAGTAACTTTTGCTTACTTCTACGGAGCAAGAAACAGCTGCACGCGTATTCCACTGGAATAAGGAAGAGGCCAATGGGTTAGAGCAAACCAGCAAGTGCTGTGGCATTTTGGAAAAATATTGTGTGTTTTGTGGCTATGTAATTACAGCCAGCGGTGCCCCCCCCCGCCAATACCAACAAAACAGTCGGCACCTCTCTGAACTGCCTGAAGCCACCCAGCGTCAGTTTTCCCATTGTTCATCTTTATAAGCCCGTTCTTCAGCTTTGCATTTTTATACGCCCGCCTCTGAAGAATACGGGTTAGACAAGGTTTAGCAAGACATTCCAGGGCTTGCAGCACATCGTTCCTTCACGGTACACCTCTGGGGTCCTTCAGCTGCTGCTCTCGCCGCCCAGTTCACACCAGTGTCTGCACCCCGTGGCAGCAGCCAGCAACACGAGCCACAGCTAGTGGCATTCAGGTGTGTTTTCCTGCAGTCGCATCTCCAGCACTGCTGAAAGCCCACAGCTTCCAGAGGAACAGGACATATCCAGCCTGAGCTGAAAGTCTGTGGGGTTCGATGTCAGCTGTGAAGGTTGAAAATAAAATATTATATACTTTGGTGACCCGCACCGAATTAAGGAAGTCAGCATTTAAATGTCAAGTTGCACAATAAGAGACACAAAGAGGCTTTAGAAACAGTTCAAGAAGAAAGGGAAGNAAAAAAAAGCCCAACAATAAATATGTTGCGGTATCTTCATTTTGTGGCAGATCTATTTTTCACCCAACACACATCTTCTGAGAAATACAAAACTGTCAGTCTGTGGTTTGCATCGTCTCACAGCACTGAAAATTTCTCCTGACTTCTGCAATGATGTGATTTATATATGATATTCATTCTTATCTATAGAGAATACCTTATAAATTATACACATTTCCTAACCCGCTTTGTCTTTATTCTGCAAGGGGAAGGTCATCTCATTCATTTACGTCAGAGAGAGCAAAGTCACAGCAGGGAAAAAGACAAACCTGTGTGTATACACAGTCTTAATCTCATTCATAACCATATACCCACTTAAACCACTTTTTATTCATTTCTATTTTTATACTCTCTCGGGAATAACAGGGGACATACTGAATAATGTATATAATTCCATGTCCTCTGTAATGCCAAAAAAATATGCTATTTCAAGATACATTAAGTAGCTTGCTACTGAGGCATGCTAACACATTAGCAAAACCATTACACTGAACAACACTGGAAAAATCACTGAAATTAAGAAGAACAGGGTCTGGAAATGTCTACCACAGAGTGATTGTTTGGGCCATTTCAAACTAACTGGCAACTCTCAAAGCCCTGGCATGTAATATTATACTTTCAGTGTTCAGAATTTGGCGGGTAAGAAGCAGCAGCAGCTAAGCCACAGGTCAATCATGGAAGACCACCTTGGACATGATCCAAAGCAGCTCGGGAAACTTCCCAATGGACTTCGGTGGGTGCTGAGTAAAGCCCATACAGCAGCAAGTGCTTCCTCCCACCCAAACTATAGTTTGCTCTGTGACCTTGCTGACCTTTCCTCCTCAGTGCTTATGTCTGACATACTGACCGTTCCCAAACCACCACCAAAGCCATTAAGCCTCTTCAAAACTCAATATTCCTCCCCCAACAGTCAAGACTGTTTCTTACCGTTACTCATTACTCGCTAACCCTCTCCAACGGCACCGCTACATATTACAAAATGAAATTTAAAAAAAGCTTATTACCTCCCACCCCAAGTTTGATTGTAGACCAGATGCAGCAGGACTGCTTCACCACTGTATTTACCAACATAGTAGAAACTGAGATATCACAGAGAGAGGCTTGAAACTTTTTGGAAAGACAAAGGTGAACACCAATCCTAGTTTTAAACTCACATTTTCACTTTCAGTGAGATTTGGCAAAAGAGGGCTTAAAAAATTGTTTTGAAAAATGTTCTTTCCTCTAGAACGCTCCAACCTGGATACCTCACTTAAAAAGACATTACCTAAACCTTGACCATCTGATGCACCACATCTGAACGGATCGTTCTTTTCAAAAGCATAAAAAGGAGTGGCTGTGCCATGTGTTTAATGGGCATCTCAACAAGGAGAACTGTGGCATTACCCTGTGGATGAATGATCTAATTAAATGAAGCAAGATGCATCAGGAATTGAAGATCAAGGGACAGAGTTTCTTACACCAGCCACAAATTTAGAAAGAACTTCAATGAAATAAAATGCAGTTGGAAAGTCATAACTCAGCTGAGGGTTTTTTTGTCAATATTTATGCACAATTGAATCAGAATACCTATTTCTCATCCAAATGAAGTCTATGCTCACTGTACAGAGAGTTGTTTACTCTTTCACTTTGGCTTTGTATGATAAAGCTTAGATAAAAGCATATGGTGAATTCTTGCAATTAAAACACAGTTTCATGACATTACTTAGTATTGGACTTCCCACCACACCGCCAATAAACCATGAATTTCCTACCAGCTGCATACCACAAGAGTTCAAATCATCTGCTCGCTATATAAACATTCATTTTCACTGATCGAGATGCAAACGCCCATAGCCTAAAACTGCACGTATCTTGGAGCTTTGCTCCATACCAGACTCACTCATCCACCAGAGTTTTCTCACAAATATCCTTAGCCTTCAGAATGAACTCTTACTTCTTCACCATGCAAGGTAAGATCCTGTTTCTCTATCCTTGATGTGCATTTGAATTTCCTCTTAAAATTCATGAGGTTATTATTTCTGAAGGGCTACTTTGTTAAGACTGCATTACACAGTCACCTGTTGCGACAGCAAAAAAAAAAAAAATCCCACTAGTCTCTTATTAACAGGTTTCATCGTATTATATTCAAATTATAAACTAAGATGGCTTATGAATATTTCCTTTTGAATTAAAATACCAGTTTCTCATGTGAAATCGAGTTTATGATAATACAGAGCTTATCTTCACAGCTTGATGTCTTTGTCCTTCCTTGGATAAATAGTCTGCATATTAACACATCAGTGATAACTGTACTTTGACTTATTCAGGAACTTAAGTAAGATTTTTTTATTTTATTTTTTTAAAGAAAAAAAAAATCACCTCCACCCAGTGTTTTATTGTTGGTCTCCCCTCACATTTTCATACCAGATGGAGCAGAAATTTTAGAGGCATTTAACCAGAGAAAAAAACACAAACAAACAAAAAAAATTTCCCTATTTCAAACAAAGTAAAATAATTAAAAAAAAAAAAAAGCAGCACACAATCCTTGCCATGACCCTTGTATCTCACAGCTCTGACCTGCCGCCAGTTATTGGACCCCACACACCAAGCAAGAGGGCTTTCCTCTGACAGTCTGCCCAGTGGCATTTGGGACAAGCTACGTGTGCGCTCCCACACAGCACATTTTCACCAAAACTGGACTCGGAAGTAAAGGCCTGAGAGTCCAAACCCCTCCCTATTTAAACACAGTAGCATCAGCACCTTTTTTTTTTGGCTGGTTTCACTGGTTCAACACCACCAAACCCTCTGCCCTCCTCAGCGGCTCAGCTTCAGGAAATCATTCTCTTCCCTTCAGTGACTTTGGGTAAGATCTCCACCTCTCTGTGGGGCAGCCTCCTGCTTTAGACACCCAGTTACCATATTGTCATTACAAGTTTTCTAAGAATGGCTCAACAAAGGAACAAGGAAACACATTAAGGACCTCAATTTCCCCTCATTCTTGCATTTTTCCTGGATCAAAAAAGAGCCACTGCTGACTGAAATGAAAGCACCAGGCACACTCTTTGTGCAAGAACAAAACAGCTTTTCTCTTCACACAAGTTTCATGCATCTCCCTCTTAATCTCCAGTAGCTCAGGCACCATCATTCCTTCTTTAATCTCCATAGGGACCATGCTGCTTCCTTGATAAAACAATTCTCTCTTTGTGTTTGACTGTTTTCTATTGCACTAAGGTCACAGCTAGACAACTCATGTCATGTCTCCTTTCCATAAAACATTGTCAGTCTACACAATTTCCAAGCCATCTTTTTCTCCACTTTATGAAAGTCACCTGTAGCCCCGGTAGAAAACACAATGCTATTCCTGTCACTCACCTTTCTCTCTCCAGCTAAACTACTTCTCAGTGGACAAACCACCTTTCCTCTCCATTGGTTTTGGCCATGCTACTCCCCATATATTAAGCCCTCCCATTAACCTGAATAATCCTCTCAAGGCACTCTTAATTACCTACTTAACAGTATTCAAAGTCTTATCACTTCCATATGGGCTCCTGGTTACACAACCAAAGGCCAAAGATAATTGAGAAAAAACAGCAGGACTGTTACTTGTTTTGATTTATCACCCAACTCACGTACATGGGTGTTGACTTAGATTTGCCCATATGAAGTAGAACAAAAATAGGAAAGGCCACGATTTTTTTCCTCCCCTCTCCGATGCAGCATTTGGAATTATACCTGCTCCTGCAGGTTCTCTCAGGCAGCTGACAAGCATTTAAACAACGTCTTGCAAGCCAGCTGAGAAGCTAGGAGGAGCAACATGTGTAGAGATTTGAGTAACTGAAACAATGAGCAGCTCTGCAGGAAAATGAATTTAATTAAAGTTACTCATCCAGACTCTCAGCCTTAGAAATCTATAAATCTGAAAAATAATTTCCCTTTCAATTAAGTTTGTATTTGTCATTTCAGAGAGATAAAAACAAGTCCCCACTGACCAGGTTTTCCAATACTGAGCAATTAGGAGAAATACATAACACAGGACTACAAAACGTTTCACATAAGAAAAATTCAGAAAAGCCAGCGAGGATCTACAGTCCTCATAAGTCCCACCACAGCCAAATGATTCCTTTTTGAAGTTAAAAGTACAGATGTATCAACTGGAGATGTTTCAAGACAGTGTCTGTGTTATGACTAATACCCCGAGGAGGACTCGCGTCACCTAACTCGCACTTCTTACATAATCACTGGGAAAAAATAAGTTTCTTTCAGAGGATTTTTTAGAGCATCTGAATTAGACGCCTTCCTCCACCGCTGTCTGGAGCCTGCAGAGCCTCACCTCCTAGCCTGGCTGCCTCATCTCTCCTGCAGTCCAATATATCAAAGGACCAGAATGAGCAAAAATTATTCTGCTGACTGCAGAGGCGTTTTTGAAGAAGTTTTGGACAATCACATTCAGCAACTTTCTCAATATTCACACAAGCCAGGAGATCATGACTCTTTGCAGCAGTAGCACTGAGACTTCCTCACTGCTGTGTGCTGGTGGGAAAGGTTCTTCTAAAGGACATGCCCAAGTTAACTTTGCTAGAGAATCATAGAATGGTTTATGTTGGAAGGGACCTTGAAGATCATCGAGTTCCACCCCCCTGCCCTGGGTAGGGACACCTCCCCCCAGCCCAGGTTGCTCCCAGCCCCGTCCAGCCTGGCCTTGAACACCTCCAGGGATGGGGCAGCCACAGCTTCTCGGGGCACCCTGCGCCAGGGGCTCACCGCCCGCAGAGTCACAATTCTTCCTGATATCTCATCTAAATCTCCCCTCTTCCGGTTTGAAGCCATTCCCCCTCATCCTGTCACTCCATGCCCTTGTAAAAAGTCCCTCCCCAGCTCTCCTGGATACCCTTTAGGTACTGGAAGGCCGCAATAAGGTCTCCCCAGAGCCTTCTCTTGTCCAGGCCAGACAGTCCCCCAACTCTCTCAGCCTGTCCTCCCAGCAGAGGGGCTCCAGCCCTCACAGCATTTTTGTGGCCTCCTCTGGCCCCACTCCAGCAGGTCCATGTCTTCCCTATGTTGGGGGCTCCAGAGTGGGACGCAGTACTCCAGGTGGGGTCTCACCAGACCAGAGTGGAAGGGAAGAATCACCTCCCTGCTCCCAGCTATGTCCAAACAGAGCTTCTGCTGTTCAAGTCTGCCATCGCTGCGTGTCCTAGAAGTCATTTATTTCTTCCTCTCACCCCACTGACACAGCAACTTGTACAGACTTAGGCTGAACTCCTGATTTCCAATTGTTGCAGTCAAATATTCCCCTTCACACCATGCCAGAGACAGGAGAGAGCTCAGGACATCAGGAACAGCTTCAATTAATAGTTCCTTGTTCTGTGCGTGCTCACCAAAAACTGCACTCATTCCGGTGAGAGGAATCAAGGACTCGCTCTCTCTACTGTTAAGGTTTTTCAAAGCTGTTTTGTGGTAATCACACACAGTAGAAACAGCCGTCAGCATTCACAGATGTGGTATTCACAGTATTCTGGTGGATCAGCTGTTTTTCCAAAAATGAGCTTGAATGAAATCAAAGTTAATGTGAAGGTTCTCAGCTTTTCCCCTAGGCAAAACTCCCACCGAGCTTAGCAAGAACTGAATCAGACTCATGGAGGGTTTAACATCCCTGGTTTTATTTGAAAGCAGGGATCCAATCCTACGATTTATCTGTGCGCGCACACAAAAATCCCACACTCCGCTTGACCTGGCAGTGAGTTATTCATTCAGAAGGAATACAACGTTGTCTCTATTCTTCTCCACTCTTTGAAGGTTTGGTTTTTGTTTTTTTTTAGATATTTCACCCCATTCACCTCTCAGCGGTGGGAAGAGTAAATGGGAGTGATGTGTGCAAAAGTTTCAGTAAACCACGGAGAACGCCATCCTTCTCTGCAGGAAAATTTAAACCACACAGCCTTTTGGAAATCCCACTTTACTACAAGCAAAGACCATTTGTCAAACAAACAGGGCAGCAGGACGAATATTTGGGATTTTCTTCCCTCCTCCGTACTCTCTGGTCAGAAAAATGATATAAGGTGACAGTGGTTACAGGGAATCTTTGTCAGATCCACTTAACCGCGGCGCCCTCACCATGTATGGAGATCCTTGCGAAGTTTTTTAGGAGCAGACTGGATCTATACTGGTTTGGAGCAGCGTGCTAATCCTTGGCGAAGAGGCATGGGGACACATGGAAGGGAGAAGGGGGGAATGCTTTTCCCAAGTAATATAACGTATTACCTCTATCCACATCCAACTTTAACGCAAATAAAACAGGACTGTGAAAATAAGCGTAGGTATACAAACTTTTCTTTAAATTTATTTCTGTTTTAGCATCGTGTATGCTTACACTGCAGTGCTCTAAAAGTTTAGACTTCATCTGTTTTTGAGCTAGCATAACAAAAAGTCTTCACATTGTCCCATCTTGAATGGCGTTAACACTTCGCACTTCAAAGATTATATAAATCAGAGGAGACATCATTTGCTTATTTGGATCATTGCTTATTTCTGTAGGATGCAAAGCTCTCGTACAGCTGCTGTCAGCTCTGCAGGAAGATTCCCCAGCACAGCAAGGAAGCTGGAACGGTGGGCGGTACACACTGCCGTCGGAGCCCAAAAGGGCACAAAATAGGCTCACCTTTTCTTTGCAAAAGAAATGGTCAAACAAGACGAGATAGAAGAGGCAACTGCTATAGACAGAGGAATTACATTCATGTTACACCCAGAATAAGTACATTAAGCAGAGTGGACTGCTGGTGCAAACACAGGGACTGTCTGAGCAAGAGATTCATTGTACTCTAATAGAGATCTGACATACAGCTTCGAGTCATTATATATCCTTAAAGTTATCGACCTGAGGAGTTATTTGTTTGCCTTAGAAGGCTGCAGCAACGTTGTTGCAATAAGAATTCATTCATTCTCATTTTGCAGGGCCTGCTCTAGTCAGAAGCAGCACAACCACCCCACTCCTCTCCTCACCTTTGACGAGCTAGCTTAAAATAAATACTCAATTTAATACACGCACGTTCTTCTGGAAAATGCTTGACCTGACATCCCTGTGATGTTCACATTACTAATTATAAGAGAACACGGTTTATCAAAGCATATGCTCTTCTTGTGAGTTTGTTTATCCACATACAGACTTTGTGTAGACTGTTGGGTGTAGTTCATTAGCAACCCAAGATGCCCACGATCCCTCCATGCTCAGCGTGCTACACATATTTTGACAAACAATTAATCAGAACTCGGTACTGCATCTGGCTTGTATTTACAGCCAAAGAATGAATTGGGTTGAAAAAGCATCTGAAAGGATAATACTTCAACCTGATGACTTTGAAGTTAGGTTTTGTTTTCCTGGAAGGAATCCGCTAACATATCATGTTTGAGAAGCCCAACAGACATTGAATTTATGAGCCTTTAGGTAACCAAAACATATGGTGCTTGCTATGTTCCATCTATCTGGTAATCAGTCATTTAGCAATAAATGCACAATAAAATTTGGCCAGCTTCTCAAGACACTACATCTGAGGAGATCAATTACAGACTTAATTTAGACAAATTTTTTGTAGCAATTTTTTTTCCTCGTATTACATTATCTTTCTTGTTCTATGAAGTTTTCATTAACTCCTGTGGAAAATGAGACCTGGATTCTACAAATCACAATATGGATGTAAAATATCAGTAAGTTTAGGGTATGAAATGATGAATTAATCTGAGACAATGACCAATAATAGCTCCAAATTGTTCTGTCTGCAATTATATTGCCAACACTGTCTAAAAAACTATACACTGAAGACTGTTATTTTACTATTCCTTTAACTGAAGCTTCTCAGAAGAGTTCTCTCATCCCAGGTCTCCATCCTAGAGCAGCACCCACAAGTCCCAGCTGGGAAGCAAGTCCACCCTGGATCAGTGATGACAGAAAGGAGGTCAGGATCAGTGCTGGTCCCCGGGGCTTTGGACATCTCCCTGCCCAGAGGGGTCCACGGACCAGACCTTGGTTACAAACACGGTGAGGCACAGCCACAAAGGAATTTTTCAAAGAAACTTAGATAAAATTTTCAGTTTAGTCAGACACATTCCTCCAATGTTTAATCACATCACAAATCTTAAGGGGGAAGGGGAAAGGGACTGAAAAATAAAAGAAAAAAAAACAAGTAAAGGATCACTGCATTTTAGTTCCTACTCCACAGAATGCCAAGTATTGAAATGCCATGCCACTTGCAATAAGCACCTGAATCCTAAATCCTTCCCATTTTTAGACAAGACTGCCAGACCACAGGGTCATTTGTTTTGTTGTGCTAAGACAATTAATATTCAGTTTCTTCCATACTGAAAGTAAAAATCTTCAGAAGACAAAATGTGGAAAAGTTCTCCACGAATTTCCTGATGGGATTATTAACTTGGGGACAGCGAGGACCATGCTCGAGTGCAGGTGAATGCTCTGAGCACCGAGATTTGGAAGAGCAGAGGGATGTGGCGACGGCAGCGGTACCATCTCTGCCCAGGGACTCGCAGATGAGCCCCGGGGCAACCTGGCGAGCACAGCGCAGGCAGGAGCGGAGCACCCTGACAAGCGGCACTTGGCTCTCAGAGGCCACGTACTGTAGGAACCTCTCCAAACGCCACGAGGCAGGGTTTCAAAAACAAGCATTTCACCAGCGTGTTTAATAACATCAGCCCACTCAGGGTCAAGCAGCATCTGGCTACAAGTTTGGATACACCAGTGATTGCAGAAACCTCTGGAGATTCACGTGCCCACTGGAAGGGTTCAGCAGGACCTTTGCCTTTGGTGGGTCTGTCCTTAAAGTTCCAAGGATTTATATGCCAAACTTTGGACAAATCTGTTGAACGAGCTCTTCCACTCACACTTCCTGCATGATTAAGTGCCTTACTGAATCAAGATAGCTAAATTTATCACCGAGATGCATTAAATAAGGGTGATGACTTGGCAGCCATGCAGAGTCGAGTATGTATTAATAGGTCCAGAAAACATTCAAAACTCATATTAAGTAACTCGCCTCTATTCCACAGCACGTGTTCCTCAGACCTTCCCTCCAAATTCCCACAGTGCCAAAGCAGGCTTCCAGCTGTAGCGTTCTCCAAGAGTTTACATGAGGTCCAGGCAGCATTTCCCCACCCAGTTTGTGTTCGAATCACAACTATAAAATAACAGTTTAACCGTCCTGTGCCCTATAAGACCAGGTAATGCTTTTTGGCAAGAAGTAGCAACCAGCCATTGCTTTGTGTACACAACCCTGCTTCCATTTCCAGCACAAAGCAAGATTCCCTAATGTCAGTTTCATGTATTACTAAGATGCAGAACAGAGAGAAATTATTAGAGACCTGAAAAATCAATTTAAGCATTTTAACTTTGAGATCAGACTCTTCAGCTACTGCAATTTGTGTAGCACAAGATGCTGCTAAGAGGTCTCCATAAAGTGAATTAGAGCTCAAATATACTTAGAAGATAGCTTCTATACTATATTACATCAAGGGAATTTAGCATTAATACTTCAGTAACAAAAGTTGGAAACACAAGAAAAACTGTGGTAAACTACACAAATCAAGATTTGATCCTGGTTTTACTGGAATAAACTTTCCTTAGGATAGTGTTGCACTGAAGAATATTTTCTTTACAAATAAAGTATTCAATCTAATATCCCGTATGGCGGTTAGGAGGCTGGGGGTATGGGGTTACGATTAAATATTGCACTTGCTGTACAAGCACTGCGGACAAGACAACTGGTTTTATATATTGTGTTGTGGGTGGATTTGTTTGTTCTTTTTTTTCTTCAAACATTCATTGGTTCATCTACAGCGTCTTCCATTCTGTAGAGATTCAGATACTGACTTATATATTAAAAGCATGTTCAATACTGCAATACAGAAAAAAAAAAAAAATCTATATTTCAATATATGCAGTCTGTGAGCTTGACATAAAAGATAAGAAACAGATGTAGGTCCAGATGAAGAAATGTGTCTATTGTGAAGTTTAAGGGACGATTTGGCACAAAAATAATTGAAGTCAATATGCAGAAAGAAAATCTGTCAGCAAATTGCAATGCTTTACTGAAGCGCAGATCTATCTTTTAAAAAAAAAAAAATATATGTAGGCTATATGTGGTCTACCAGTTTAAATGGATTAGTACTACATCAGAATCCTTCTACTTTACTTCAGCCAAAGGATTCACTCTGAATACAAAAAAGGAAAATGCTCATTGAATTTGAAACATTGATCTCTTAATAAAACTTTCATTTATCGAGCTGCTGGGCCGGGGCAGCACTGCAGGCTCACCAGCAGGAGCGCTGTGCTGGGACCAGAGAGACCAGTCCCTGCAGAGCCCCCTTCCACGGAATTTAATAGACTCACAAGAAATAGGTCCTCTTAACTGTGCCCCAAAACAGGGGTCCCAAACAATCTTCAACACAGGAAGTTTTGCAATACCCATAGCATTGCCTAGCAATTTCATAAAAGATTCTAATATGAGAAGTCACGTTTATTCTAAGTCTTAATCTGTAACACCTTTCTACCATCTTTGATTGAGAGCCTGCTGCCTCTCCCACCCCAGCTGATACTACCTCAAGTTCTAAAAAGCTAAAACCTTAAGTTAACATCAATCAGAAGGCAAATATGGAAAACCAAAAACTGTTTTGAATATTTCCTCATCCAGACCAAATAATTTTTTTTATCTTATTTTTTACACTATCATCTTACCCTCTTATTGTTGGTTATATTACTACCTGAACTCCTGGAATTTTCAAAGACACCAAAATCCGAGTGACCAATCCTTTACAACATTAACAGAATTCATCAGAAACTTCCTAATGAACAGCCCTTACTCACAGTTTGTCAAGGCACCATCTTCCTACTTCCGAGTAAATAGTAATGCTTTATTTAAACGTCTCAAACATTATTATTATTATAATTTCTGCATACTTCATTCCCAGGTCTGTTTTAAGTATCCCATTATGCTTCTCTAAGAGACATCCAATATTGTCTTTTAGAGTATTCTTACAGCAGAAGCACTGCGTTTGCAGTGTGTGACACTATGAATAGAAAGGCTGATTTTGATTACCTTGTTTCTTTAGGCCTAATTCTATTTACACGTCTCGGAAAGGAACAACTACTCACCCTCCAAGTACAGCTCTATCCATTCACTGCTTCTGTAATAAATGAAGCAGTCCTGAGAAAAACTATTGATTTTTCTGAACTCACAGGCACTGTAACTGAAGTTCTTACTACTTACCAAGTTTTAACCACAGACACGAGGAAGAAACTGCTTTCTTGCCCACTTTATGAAGGAAGTTAAACCAGGACTGATGGAGGCTCAACATCTGAGCACAGTACAAAAGTGTGAAAGATACAGACTGCAATTTTCATTTGAACTTATTATTACAACTAGGGCAGGGAAAAAAAAAACAACCAAACAACAAAAAACAGAGAGGCACGTCCAAGAATGACCACCCACCATTATTAGTGGATAAATGACATTTGGAAAGTGGCCACAAGTATTCGGGAGCGTGGGGTATTTCTGTTCAGTGCAATTCTGCAGAAATTAAAAGCAAGGCAAAAAAAGCTGACCATGATGTAACAAAAACGCGTATTTTTGGATATATGCCTTACTCCACTAATACATATTGGATTGCATATTAAGTTTACCTTACAGTATCATGTTTGGGAAATAAAAGAAAACATCAAACACCTCGCCAGTGACAAGCAAATTCGTATTAGACATCCATGACTATAAACATCTATAAACATAGACATCCTTAACTATAAACTTGAATAGCCCATTTAAACACCTCGTTTCTTGTTTAATAAACAAATGAGATCGAATACTGTAAACCAAATTTGCTTCTTTCAAATTAACAGTTTTCCTTGCCTTTTCCTTAGACACAGGAGTTAGCGTTGGCTGCTTCAGATGGCATTTTTTTTTTGTAGTATCATTTCAACAGCAATCCTCGATCATTCCCTGCTGCTTGAGGCAATTTCAAACAAGCTCAAACACTTTTAGCACAATTCTAATTAGCTTTGTTCTTATGAGCGGTGAACTTGTTTCAGTCCCATTACATACACATTAATTGTTATCTTAACAAAGAATAATGGATTTGCAAAAGTAATAGTTGTTTGACATCTATTTAAAACACCCTTTAATCCTCACTCTGGACTAAAAACAATTAAAATGGGTTTGGTTTTGGAATTATTTTTAAATATCATTACTATGTTGAATTTATATCTAGATATTGTTACGTACGTTATCTGTACAGCAATGTTTTCTATGGAATCACCCCTATAACAAACTGCCTGGAATTCAGAGGTGGGGGGCGGCAGGCAGAGAGGAGTTGTTTGGTGTGGCTTTGCAATGTTGCCTCTCACTTCTTTATAATATAAATATTATGTGTGTGTACGTGTATATATAAAGTTCAAAAGCCAGTAAAATCAAGAATTGTTTCACATTTTTCAGTCCCTGGGCCACCTTGATTCCCAGTAGCTAAAGTTTCATCATTTACAGCAGTAGGACACAAAGGCACATTTCCAGAAGGTCACTAAAACAAGGTTCTAGCTCCTTAGGAGCTTGACTAGCTTCCTGCACACCCAAGTCTGTGCCCAGACAGGCTAGGAAAAAAAAAAAAAAATCAAGAATTTGCTAACATCAAAATCCTACATACAGTATCCACGTGATACCGAAATACTATACCCAACTGCAAAATAGCGACAGCTGGCAAAAAACGTGGAGAAGTAATTCTTCCTCTTAGAGAAGGGAAACGCGATAGTTTAGTAGCCTCTAAGTTAATTTCCAAACTCTTGCTGAAAAAAGATGACTAAACATGTTGAAAACATCAGAAATTTGGGAGTGAGCTTCATATAAAGAGCCCCTTCAGGCCTTATATCCACAAGGGTCACTCACTGGGCATCACGGCAGGAACATGCAACTTAATGAACCGTACCTTCAAACACCACAGCTACTCCCTTCTACCACACATCAACTGCTCTTCTACTCATTTATTTACTGGTAAATATCAAGACATTAGTGTGACAGCTATTTGAGGAACAATTATTCAACAGCAATTTCTGCTCACCCCCAAGGAGTCACAGTATAATCAACCATTAGAAAACTACCACAAGACTGCAGTATTCAGAAAGATACAGCACCTAGGAATGAATTGTTATAAATTCTTTGGGATTTTATTGTATCCTAGAAGAGAATATGAAAGGCAGTAATCCCAAAGTCTCAATATTTGATAGTCTTTTCAATAGCTGTGGTGATAGCACAGTAGAAGTGTATATTTTAAGTGAAAGAAAGAGAATTAAATCTGAAACAATACAATAGCTGAAGAGTTCAGAGCCAGCTCTGACTTACTATTACCTCCTTTTTCTATAATTAGGCAAGCCCCAGGAAGCCCAGAAAGAGCAATTACATTTGCCTGAACCAATCTGGGTGAACCTGACCTGATTTAAGCACAAAAAGGAACAACTGGATTTACGATGCTCAGATTTTCTTGGAAGTAATTCTTCTTTCTACTTTAATTCATTGCAAAGCCTTTGGTCTCAATACATCCAATAAACGATGGTTTTCACATTCAATATTCATGAAAGTAACATAATACAAAAACTAATATTGTGTTTGTTTATCTTACATTTATCTTTAAAAGGCTGGAAAATTATCACTTACCTACTGACGGCGTACAAATGAAAAAGGTTGGTTACATGACTGAAGCAGCCTAACAAGTGCGAAGGCAAACGTTACCGCTCCTGAGTCACTCATGGCAAAATAAGGTGGATTGGTTGGCTGAAGTCACTCTGCGTTTCTGATCTAATAAAGTTACACAGCAGCTAACACATCACATCTTCCCAGCTGCAAATAAAGATCTAGAATATTTAATTAGCGACAATGTTAATAAAGCTCCTTTGGTATTACTAATCCTGCTTCATATGACAATCCTGCAACAGAAGTTAAAATTTCACGATCCATAGAACTGCTTTCCATCGGGAAGTTCTGACAACATGTAACTTATCCTCCTCTTCCTCCAGCTCTCAGTCATAGGATCTAAGGAGAAACTCTAGAACATGCTCAAAAAAAAAAAATGTTATATGGTACTATACTAAAAACAATTTATATTTCGAAAGATAACAAATAACCTTATCCCAGTTCAGTAAGCAAGAACAAGGAAAAAAAAAAAAGAGAGGAATTAATTTTGATTAAGTTAATTAGAAGCTCCCTCCAAATTCACTTAAATGCACCTGATGTGAAGGGGGAGTCAAGGGAGGGGGACGGTGTCTGTAGACATCTAGTTGTTCTTTTTATCGCAGCTGATAAAACGATACCAGGATGCCTCTTCATGTCCAGATGCCACAAATCCTTGGAGAGTTAAAGTTGCAGAGAAAACTTTCCTCCAACTTCTAGCAAGCTGCTGGGGCGGGCAGGGGGAGAGGAGACAAGAGTGGATGGGACGTATTTTTCTCTAATAGAATCCAAGTGTCAGGTAACATAAACCAGCAAGTGGCAAAGAAAACGTCACAGTTTGGGTCCCGTTCCCAGTGAGTCAGCATAGGCTACAAGTGCCCAAGAGAAGCCCTGCGTACGAGCTACCTTGATGGCGTGGAGCCTCCAGCACACCATACTCTCCTAACACAGACAGGAATAGAAGTTTACCTTCCGGCCCAATTAACAGACTCTCATGCTTGTGTCAGACTCAAAACTTCGCTGAAGGCAGAAGCAAGAAGCGTTCTGAACACATATTTGTATACGAGAACTTCAGCCACAGACCGAAAAACAGAAAGTCAGCATAAATCTCTCTTGCTAACAGCTGTAGAGTTTCAGAGCACTGTCAATCGATTTTTAGCATGTTTGACACTGCCCGCCTACGACACAAGTAGATAGGCTGAGATTGTGCAGAAAAACCATACTTCCCATAACTTGTTCCTCCTAAAGAATTCTTGCAAGAAAGACAATTGTACGGACACCTTCCTGTTAGCTCCTAAATGTAGACACCACAACACCAAAATAATTCCCCATTGGAGGGTTTGAAGAGTGAGAAAAAAAACAATTAAGCTGACTCTCAATAGAAAGAAAATATTTAAAAAAAAAAAAGCTAATTAGGCTTTTCAAAATTAAGGCAAGATCAAAACAAGCAAGAAACGAAGTGCTATGCTTTTGATTTTTTAAAGCTGTACCCCCCACTGAGCCACCTTTGCAGGAAAACATCTTCTGCATTTCATATTCCAATTAGTGCATTAATCTTTTCTTGATTATTTATTCATATTTAAAAGAGTATCCTTGTTCCATTTTGTAATTTGGCATTGCACAGGAATGGGGAGAACGTAACTGTATATTCAAAGGCATTGCAAAAGAAGATACGGACACCTTTATTTCTCTTCAGACAGGATCAACCATCTTCTGAAGTTAAGATTAATAGTCATACATATAGTGGGAAAAATAATTATTTTAACCTTCACTATTAACAGAAATGGGGAAAGCTCTGCTTTTATTGTTTTTCCTTAACGCTACTTTCTCCCTTGAAAGTGATTCTTTCAAAGGACAGATTCTCAGCTATGGACAACCAAGAGATTTTTAAAAGAAGCATTAACTTACGCTAGCTGCCAAGTCTGGAGAACATTTTAGAACAGCATCTTCGCTTGTCTGGTTGAGAGCCAGTGAAAGAAAACGATAAACATTGTTAAGTGGCACTGTGTACCCAGCAAGGATTTTCCCAGCCGACGAGATCGTCGAGGTGTTAGCTGGAAACGTCTCCGGAAACACTCAGCACAGCCTCCTGGCGGAAACAAGGCCATGACCAAGACAGGGGACGTTCACCAGGGGAGTCGTTCAGCCAAGGTTTAAAGCTTCCCCAGCCAAAACATGCCCAGCTTCCTCAGCCTCACAGGTCGCATGCCTCAGGCCCATCATGACCAACTTGGGAGCGCTGCACCCCAACCGCATTTTCTCATCAGCCATCCCCTGCTGGAGGTCCCAAAGAAGACACAGCTTCAGCCAGTTTGAGAGTTCAGCTCGTGTTAGGATTCTGCCTTTCCAGACAGAAGGCAATAGCCAAGGTGCAAGAGGGAGGCTGATTTGGAGCAGACTTGAGGACAGGAATTTTCAAGTACCTATGTAACACGACCACACGCTCTTAGTATTTGACATAATACGCTATCTCAGTAGCCAGCTGCATTTTTAAGATCGGACTCGAGTAATTTTAAGGATGTCTTCCTCTTATTTTGTCTCCCTACATGGTTACTCTACGTTCCCATCTCCTAAATTAACCTTTCCACCTCTTACTCAGTATTAACAGACACAGTCTGATTCCTACAGCCAACGGGAATCTTAGGTTTCTATTTCTATAATTAGTAAAAAAGTACTAGTATTCAAATTTATTTTAATTCTTGCTGAAATAACCAAAAGTAAATCACTTCCTCCAACATTTTCAGCATTTTAAGTATCTTAACCAAACAAGCAGGAGGAAATCCATTATAACCCACTCGGCAACTTGAAACAGGCAATCCCCATGACTGCAGCTGAGCAAACTGATAATAAGTTGTGATAAATCCCTCCTCCTACCTGCATATTATCTGAAAACAGATGGAAGAGATGGCCAAACAAACATTAACTGAATGATTTTTGCCGTGTCCTTACAACACCAACAAATGCCCGGTGAGAAACCACAAGGTAAAGTTTGAGGCTGCTTTGAAAGAGCGTCTTGATAAAAGAGCTCAGGGCAGTTGTGAGCAGATACGTGCTTGGAATGGGGTCCCACCCACGGGAATAGTTGTAGTCTCCTTCTCCATCAGGATTTTTTAGGACTGTACATGTATTATATTAACATTTGTGTATGGCTTCAAATGAACACTGGAGATTTTTGCAGCATTTTCCCAGATGGGTGATTAAAAGTAAAACCTCGAGTGTTTAGAAATCTCTCCACAGCAGTCAAGCAACTTTTCTGTAAAAAAAGGTATGCGGTCTCTTTCGGTGCTCAACAGCTGAGGTGATTTGTCACCTGTTAAAGCATAATGATAAAACGCCACGATCACACAGGTCTTCCTAACACAACTTTCAAAGCACTCTTCAGAGCGTACTTTGATCAAAACGTTTACAAGGCACCAGCTTTACAAGAAGTTCACAAACATCAATCTTTATTAGGGTTATTTACCAACACAGAAGTATTAGGGTATACACCTATACACTATACTTCTAATCCAGTTCTTAAATATCTATGGTTTCTGCGTTATTCTCAAAAAAAAAAACAAGTTTTCATCAAACCCAGAAGACAAAAGACAATATACGGGGTTTCTAAACCTATTTCTAAGGAAAGCCTGGAATTATGAACGGACACAGAAAAAAGGTCGCTGAGAAAGCGTGCATAACTCACACGTACTTTTAGTGCAAATATACAGGGAAAAATAATACTTGATGCTTGGGAAACTAAGAACATGCAGAACATGATTTTAACATAACTACAGCAAATTGTTGCAGCAAATATTGATTAGATTTACGCTCCTCAGTCTTCACAGCTCTGCTTTCAATTACTGCAGAAGAACTAAGATTTCAAGACAAACAACAACAAAGCAAAACAGAAAAAGAAAACCTTTAAAAAAGCCACATTCATTTTAATATAACTATGATTCAGCTGGAAGACATGAAAATATGCACAGCAGAGCACATCAACTAGCTGAGAGAAAACAACCAGGAATACAAACAATGAGTCAGGAGGAGAGACTTGATTACAAAACCCTTGCTGTTCTTCAGAGGGTGCACCGGTAAGGACTGATGTAAAATCTGACCGAAGAGAAAGCTTTACAAGGTGATTGCACTGAAGATTATTATTTTCTGACTCTAGTGGCCATTACAGAACCGTTCGTGTCAAACATCAATATTCTGCAATTCATCTTATGAAGTGCCAAGAAAATAAGGCAAGCGGGAGTTTGTTTTTACATAGAAACACGTTGTTCAGGAAACATAAAACAAACAAAAAACCCATACACTCATGCATCGCTTCTCTTAATTCACAAGATACTTCAGACTTCATTTTCCTCTCTTCACTGACCACATCGATTTTAGCAAAGTTGCATGTAGTTAAAATGAGGGCAGAAAGGTTTGATTTTAAAAAAATTGCACGCCTGCTCCATACTTCAGATTGTATTTTATGTACACATATGAATTTTGGCAGCAGAACGGGCAAGATAAATACCCATAATTCAGTTCTCTCCTTACTCTTTCTACTTGCCTCCTACAAATCTCTATCCTTTATACCCTCGGTGCAGGCTTAGGTTGACAGCCTTCTCTCCTCCGCTCATGCTGATTTAATACAGCTGCAGCATCTCTCCTCTCCATCTCTCCCGAAATCTTTTCTTGTGCCTTAACAACCCCCAACTTTCCGATCCACTTCTACTTGTTACTTAGTTCTAATTGCATCACCTTTGGAATGCATTTGGGGTACACGTTGTAGTAAATACTACACAAAGAAAATTGTGCCACAACAAGAGGAAAAGAACATAATACCTTTGCACGCTCCTGAGATGAAGTCACTAAAGGAGGAGTGTTTCTATCTACAAGTATTATGCATTAACAAAAGGAAATATTTTTAGTATCTGTATTACCCAGTCTGTACTGAGAGGATCTGTTCTCTGATAAAGAAATACAAAAAACACTTCTCACAGTTCAAACTTGCTCAGTTAGCATAAGTTATAGCTTAACAGATGACAGATTTCCCGTATCTTGCCTTGCTTTCTTTCCAGATCTCAGTATATAATACATTACCAAGAAAGATTATTAGGGGATGAAAAACACCTCAGAGACACTACGCAAGCATCCCCCAAAACTACGTCATTGCCAAGGTCACCATCACCTCACATATGTGCCCCATTTCTCCAGGCTATGAGAATATATTTCAGAGATGCAAAAACAAAGCCATATTATTGACGTAAGAGACAGAAGCAATTTCGCAGCAACAGTGAAGTCCTTTTGCTATTTTACCCGAACAGTAGAATAACTTAGAAAGCAGCAGAAGGAAAAAAGGGAAAAGAGCACAAGTGGTGTTGAAAACTGGGTAAACGATATATGGGAATATTTCAAGCGACCTGGTAACTAAGTCATACCATACAACTTCAATGTCAGCCTCAGTAGATCACCCGCTGATCGATTGAGAAGTATTCTCTAGGCACACGCGGGAAAAGAACTAAAATTGTAGGCTAATTGTCCGAAACAGCTACAGTGGTAAGTATATGCATATTATTAGCTACTATTGAGTCCAAATATACCATTCACATATGTCTTACAGGGCAAATACATGCTCTCTATTCAGATATTGTGATTTTTCAAATGATTCAAAGCTGAAAAGCTTTAACATTTATACTAAGTTTCTTTCAACCTATGGAAGTCCAATGTAGTTAACGACAACCTAGGGCTATTTTTCAGGGATACTAAGCAATTTAACACACCGAACTTTTTTTACTGTGATTCTAGATTCTTAAGAATCCAGTTGTGACTAAGTCTCTTGTCATCACTGTTTTGGATACTGCATCCTGATTTATGTAACTAGACATTTTTGTGCTTCCCTACATGCACAGATGCCTACTTGGTCATAAAGGTGCCAAACACAGGAAAAAAAATTACTTACAACTACCCAATCATATTTTAAGAAAAAAAAAAAAAGGCATAGAAAAAGGAACTGCTTGCAAACTCAAGCAGACATAAAAAGATGCAGTTCTTCTGTGAATAAAGACAAGTACGATGGAACAAAGTGAACTGTAGAGTTTTAGTCTCGAATTCTTTCCAGCGTTTGAATTTCTGCTGAATGCAGATCTAACCTCCACTTAAACTAAGCTGACAAAGCTCAGGCATTCTGATTTGCTTTCGTCTACCTGATACTTTTCCAGAAAGCAATGAACTTTTCTTTTGTAAATGAAGTTCACCAGGACAAGACTGGACTTTGAGAAATCTATTCATGGCTTCCCACCAATAACATGCCTTTTTTTCCACAACAATGCTCTTCTAACTTCATGACCTTTTTCTCCCAAGTCAGTATAGGCTGCCATAAAGAAGTCTGCCCTTTTAATAAAGACATTATGAAGGAGTAGAAGGAAATACTAAAAGCAGAAAGATGATTAAAAAAAAAAAATCATTTCTGAACTGAAGGTTGAGAGATTGACAGGACTATTTTTTTCCTACTTAAAGTGATTCAAAACCTTTTAAATAAGTGCCATTACACCATGTAAAGAACGGTGTATCAGCACTTGGAAAACAGTGTCCCTGCCGCTTTCAGTCACCATTCTCAAACATTACACATTTTCACCCATGAAATCAAGAAAAAAAGACAACAGTTTATACGGAAAAAAAAAACCCTAGAAACATATTCCCATTTTGCCTACATGGGATGCCAAAGACCTTCAAACAATTTCAGAAAGCTGTATTACGCTTCCAACACTTTAAACTTCTATATTTAACTATTTTCAGGGAAAAAAAGAAAGGCATTTTAAATATAGTACTAAAGCTCTCATTTGCCTAATTGTAAGATTGAGCCGCAGGTTATGGTCTCTTACAGGCTATGGGTGTGAGCTTCCCGGACTGCTGAAGTAACTCAAAACTCCCGTTGCTGAAACGCAGTTCCACAGAGGTGAAACTTCTGAGCAGAGCTGGATAAAACATATACGGACTCTAGAGGGAGTTCTAACTTTGCCATATGTTTCCCCTTACAAAATTTTTTATTAGTAGTTCAGAACAAAACAAACACACGCACACAAAAGAGGCAAAACCAGTCATGAAGTGTCTTCTGCATGCCTGCTTTCTTTCCCCTGCCCTCTGTTACTGGGCAGAGTGGGAGCTGCCTAGCATACTCAAAGAGCTGCTTTCTGCTGGTACTGACACGTATTTCAGTTTTCTTCCTCACCGGATTATGATGGATAGGAAGTCCTTTAGTCCGGTTGTTCTTGGGTGACTTTGGTGCACCTTCACTCTGAATACTTCACCAGTTCACGCAGCATCTAAAAGACTTGTGATATTTAACGAGGCCGAGCTACGCTCAGATAGTCAGTCTTTAAACATCTAACACAACAAAGAAGTTGTATAGATATTTTCACCCAATATAAATTAGCTCTTCTCTAATGCAGTAACGCTGCCTGTGCCTGGCTGTAGCCAATTCACGGAGTGTTTATGTGCGTCACGCTGGGACACACGCTCGCCTATAACCCAGCACAAGAACCACAAAGGGTCACGAAGACAGCCAGCGCCTCTGCCACACTCTCATGAATCCCTGAACTAGGGATTTCGCCAGACCTCTTGAAGCAAGGGGGTTTGCTTGGCATTACGCACTTGGCAAAAACGTCCCCAGGTTGTAGGAGGAACTACTACAGAGCAGCCAAGAGTGCCGCTGTAGTACCCGCATCAGCTGCCTTCACACAGCACTCTACCTGCCCTTCCAGCACTGAAATGTACCTTCTTTACTGCTCTGATTGAACTTTAATAACTCACAAATACAGCAAAC